>CATNUY010000331.1:120000-687000 GCA_951217065.1 Baccha elongata
ATCATCATCATCATCATCATCATCATCATCATCATCATCATCATCATCATCATCATCATCATCATCATCATCATCATCATCATCATCATCATCATCATCATCATCATCATCATCATCATCATCATCATCATCATCATCATCATCATCATCATCATCATCATCATCATCATCATCATCATCATCATCATCATCATCATCATCATCATCATCATCATCATCATCATCATCATCATCATCATCATCATCATCATCATCATCATCATCATCATCATCATCATCATCATCATCATCATCATCATCATCATCATCATCATCATCATCATCATCATCATCATCATCATCATCATCATCATCATCATCATCATCATCATCATCATCATCATCATCATCATCATCATCATCATCATCATCATCATCATCATCATCTCATCATCATCATCATCATCATCATCATCATCATCATCATCATCATCATCATCATCATCATCATCATCATCATCATCATCATCATCATCATCATCATCATCATCATCATCATCATCATCATCATCATCATCATCATCATCATCATCATCATCATCATCATCATCATCATCATCATCATCATCATCATCATCATCATCATCATCATCATCATCATCATCATCATCATCATCATCATCATCATCATCATCATCATCATCATCATCATCATCATCATCATCATCATCATCATCATCATCATCATCATCATCATCATCATCATCATCATCATCATCATCATCATCATCATCATCATCATCATCATCATCATCATCATCATCATCATCATCATCATCATCATCATCATCATCATCATCATCATCATCATCATCATCATCATCATCATCATCATCATCATCATCATCATCATCATCATCATCATCATCATCATCATCATCATCATCATCATCATCATCATCATCATCATCATCATCATCATCATCATCATCATCATCATCATCATCATCATCATCATCATCATCATCATCATCATCATCATCATCATCATCATCATCATCATCATCATCATCATCATCATCATCATCATCATCATCATCATCATCATCATCATCATCATCATCATCATCATCATCATCATCATCATCATCATCATCATCATCATCATCATCATCATCATCATCATCATCATCATCATCATCATCATCATCATCATCATCATCATCATCATCATCATCATCATCATCATCATCATCATCATCATCATCATCATCATCATCATCATCATCATCATCATCATCATCATCATCATCATCATCATCATCATCATCATCATCATCATCATCATCATCATCATCATCATCATCATCATCATCATCATCATCATCATCATCATCATCATCATCATCATCATCATCATCATCATCATCATCATCATCATCATCATCATCATCATCATCATCATCATCATCATCATCATCATCATCATCATCATCATCATCATCATCATCATCATCATCATCATCATCATCATCATCATCATCATCATCATCATCATCATCATCATCATCATCATCATCATCATCATCATCATCATCATCATCATCATCATCATCATCATCATCATCATCATCATCATCATCATCATCATCATCATCATCATCATCATCATCATCATCATCATCATCATCATCATCATCATCATCATCATCATCATCATCATCATCATCATCATCATCATCATCATCATCATCATCATCATCATCATCATCATCATCATCATCATCATCATCATCATCATCATCATCATCATCATCATCATCATCATCATCATCATCATCATCATCATCATCATCATCATCATCATCATCATCATCATCATCATCATCATCATCATCATCATCATCATCATCATCATCATCATCATCATCATCATCATCATCATCATCATCATCATCATCATCATCATCATCATCATCATCATCATCATCATCATCATCATCATCATCATCATCATCATCATCATCATCATCATCATCATCATCATCATCATCATCATCATCATCATCATCATCATCATCATCATCATCATCATCATCATCATCATCATCATCATCATCATCATCATCATCATCATCATCATCATCATCATCATCATCATCATCATCATCATCATCATCATCATCATCATCATCATCATCATCATCATCATCATCATCATCATCATCATCATCATCATCATCATCATCATCATCATCATCATCATCATCATCATCATCATCATCATCATCATCATCATCATCATCATCATCATCATCATCATCATCATCATCATCATCATCATCATCATCATCATCATCATCATCATCATCATCATCATCATCATCATCATCATCATCATCATCATCATCATCATCATCATCATCATCATCATCATCATCATCATCATCATCATCATCATCATCATCATCATCATCATCATCATCATCATCATCATCATCATCATCATCATCATCATCATCATCATCATCATCATCATCATCATCATCATCATCATCATCATCATCATCATCATCATCATCATCATCATCATCATCATCATCATCATCATCATCATCATCATCATCATCATCATCATCATCATCATCATCATCATCATCATCATCATCATCATCATCATCATCATCATCATCATCATCATCATCATCATCATCATCATCATCATCATCATCATCATCATCATCATCATCATCATCATCATCATCATCATCATCATCATCATCATCATCATCATCATCATCATCATCATCATCATCATCATCATCATCATCATCATCATCATCATCATCATCATCATCATCATCATCATCATCATCATCATCATCATCATCATCATCATCATCATCATCATCATCATCATCATCATCATCATCATCATCATCATCATCATCATCATCATCATCATCATCATCATCATCATCATCATCATCATCATCATCATCATCATCATCATCATCATCATCATCATCATCATCATCATCATCATCATCATCATCATCATCATCATCATCATCATCATCATCATCATCATCATCATCATCATCATCATCATCATCATCATCATCATCATCATCATCATCATCATCATCATCATCATCATCATCATCATCATCATCATCATCATCATCATCATCATCATCATCATCATCATCATCATCATCATCATCATCATCATCATCATCATCATCATCATCATCATCATCATCATCATCATCATCATCATCATCATCATCATCATCATCATCATCATCATCATCATCATCATCATCATCATCATCATCATCATCATCATCATCATCATCATCATCATCATCATCATCATCATCATCATCATCATCATCATCATCATCATCATCATCATCATCATCATCATCATCATCATCATCATCATCATCATCATCATCATCATCATCATCATCATCATCATCATCATCATCATCATCATCATCATCATCATCATCATCATCATCATCATCATCATCATCATCATCATCATCATCATCATCATCATCATCATCATCATCATCATCATCATCATCATCATCATCATCATCATCATCATCATCATCATCATCATCATCATCATCATCATCATCATCATCATCATCATCATCATCATCATCATCATCATCATCATCATCATCATCATCATCATCATCATCATCATCATCATCATCATCATCATCATCATCATCATCATCATCATCATCATCATCATCATCATCATCATCATCATCATCATCATCATCATCATCATCATCATCATCATCATCATCATCATCATCATCATCATCATCATCATCATCATCATCATCATCATCATCATCATCATCATCATCATCATCATCATCATCATCATCATCATCATCATCATCATCATCATCATCATCATCATCATCATCATCATCATCATCATCATCATCATCATCATCATCATCATCATCATCATCATCATCATCATCATCATCATCATCATCATCATCATCATCATCATCATCATCATCATCATCATCATCATCATCATCATCATCATCATCATCATCATCATCATCATCATCATCATCATCATCATCATCATCATCATCATCATCATCATCATCATCATCATCATCATCATCATCATCATCATCATCATCATCATCATCATCATCATCATCATCATCATCATCATCATCATCATCATCATCATCATCATCATCATCATCATCATCATCATCATCATCATCATCATCATCATCATCATCATCATCATCATCATCATCATCATCATCATCATCATCATCATCATCATCATCATCATCATCATCATCATCATCATCATCATCATCATCATCATCATCATCATCATCATCATCATCATCATCATCATCATCATCATCATCATCATCATCATCATCATCATCATCATCATCATCATCATCATCATCATCATCATCATCATCATCATCATCATCATCATCATCATCATCATCATCATCATCATCATCATCATCATCATCATCATCATCATCATCATCATCATCATCATCATCATCATCATCATCATCATCATCATCATCATCATCATCATCATCATCATCATCATCATCATCATCATCATCATCATCATCATCATCATCATCATCATCATCATCATCATCATCATCATCATCATCATCATCATCATCATCATCATCATCATCATCATCATCATCATCATCATCATCATCATCATCATCATCATCATCATCATCATCATCATCATCATCATCATCATCATCATCATCATCATCATCATCATCATCATCATCATCATCATCATCATCATCATCATCATCATCATCATCATCATCATCATCATCATCATCATCATCATCATCATCATCATCATCATCATCATCATCATCATCATCATCATCATCATCATCATCATCATCATCATCATCATCATCATCATCATCATCATCATCATCATCATCATCATCATCATCATCATCATCATCATCATCATCATCATCATCATCATCATCATCATCATCATCATCATCATCATCATCATCATCATCATCATCATCATCATCATCATCATCATCATCATCATCATCATCATCATCATCATCATCATCATCATCATCATCATCATCATCATCATCATCATCATCATCATCATCATCATCATCATCATCATCATCATCATCATCATCATCATCATCATCATCATCATCATCATCATCATCATCATCATCATCATCATCATCATCATCATCATCATCATCATCATCATCATCATCATCATCATCATCATCATCATCATCATCATCATCATCATCATCATCATCATCATCATCATCATCATCATCATCATCATCATCATCATCATCATCATCATCATCATCATCATCATCATCATCATCATCATCATCATCATCATCATCATCATCATCATCATCATCATCATCATCATCATCATCATCATCATCATCATCATCATCATCATCATCATCATCATCATCATCATCATCATCATCATCATCATCATCATCATCATCATCATCATCATCATCATCATCATCATCATCATCATCATCATCATCATCATCATCATCATCATCATCATCATCATCATCATCATCATCATCATCATCATCATCATCATCATCATCATCATCATCATCATCATCATCATCATCATCATCATCATCATCATCATCATCATCATCATCATCATCATCATCATCATCATCATCATCATCATCATCATCATCATCATCATCATCATCATCATCATCATCATCATCATCATCATCATCATCATCATCATCATCATCATCATCATCATCATCATCATCATCATCATCATCATCATCATCATCATCATCATCATCATCATCATCATCATCATCATCATCATCATCATCATCATCATCATCATCATCATCATCATCATCATCATCATCATCATCATCATCATCATCATCATCATCATCATCATCATCATCATCATCATCATCATCATCATCATCATCATCATCATCATCATCATCATCATCATCATCATCATCATCATCATCATCATCATCATCATCATCATCATCATCATCATCATCATCATCATCATCATCATCATCATCATCATCATCATCATCATCATCATCATCATCATCATCATCATCATCATCATCATCATCATCATCATCATCATCATCATCATCATCATCATCATCATCATCATCATCATCATCATCATCATCATCATCATCATCATCATCATCATCATCATCATCATCATCATCATCATCATCATCATCATCATCATCATCATCATCATCATCATCATCATCATCATCATCATCATCATCATCATCATCATCATCATCATCATCATCATCATCATCATCATCATCATCATCATCATCATCATCATCATCATCATCATCATCATCATCATCATCATCATCATCATCATCATCATCATCATCATCATCATCATCATCATCATCATCATCATCATCATCATCATCATCATCATCATCATCATCATCATCATCATCATCATCATCATCATCATCATCATCATCATCATCATCATCATCATCATCATCATCATCATCATCATCATCATCATCATCATCATCATCATCATCATCATCATCATCATCATCATCATCATCATCATCATCATCATCATCATCATCATCATCATCATCATCATCATCATCATCATCATCATCATCATCATCATCATCATCATCATCATCATCATCATCATCATCATCATCATCATCATCATCATCATCATCATCATCATCATCATCATCATCATCATCATCATCATCATCATCATCATCATCATCATCATCATCATCATCATCATCATCATCATCATCATCATCATCATCATCATCATCATCATCATCATCATCATCATCATCATCATCATCATCATCATCATCATCATCATCATCATCATCATCATCATCATCATCATCATCATCATCATCATCATCATCATCATCATCATCATCATCATCATCATCATCATCATCATCATCATCATCATCATCATCATCATCATCATCATCATCATCATCATCATTCATCATCATCATCATCATCATCATCATCATCATCATCATCATCATCATCATCATCATCATCATCATCATCATCATCATCATCATCATCATCATCATCATCATCATCATCATCATCATCATCATCATCATCATCATCATCATCATCATCATCATCATCATCATCATCATCATCATCATCATCATCATCATCATCATCATCATCATCATCATCATCATCATCATCATCATCATCATCATCATCATCATCATCATCATCATCATCATCATCATCATCATCATCATCATCATCATCATCATCATCATCATCATCATCATCATCATCATCATCATCATCATCATCATCATCATCATCATCATCATCATCATCATCATCATCATCATCATCATCATCATCATCATCATCATCATCATCATCATCATCATCATCATCATCATCATCATCATCATCATCATCATCATCATCATCATCATCATCATCATCATCATCATCATCATCATCATCATCATCATCATCATCATCATCATCATCATCATCATCATCATCATCATCATCATCATCATCATCATCATCATCATCATCATCATCATCATCATCATCATCATCATCATCATCATCATCATCATCATCATCATCATCATCATCATCATCATCATCATCATCATCATCATCATCATCATCATCATCATCATCATCATCATCATCATCATCATCATCATCATCATCATCATCATCATCATCATCATCATCATCATCATCATCATCATCATCATCATCATCATCATCATCATCATCATCATCATCATCATCATCATCATCATCATCATCATCATCATCATCATCATCATCATCATCATCATCATCATCATCATCATCATCATCATCATCATCATCATCATCATCATCATCATCATCATCATCATCATCATCATCATCATCATCATCATCATCATCATCATCATCATCATCATCATCATCATCATCATCATCATCATCATCATCATCATCATCATCATCATCATCATCATCATCATCATCATCATCATCATCATCATCATCATCATCATCATCATCATCATCATCATCATCATCATCATCATCATCATCATCATCATCATCATCATCATCATCATCATCATCATCATCATCATCATCATCATCATCATCATCATCATCATCATCATCATCATCATCATCATCATCATCATCATCATCATCATCATCATCATCATCATCATCATCATCATCATCATCATCATCATCATCATCATCATCATCATCATCATCATCATCATCATCATCATCATCATCATCATCATCATCATCATCATCATCATCATCATCATCATCATCATCATCATCATCATCATCATCATCATCATCATCATCATCATCATCATCATCATCATCATCATCATCATCATCATCATCATCATCATCATCATCATCATCATCATCATCATCAATTCAGTTATTTTCAATTCAGTTATTTTATAGAGTGAAATGGGGTTAACTAAATTTAAAGAACACTAAATTGTGTTCGTCCGGGCTAATCTCAGAAACCTCTGGACCGATTTATTTTTGTTTTTACGTTTGAAAGGTTAGACATAGAGAATGGTTTTAGGCATATTTTTTTCATTCATGTATTTTATAGGGTGAAATGGGTAAACACAATTGTTGATAAACTGATCAGTTTTTTATTCGCTCTGTTCATTTTATGAAACTATTTCACGGCTTTAAAAATAACCAATTCTGATTATGCACAACAGGCCGTTTGAAAGGTGTTGGAAATTTAATTATACTTAACAGAACAAGAAAATGTTGAATTCGACCAAGGGAAAGAGAAGAGCAGAACAGTCGATGAATTTGATCAAAAAAGAAATAAATGTTTGGTATACCCGAGCAACGCCGGGGGTCAGCTAGTGTATCATAACAAAGCAAAATAAAACACATTTTTGATGATTTTTGTTCGTTAAAAGAAAATTTTACTAAAAATACAGTGATGACACAGAAACTTATGTTTCGTTACAAATCAAAATAAAATGTTCTTTACTGCTTTTTGAATAACAAACAAAATTGTTATCAAATAGTTTTTTTATTAATTTATATCGTTCACATTAAGTATATAAAAGTGAAGTGAATGAAAATATCCAAACCATACGTTTTACGTTTTACGCTTTTAGGCAGGAAGGAGTTCAAATTCATCACTAACATGCACAATCGGAACATGATCCTCTTGAATAAATGCTTGTGATTTACTGTCACACAAATCATTGTCCTTTAAAACTTCATCCCAACCCATTCGTTGTAAGGCATGGAGACTTTCTGCTTCGTTGTGGTGGCGTAAGACCATCGCTTCCTATAATATGAAAAAGAAAAATTGAAATTATCAAAATAAAATACAATTTGTTTGCTACAAAAAAAAATTATTAAATATAAAGATTATAATATACTAGCTGACACGGCGAACTTCGTTCCGCCTAAAATTGATTAAATGTCCCTTTCAAAAGTCTAGTATGTTTTTTGAAAGAATGAAAATACTTTGGAATGAAATTGATTACAATGTATTTCATTAGCATGAATAATAATATTTCACAAATTGAAGTTCAGTGTAACGCTTTGATATAAACAATGTTGTTTGTTTTATTGTCTGCTGCGAAAACAAACGATGCAAATGGCTCTAAGATATGCAAACACGCCACGTATATAGTTGTCCATGAGAAAATGAAGTAATTTCTAGATTAAATCCACACATTTTCAATGGCCTTGCTATTTGCTTGTTTTCATGTCGAAAGAAAGATTGAATGCGCTTAATCTCGAATGGCAAGCTTATCGGTAGCATCGGTAAAATCTATTAGCACTTTCTTGCCTTTGAACTAAGCATTGATTATGGTTCCTTTGATGACGTTGTTCATTATTTTCTCCACACAGTTGGTCCCTTTTCACAATTTTGGTGGGTTTAGATAGTGCAACTTTATTGGCAATTTGGAAATTATGAGGTGGTAGACATATCCAAAAAATTCAAAAATTACTCCGAAGTGTTGTAGATGGAAAACATATTAAGATGATAATGGCGAACAATGTTCCAATTTGAGTCGCAAGCGCAGAAAATGTTGCATCGCTTGTTGTTGGCAAGCGAATTCATCCGCTGGCTGGATTCTCAAAATGTGGTACAAAGTACAAGTTGGACCAGTTACTTTGACCAAAAGCAATCGCAGATAGAAGCATTCGCCATTTTTTGAATGATCAATAATTTTTTCCGTAAAATTTTCAAAATATTCAAAATGTTTGGCTCCGTAGTAGGTTTACCTGGTTCAATACGAATCCAACAAAAAACCTCACATACACATCGGATGATGAACAGTTGAGTTATGCGCGTATATTGTATTTTTTCCGTATAACGTTCCAAAAAAAATCCACGCAAATCGGATGATAAACAACCGAGTTATGCGTTTTCAAACATACACGAAACTTATTTTTATATACATATAAATATAGAAGATGGGTACAGCTGTATTTTCTACTCAACTTTGATATTATACGGGTAAAATTTGCTTAGAACTCACAGATATGCAACAACATCACAAGATGCAGATATGTTTCCGATTCGTAGATTATTGCAATCATCATCATCAAGAACCTTTTTAGACTGGAAAAATTAAATTTATAATGGGAAAATGATTCCGGTCTCATGAGAATTTGTGGGCAAATTAAGTTAGGAGTGACGAGTGACGGAGTGAGTACTGTCGTGAGCGCCTTTAAATTACTCATGAGTACTGTTCCAATTCCAAATCTGTGATATTTTCCATTTTGATCATTGTCTGCTTGACTGGCGATTGTAGGAAATAATATATAAAACTAACAAGATATCAAGCTATGTAGGGTAATTCCCACAGACAAGAGAATTATTTAGAGCTAGACAGTCGATCGTAGTAGTTCGCTCTCTTAAATGCGGGCCTTACACCAGGAAATATTATTGTGCAAAATATTGCCCAAAAATATTGCGTAAAAATGTTTTGGCCTCACACGATGCAATATTATTGCCCATTATTAACTGTGTTCAATATTATTATAATTTGCTTACTGCTTTCTGACAATAGTACACATACTGTTTCAGAAGACAAACATTTCGAGTTTCAGTCCAATTTTTTTGAGAAGAAATATGAATGAACACAGAGTTCTGTAAAAAGTGACCAATTTAAAGTAAAGAAAAATTCTTCGTCATTTTACTAACAAGTTTTCGGCTGGTACATTTGATTTGCTATCTAAAAGTATTTTGAATGCAAGACTTGTAGATTGACAGATATACAAGTCAGTTGCAATTAAATAATTATAACAATGTAGGTATTACGTGTTCGAATTTATGAGAAATGGTGAACTTTTTTGTTCAACTCTGAGAGATGTTCATCCCCACTATCTAAAATCTCATAAGCTGTCCATATTTTTGTCTGGAACAAACCGTGTACCTTTGTTTGAAGAAGTTCATAAACACAATTAAAAATATCTTTTCTACTTATTCTGTTGTAGTGCCACGCATCGGGACTAATTGGGATAATTCATCAAAAAAAATTGAATTTTCTGTCGCAAGCACGAAACAACTCAGCTAACTACGCTATCTTTTATATTTTTATCAAAACAGGCAATAGAATGGGTTAGCTCCGAAGCTTGTTGACTTTTCTCTGTCTGTCTGATCACTGAAATTTTGACAGATAAATCAGTTACTTTTTTAACAACATAACTAGTATTTTGAGACAAAGAGATTATAAAAATTAAACCCAAAATAAAGGACACGACTGGGTCGCACAAACTTGCTCGCGTGGCAAAGTACAAACGAAATAATTACGAAAAAAATCGTATGAAATTTTATTAAAAGTTATAAATTCATACCTTATAAAGATTCAAACTAAAATGAAAGTATGCAAAAAATTTTCTTTATTAAATATAAGTTTAACAAAAAAAAAATTTCAAAATCGTTTTTTCTTAGATAATTTTTCGAAAATATTTTTCTAAAAAAAAGTAAGTATGTACGTTTTTTAAACTTAATTTTATATACCTTAATGCTAAATTTCATTAAAATCCGTTAACAGGTTTTTGAAATATTTAATTCACAAAAACAGTTTTTTAAAAATTATTTAACTTAACAAAAACATTTTTGACAAAAATTTGTATGTCATGTTATTCCAAATAGCTATGGTTATTTCAGTATTGAATCGATTGAGCCGTTATCGAGATAGTCGAAAATTAAAAATACTGTTATATGGCAGGTACCGTCAAACGAATTTTTCTGAAAGTTTAGTTTTCACTGTCTGATAGAGCTTTGACACTTTATTACACATGTGAAATCTGGTTGAAATCGTTAGAGCCGTGTTCGAGAAAAATAAGATTTTCGATAACCATAACTACAAAAAAAGCTCTGGGCGTATTACCCTTAAAATCATACCTACCAGATTTGAATTAAATCGGCCCACCCGTTTAGGCTGTAGGTGCCGAGTCAGACAGACAGACAGATAGACAGAATTGCCGGACCCACTTTTTTCGTCTTCTCTATCATCGTAATGTCATTTTTTATTGTTATCTCAAAACTTTTGTTTTTCACGAATTCAAGATTATAGTACATATAATCGCAAGTAAAAATGTAACATAGAACCTTGGCTTTAATGCGTCATATAAATGGTTCTAAAAAAGTTCTAACGACGGCGAGTGAAATGTTATTAAAGCGATTAATAAGCTCCCATCGAAGTGATTTAAATAATATTTCAGTAAAGCTATATAACATGTACCAACATCTTGCGTGGGTTCTAAGTGTAGAAGCCTTTAATGTGTATGATAGAGTAACCTCTCTGCAAGCAACCAAAACCCAACAACTTTGCACTCAAAAACAACAACAAGAATTTGATAAACTAACCAACGCCCAAGCTAAACAACCAGAAGTCAACACGATCGATTTAACAAAAGCCGTTGTGAATTTATCAACCATAACATTGAGTGCAGCAGGCACAAGCATTCTTATCAAATGAATGAACTTTGCAACCCACTCCACGACGTGTGCCGATCGAACACTTAATTGGAAGTGTTGCAGAATGCATTGCGCGCAACAAGTTCAACAGCATCGATACTGAAACTATTCGTCAAGACGTAGCTGTCATGATAAGACGAACAAAAGTACCGTCGTCAAGCAACGTAAGTAAAGATGCAATGTTAGCTTTAAATGCGTTGCGAAGAGAAGAGAATATATTTATTCTTTCGGCTGATAAAGGTAATGCAACGGTCGTAGTAAATAGATGTGACTATTTTACCAAAATGAATATTTCGTATTTTAAGGAAAGTAACAAAACTTATCAACGATAATAAAGCGCTTTTACCGCCTAAGCGTTTAATACCTTCGTGTACACAGCCACCTAAGTTGTACGGCCTGCCAAAAATCCACAAAGAAGGGAATCTAATGCGACCATTTGTGAGTCAAATAAATGCCTCTTGTTACTTTATATCAAAGCATTTAGTTGACGTTTTTAAACCTGTAGGCTTTAATTTGTGTAATTACTCTCAGTGTAATATTCATGGCTATATTAGCACTATAGTTTTTATTATCACCGTGTTATATATCAAATGTATCAACTCTATATATATCTTATGATTTACAATATGACTTTATGTAAGTATATTTATTATATAATATCGTATCATTTCATTACATTATGTATTAAATATACCAACTATCGTATGATCATGATCATGTACATGTAACTGCTTATTGTTTTAACATGTAAATTGAGAAATAAAGGGTCAGTTCTTGTCGACCACTCAAAGAATCACCTCGTCTTTTAATCACTCGCTTTGCCGCTTAAATATAGATTCTACATATCAGAAGTGCGATCTGTGTACCCGTATTTTTTTCTTCTTGTGTACAGTCGATCAATTAATCTCTATTTTATGTGTTGTTTTTGAGATAACAATCTTTTATGTGTGATTGACAATTTTAAAGAGAAAAAAAAATAAGTATGGCAAAAGTGCGAGCTGAAATATTTGTTCAAGAGGCAACTGTGGCCAAATTAAAAGAAAAATTAAGCGCATTTGGTCTCAGTATTGATGGTAACAAGGCTGTATTAAAGATGAGATTGCAGGAGCATCTGGACAATTTAGAAGAAGCTGAATTAAGCAATTATTTTCCTGATGCTCAAGACGAAGAGGTATCCGCGGCTGACACTGAGGAGGGTGATGATCTTCAAGTTGAAATAAATGCGCTTGAGGAAAAAATACGAAAACAACAGGAAATTTTAGTACTGAAAGAAAGACTTGCAGCTCTATGTAGGACAAGTGATAGTACCACGTGTTCAATATCATACAATGACATCGAAGACCTTATTTATTACATCATTAAAGGGATTCCTGACGCTTTTTGTAACAAACAGCTACTTTTGACTGCAAAAAGTATTGACGACTTTAAACAAATGCTTAAAAAATACCAGAAAATGAAATCGTACACCTCAGAAAATACACCCACCTCTTCGACGTCAACAGCATCTTCATCAGCAAATGACAGGTGCTTTAATTGTTACGAGCCTGGGCATATTGCCAGTGGCTGCCCAAAGCCACGACGTGAGAGGGGAAGCTGTTCCAAGTGTGGAAAACAGGGGCATTTAGCTCCTGCTTGCAAAGCCATCAACTCATCTGCAAACCCGCTATCAGCAGTTTTATTGTTAGAGGAGTCTGAAAACCAAACAGGACCCCAAGAGGACGAGCAAATACTGTGGTAGATACTGGAAGTCATTTTAATTTCATTCGAGAGCGATCTATACCACCCTGTGATACTGCCACCAGAAGAGTATGCTGTTCAATATTTTGGAACCAAAGAAGTTAAATTGAACATTACTTGGACAAGATAAGTGTATTGATTATGTACCTAAGTGATCGTTCTTTATGTTGCATGTAGTTAAGAAAAAAAAAATTGACTTGCTCTGTTGTACTCGGAAGAGATTTCAAATTATGTTATGATATTATGTTATGATAAATTATGTTATGATAAATTATGTTACGATAGTTCCAAAGTGTTATTAAGTTATGAAAAAAATTATGATAAAAAGAGAACAAAGAAAAACGTGCTATTTATTTTAAAAGCATTGATAAGAATTTTGCCAAAAATTATTTAAAAGAATGAACATTTTAACGAAACAGTTTGTGATATAGTAATTTCGGTACTACCCTAATTGTGAAACCATTCGTAATCAAATTTTGCTTTGAAAATACAAAATAATAATTACAATGTACAAAATATGAGAAAATCGAGTCGATTTTATGTCAGGAATGGCCGAATGTAGGCTTTAATTTGTGTAATTACTCTCAGTGTAATATTCATGGCTATATTAGCACTATAGTTTTTATTATCACCGTGTTATATATCAAATGTATCAACTCTATATATATCTTATGATTTACAATATGACTTTATGTAAGTATATTTATTATATAATATCGTATCATTTCATTACATTATGTATTAAATATACCAACTATCGTATGATCATGATCATGTACATGTAACTGCTTATTGTTTTAACATGTAAATTGAGAAATAAAGGGTCAGTTCTTGTCGACCACTCAAAGAATCACCTCGTCTTTTAATCACTCGCTTTGCCGCTTAAATATAGATTCTACAAACCTTTGGTTGGCTTGACGGAACAATATATAAAAGATTCCTCACATTTTGTGTCAATTTTAAGTGGTTTAAAACTCGAAGATGATGAAACGATGGTGAGTTTTGACGTTGAGTCACTTTTCACGAATATACCTGTGCCCTGTGCAAGAGGCACTCTTAACTTCCGGTATAAACGACAATTATAAACGACAAAAGTTTGGTTGAGATACGTGGATGAAACTTTTTGTATTCTTAAAAATTCGGCCATTTTAAATTTTTTTCAACATCACAACTCACTACACCCAAAAATACAATTTACGATGGAATAAGAAAACGAAAAAGCCATTGCATTTTTGGATGTGAAAGTGATGCGGAGAGAGAATGGCACACACGGTGTATCGAAAACAAACACACACTAACCGATACCTACACGCTTCTTCACATCACCATCCGGCAAATTTGGAGGCCAACTTTGTCAAGAGAAAAGGAAGATAGCCAACTAGACAAAAGAGCTTTTCTGCCATATGTAAGAGGTGTAACGGATAGGATAGGAAAAGTCTTAAAACGTTTTGGTATAAAATCTATATTTTTACCGCCCAAAAAAGTGATTAATTACATCCATCACCAAAAGATAAATTCCTTTTACAGACACCTGAAGTATGTGCTGTACCCTGTAGCTGTGGGTCATCATATGTAGGACAGACTCAAAGGAGCATTGCTACACGCTAAAGAGAACATATAAGTGGTGTAAGCAAAAAGCAAAGAGATAGGTCCGCCATATGTGAGCATATACTAGACCATACTGATGAACACCATTGGATTCATTTTGATCAAGCCAAGGTTCTAAGCAATGAGCCGCATTACATCCCCCGTCTGGTACGCGAAGCTATTGAAATAAAGCGACACCAAAATTTCAATAGAGACGATAGTTTTAAGCTGTCTCCAATTGCCGCTTCATACCAACAGGGATACAGTGAGCACGGTTTGTTCTCAACTTGCAATACCTCAACAACAACAAGAGCAAGAGTTAGAACCCCCTATGCACCGCTACAACTTGGGTTGCAAACATCGCTTACAATTATATGTATGTAACATCTCTACGGCAGTTTCCCGGTGACCACGCTCATTGAAATTTTTAGCGAAACGTTCGGGGTGAGTATTGAACTCACTAAATATTTATTTTATAACGCGGCTAATCCGAAATATTTAAAAATAAATAAATGTGCGTCAAAACTAGAAATCTCCAAATGCAAATTAAAAACATTTTGAATGCTAATTTTATTTTCCTTTTTATATTATTAACAAAATAAGAGAATGTCAAGAAAATATATGTACATAAGTCAATCTGGCAGACGGCCTTGGGCCATTGTCTAATTTTATTATAAAATTTATAATTTGTTCTTTTTTTTGAGAAGCAAATAAAATGAAAATTTTGAATTGAATTGAATATATTTTTAATTGCAATTAATATTTTGCTCATAAAATATAAATAACCACATACCTTTATTTTTTCCCATTTATCATCAACATCTTGCAGCCAACTGATAAACAAACGACCATTGTAGCGAGATCTTGCATTTCTGTCTTTTTCTTCTTGCTCGGGTGTTATCAAATTGTATATTTCTTCGTCCTTCAGAAATGTACAAACTGAAAAAGGAACTGATTGACAAGCTAAGCTTCTCGCAGCTTTTCCATGAACTCTTAATATTTCCTGCTCAACTGCAAGGCCTAATTTTTCTTTTTCTACAATATGTCTTATTTTTAGTTTATAACGTTCTTTTTCCTGTGAGGTGAACAACTCTATCATCTCCTTAGGCAAGTCTGGTGGAATTGTGGGACGAAATTGCGGCGTATGATTATTGTTTGCTAGCAGGTAACACCGTCTATTCATGATGTATTCCGAAAAGCCTTGCGGAGGACGTGGTTGAATGGGAAACAAACTTCTATGATTTTTTTCAATTTGATTTCGGATGTTCATGTACATATGAAAGCAATTGGTAAAGGGATGATCATGGGGATGAATACCATTCCAGACGTTATTGGGTTCTGTTCCAGCGCATGTCGATTGGGACTTCACAAAATTGTCTTCGTGCTTTGTTCGTATTTTTCTTTTACGCGGATGTAATTCAACAGAGTTCGATTGCATGTCTTTCAAAGATGGCGATGCGGTATTCGACAGACTTTGCGAAGTTCCATTTGGTTCTGTTTCTAATGGTTGATTGTGAATAGGAGGGCTGGTTGGGTTGTTAGTGAGGATTGGGTTTTTATCGCTTATATCGCTTACAGTAGCTGGTGATGGAGAGTTACTTTGCAGTTGTGGAGAGGAGTTATTGGAGCTTCTGTCGATATTATGACCACCAGAACGATGTGAACTTCTTAATATTCTCTGTTGACCTTTTTCTTCATTGCTAAGTTTGACATTTTTTTCTTCTTGTAATACATTAATTACATTTCCTGTATTACTTTTCTGAACTACTTCTGTTGGACTGTTGCATCGAGATGGATTTGTTTCTTTTTCTGCTAATACTGAATCATCACTATTTGAAGCAGAAACGACATAAGGATGTGCAATTTGATTTCTAACCGAGTTAACTTTTCCACTTCGTGATCCGCATTCATGGTCGTTAGTGCTACTCTGCTGTGGTATAACAATTTTCAATGGTGGAACTTTTGGCCCACTCCCAGAGTTGCAATCAACAACTTTCATGTCTTCTGTTTCCAAGTCAGTATCAATGGCTTTAAATAATATTGGCTTTGGGCTTACACAAGGACTTTTTCGTTCTGAAGACATTTTCAGTGCAACTGCATTCGTCTTAGACAATACTACTGCTTGTTTTATTACTTTATCATTCCTGGTAGGTGCTTTTGTATTTAGAACGGCTTTAGGATTATCTTTAATATTTTCCGACTCTTTGCGCTTTTTTCTCTTGATTTCATCGCCATCTAAAGTTTCTTCTATTTCGATATCAGAATGTGATCGCTTCAGTGTAGCGTTTGGAACAAAACTTGACATTTTTAAACTGTTTATACCGTCGTCTTCATTATTAAGTTCATCTTTTGGAATTGGTTTATCAATTTTGATTCTTGATTGATGTTTTCCATCATCAATGTTCAAGGAATCCTTAAAGTTTTTCTTTAAATTGACAACATTATTTTCTTCGTTACTTCCGCAAGCGCTTGCATTTGCGAAATCATCACCTTCAGTAGTTCTCAAATCTGACAATATAGCCTTTTTGGAGGTTTGGGCAGATTTGTTGCTGTTGTGACTAGCGTCTGAAATATAAAAAAAATTGTTAATTGATTTCTTATACATTGTACCTGTTTAAGAATTACATTTGGATGAAAAATATCCTTGAAGAGGATCTACTCTAAAGTTAATCTAAAGTTGTATGCCCACATTCAAGAGAAAGGAGGAGTTATATCACAAAGTAAACTCAGTTCGAACTGCAAAATAATAATATCAAAGTAAACCCAAACACATTCAGAAAATCGGGTGTGAAAAGTTAAAACAAAGTGGTAGGACGATCCTTTTTTATAATTTACTCACACCTAATGCGTAATGACTATTGTTATGATAGCCTATTGAAAAAATTATCGACAGACTCAGACTCAAATCAAACAAGGCTGTTGGCACTGATGATCTTCAATCGTAGGTTTTTAAACGCGCTGGTTTTGATCTGGTTAGGGACATGCTCCAACTCATCCGAAAAATATGGTCGGAGGAAAGCATGCCCCATGATGGAGATCTCAGTACCAACTGGACGATAGAGGAGATCGCCGACTTTGCCATATCTACATATGCATATATGTACATTAGCCTTTAAACATTGCCTATAATAACATGTTATTTAGCATTTTATGCTAGGGTCTAATGCCGTTGAGTATTGACTTCAGTCGCTTTTAACAATGTAAATAGAGAAGAACTTCGTCCCGCCATTAGTTTCAATACCACTAGATTCTTCTTTTGCAATCATTATTTTTTTCTTTTCTTCTTATTCTTTGTTTTTAATTTTTTATTTTTCCTTCTTTTTCAAACATATAATGGAGATGTATGTACATGTAAATAAGTGACTCATCTAATGAGGCATTTAAAAACTTCAACAGTAACTAGGCCCGCCCAGCGCTCGAAACTCGATCCCATA
Source organism: Baccha elongata (assembly GCA_951217065.1). Classification (NCBI taxonomy): domain Eukaryota; kingdom Metazoa; phylum Arthropoda; class Insecta; order Diptera; family Syrphidae; genus Baccha; species Baccha elongata. The sequence goes on from CATNUY010000331.1 coordinate 139,888, forward strand.
CATTTTAATTTTATTTTTAATTTAATTTTTGTTTGCATCTCAAATCAATTTATATTAATTAACATAAGTCGAGTTAATAAAGAAATTTATAAAATTTAGAAATCATTTTTATCTAAATATCGTTCCGGCAGCTTAAAGAAACGTGTTAACATACTAAAATCCCTCATGTGAGGGAGGTGAGCCGAAGATAGGAAAGGGTAAGAAGTGTCCCTATTTTGGGCTTCTACGAGGGAAATGGTGCGTAGGAAAAATCTCTAAAAAAAACTAAATTAAAGCTCATACAATTTTCTACAACTTTTGTTGTGCACACTTTTTCCAATTCCCAACCATTTCTATGCATCGCAAGAAAAAAAATCATCAAACAATCCGTCCATATCGTCTAAACGGATGTGTTAATAGATAATTGTATTCGCTTAAAAAAAACTCTTGAAATTGGGTTGTTGAATGCATAGGATGCAAATAATCTTATTTGAAATATGGACATAATGAAAATAATCTATGTATTAAAACGCTTGAAATATACTGTCGGTACACTTTTCTCCGTAAGTACTAAACGGATCTGCTTGATATATATACCAAATGAAAAGTATTTTTTCTTAGATTTGCAGAATTGTTTTTTTTTTTTTTTTGTTATATATTTCTTTTTGCATGAGTTATTAAGACAATAAATTTTTTTATACATCAAAACAAAGATTAAAACAAAATAAATTTAAAGTTTTATTTCGTTCGTTCAAATCTAAAATATCAATTTGAATACGGTGACATGAATAGAAAGAAGAATTCTGAGGTGGGCTGTAAAACGAATACATATATTATGTACAATAGAACATATATGTACATAATGATATACACAGGTAAGTACACCCACCATACGAAAATATGTTTCATTCTTGGGTAAGCTACATGGATCATGGATTCATGATTTATGAATAATCAGTTTTATTCGTTGTGATTTGTTTTTCCAGTGGATCAAAAACAACAGTCTATATAGTTCAATGCTTTCGTGGGCCGATTTCAAAACGACAAATCGATGTAAAATTCTTGGGTTTTCTCCGAATCTGGAGTAATGTGAAGATTTGGTCGATCATAGGTTTTCGGGGTCTGACTCCGCATTGGTAAGAACATATTAGATCATCAGGAAATAGCTTCAAAAGATCACATAAAACGCTGGACTATATCTTTGAAGCGGTGTTTAAAAGACTTATGCCTTTATAGTGGTCGCAGAGTAAGCGGTCTCCTTTTTTTTTGAATCGGGATGGTACTAAGAATCCACTCATCGAGCATACGTTCTGCCAACGATATATTGCAGATGAGTTAGAGTATGCTCCTGACCAGGTCATTTCCAGCGTGTTTAAAAATTTCCGCTTGCAGACCATCGGATCCAGCTGCTTTGCTCATTTATAGTCTGGTGATTACCAACCTATATAAATAATAAAATCAGCTCTTGAAACAGGGTTTTGGAATGCACTAGCAGAAAATAATGTGTGAATTTGTTTGTAAAAGTAAAATTATAATTTTTCATGTTTCAAATAAGATGATTTGCACCTTCGTCATAATTTTTTGAAGGGAATTAATTTCTCTATAACTTCTTCTAGGGATTTTTTTCGTCAGATTAACCGTTTAGAATTTGGACGATATTACGAAATGTTTGATGAATTTTGTTTACGATGTGTTTGTAGCGTGGAAATGGTTGAAAGTTGGGAAAAGTTTTCATAACAAAATTGTAAGAGTGTACAAGCACGTACTCATCCAACTAAACAAGTTCGCTCGGAAGCTGTATTACGGTGGCAAGTCCGCAGTGATTACTGTCGTATTCAATCGTTCGTAAAAAGTTTCTTGTTTGTTGATTTATTGCGTCAGTTATAACTAGTTGGGAGTCAAGCAGTAAAAAATCCAGAAAACTAACACTTCTCGGAAATGACGTTCTATCTGTAGCCAGAAGGTCGATCCTACACTCAACACTGTATCGACCCATCCAATTAAATAGACGGTTCCCTCTAGGAATTTGTATTTGGTTTCCCCAATCTACATGTTTGGCGTTCAAGTCCCCTGCCATGAGATAATAATTCTCATCCAAGTTCAGTCTTACACATTGGAAAAGTTTTTCGAGCTCTGCGATAAAATTAGCTGGCTGAGGTGCGTCAGGTGCGTACACCGCGATTGTGTAAATTTTTTTCCCCTGCTGGAGAGGAATGCAAACGAATCTTCGCACTTCAATATTATATATAACTTTTTGTTTAATGCCCTTTCGTAAGAAGATTGCGACAGCACCCCCTGGAGGAGTTGGGCTGATCCCTTCTTACGATATTATAATTTTTATTAGTCAGTTTGTGTTACACACATCAGGACTTTGGTCTTGCACACACATCAGGACTTTGGTCTTGCAGCAATTGGAAGAGGTTTGCTCTATGTTCGGTCCTAATCAGCCAATATACATTCACAGCTAGGATCTTAAAGGGTCGCTCAGGCAGCGCGCCTTTAACCATTTAGCGTTGCCGGCAGAATAGAGTAGAGGATTACCTCTATCTAATCATCCTAGCCCCCTGCTCCCTGATCTGTTTAGCAACACCTGCATCAGATCTGCCTCTGGCACAGGAGCCGTAGGCACTTTGACCTGTTTGGCTACCTGTGGTTGAGGCTGTGTTTCCCTTTCCAGACGCCATTTGGGCGTAAGAAATTGCGGGATTGACGGAAGTTGTTGTCTGGCGTACACCAGGGCGTCTCACCTCTACTGTTTTCTTTTGGGCTTTGTTTTTCTTGATCTCCTTAAACTTCGGACATCCCCGATAGTTTGCGGGGTGTCGAGCCTTGACGGAGCTCAGCTAAGAGCGCTTGCGGATCCGTAGGGGATTCGATACCCTTCAGGAGGACTGTTTGAAGCTTGTCTTCTTTCGGGGTGAAACTATAAAATTCTGTTTTAGTTTGAGACAGAAGGTCTTTGACTTTTTGTAGTGCTCTAAAGACGAGCACTGAATAGAATGCCTGTCTGCTGCGGCCAAAAGCCACTTGGCGCTCCTTTTCCCTTCTAGCTTCCTGCTTCTTCTTCAGTGTTTCGACTAACTCGATGAGCGGAGAAATCTGCTCGGTGAGTATCTCGATCCGTTCGTCCTCTTCTTTATCCGACAGATCCACTATCTCGCCACTGACGTTATGCCCTTCGCCTTTTACAGACATGTAGGATATGTCTTCTTCAGCATCTATGTCAGCTACGTTTATCTTCGCCTGTAGCGTTGGCGATTTCGTCATCTGCATTTTTGGCGTTTTCTACGTCAGCCCTTTCGACGTTCTTGCCGTCAGCCTCAGCTTCGTCTTCGCCTTCTTCATTTTTGCCGTTGTTGTTGTCGTCATCGTCAATGGAGGAGCTGCCCAGCTGCCTTTGGATTTTTTCTTGCGCTGAGGCCTTAGCCGAACGGCCGTGCGCACCTTAACCAGATTCGGTGTGTATTTAATACGCTTCCTCCTCTTGTGTTCGTCTTGAAGTTCTACGGCACGTGCCGGTGTTGCTATCTTGCCTTTTGCAAGGCATATTTTTGCTGCTATGTTGCTGCTGGGCTTGGCACGTGCCGATGACGCTGTCGTTGTCGTTGTCTTTACAGCTGTGGATGGTTTCATTGCCGTAGCTGTTTTTGTTTGGACTCTGGATGGGCCCGCTACATTTTGATATGCTGTTCCATCACCTGATTTCCCAGCTTGTTTGGTTGTTGTTGGGGTTCCATCTATTGATGTCCCCGTTGGCTTGACCATCTGATATTCTTGTTCTTCTCTTCTTTTTGAGACTTCTTCCCAAAATTTATTTAAAAAATAACCTTGCCTAGGGTGGGGCTCGAACCCCCGACCTTCTATTCTGTCGTCTGCCACTCTACCACCTAGGCTAACTTGCCACTTGGAAATGGTAGACAAAAAAGACTACTAAAATCACTCGCGCTTCTATATTAAAAATCATAATTAGGATCCCAAATCATAAAATAAAATTTATAAGCTCAATCGATCAGACAAAGAGAAAGAGTAGAGGAATCTCTGAAAGTTATTCACTTTGAGGTCACTAACCATCAAAAGAGATCGTCCACCTTTCCTTCCTATCATCGAGAGAACCAGACATATGTCGATGATGTATACGTCAGTTATATCACACCGATAATGATTTGATCAAAATTCTTCTGATAGGAGAGGGTAATTACGTCCCTACTGCTCACCTGGTTCTGAAGAATTTTGCCTTTTTTCTCAAAACTATTGCATGATAGTTCAGGTTACGACTAGAAGAGGATTAAATTCTTCTACCTAAAGGGTCTAAATAGGTATCAGTATCATGACGATTGTTCATTAACCATCGTTAATAAAGACGAAAGGATCCTTAACCTGTTGATCGTGTTGACTTTTAGTACCTATAACTAGGCACGTCCAACGTCCAAGTCTAGACCAACAGGGTGCCTATTGCTACGACTGCCGCTTCAGGTCTTAAAAATCGCCTTTGCCTGCTCATCGGTTCAAGAAAGTGGGTTCTGCTGCAGGAGCGAGTAGTCGGTGCTACAATTAGTAGACCTGGAGTCTAGTTGACGATTGACTCGATTAAATATTTCAGAAGCTGAAATAGTTTGGCTGCAGAGATGGCAAAAATACTAGTTTTTTTGAAAAACTACTTTTGATACTTCAGATAAGGGAGTTCATATTCAATTGCAGGCATGACAAGCGCGGCATGATGAGCTCAGTTTTTGAAAGTGTGAACGCTTCATCATGCGGCTGGTCAAGCGGCATGATGGTTTTCAAAATATTTTGACATTCTTCTGACGATTATGGTGGTTGACGGCATGCTTGAACTAGTGTGAACGCAAACTGTCAAGCGACTATCGAAATCCCGACCTTAAATCCCGACAACCAAAATCCCGAGTACGAAATCCCGACAAACAAAATCCCGACAGTCAAAGTCTCGACCACCAAATTCCTGAATGATAAAATCCCGACTAAGAAAATCCCGAATAGTTTAATACCAAAAAAGTAATAATGCCTTTATAATTTCGATTTTCAAGGTTGTGATTTTGTCAGTTGGGATTGGATTGGACTTGTCTTAGAGGTGATTCAGTTATACTTCTTTTAAAGGGTCCAGAAAAGGTACGACGTCAAAGGACTTTTTTTTTTCTAAGTAACAAAAAAGTTTTATTTCTGTCGAGGGTCCCACAACTTTTTTTTCTTATCAACAACCACTTTATTTACTAAAATAAAGTGTGAAAGCTCAAATCGAATCATGTCTCTACTTATCCATTTTCAGGACACATCTCTTTTGGATCTCCAAAAATACTTAGCTTTCGGTTAAAATTTGAAATAGCAAAAATAAAAAATAAAATTTCTTATATCCGGTTTGGAATAAGCTTAGTTTTGAAAACTTATTTCGATATCTCAACTTAGCATTTCCTCAAACATAAACGCCGTTTTTCGATTTTTATGGTGGTCTCTGCTTAGTCAGTTTTTCTAAAAAATCACAATAAATGGCGATAATTGTTTTGTTCCGGAAACGCAACTTTGATGTTGTAAACCGTTGACATCTGAACGGAAATATAGTTCTTACGACATAGTTTGACATTTTTCCCTTTCAACAAAGTGGTTGCTGAAATACAGACAAATTAAGATGTGACTACGGAACCACGGAAAAATGCTTAGCTCCCGGTCAAAATTTAAAATTAAAATTATATGTAGTACCAACTTATTATCATAGATTGTTCTATGTCAAGTGAATTATTAGCGTTGAATAAAGTTGTCTTTTGTAACTTGGAAGTCAGCGTGTTTGCTTCAGTGGCCACGAGGATTTTTTTTTAATTTTTACGAACTTGCGATTATTGAACATTAATTATAAAATAAGGAAACCGTTGTAAAAGGGACCGGTATGAATATAGAGATATCTTGGGTTCACAACGTGAGTGGATGGATCGGATATTAACGGATCAACAGACATGGTTTACCCAGAACACGCCGCGAACTCAGGCATCAAGTTCTCCTGTGGTCCAACCATTTCCAGCTTATAAAAAGGAAGATAACTGGAAAACATATCTCAAGCAAATGGAACAGCACTTTGAAGCATGCCGAATCGTGAACGATAATCAAAAACGCGCATTTTTTTATTCCTGGGTCGGAGCAGATAATTTTGAAATACTTCAAAAACTATACGGCATAGAAGATGTGAGTTCCAAAAGTTTCAAGGACCTAACTGGTAAGCTAAGTGAACACTTTACCTCTAAAATTCATGTATTTGCAGCGAGGTATCAATTTCATAAAACTGTTATGAAGCCAGGCCAGTCATATGCATCCTGGGTCATATGATCTTAGAGGTGTGGCACGCAATTGTCTTTTTACATGCACAAGTCAAAAGTGTTATGTAGACAACATAATACGAGATATGTTGGTATTATATACACCACAAGTAAGTGTTCGCACTCAGGCGCAAAAAACAGACTTAAAACTCGAAGAAGTACTCGAAATCGCGAGCTCATTTGAGACGACTCAACAAACGTTTTCCGCAATTTCTGATAACAATAATATTGTAGAAGTTAACCACCTGCCAGTAGCTAACGGGAATCCCAGTTCAGATTCATAAACGCAATCAGCATACAAGTCTTGCCCTAACTGTTTGGTAAACCACAGTAGAAATGAGTGTCGTCATTACAAGTCAATTTGTCGAAGATGCAAAAAAGTAGGGCATATTGAAGCGGTGTGTATGTTAGGAGGGATAAGTGCAGGCAGAATGCAGAAAGGCATATTCCATATTGCAGCTTTGTGTGAAAAATACCGTAATAAACCATTTTCAACAAATTAGAAGAGCAGTGCTTTATCAGGAGGTAGAAACAGCGGGTGGATGAGAGGAGAAAGTTTTTTTAAAATAGATATGTTTGTTCCAGTTAAGATTATGATCAATATAAATACCGAGGTACTTAAAGTCTTCAACTTTCTTAATTTCAAAGCAATCGCTATTACATTCAACATTGCTGCAATGTAGTAAATCAGTGGGTTGAATACTGCATTTACTGTAAAAAAAAACTTATGATTAAGACTGTTTGGAGAATGAAAAACTATTGGAATATCTGTAGATCCTTTTAGGTTAAAAAAACATTAACTTTGTTTTGCTACTCACAATTAGCTCATGTTTAGCAAACCAATATCTTAGGAGGTGAACGTCGTAATTTATATCTGAAATTTGATTTAACGGGCTATCTGAGCAGTATGCAATACCAAGGTCATCAGCAAAAAGCTGCCCCAAATTCTTACATTTTGGGGTCTATTTTTAAGATAACCATTTCCAAATGAATTCACTATGTCAAATGCCTTAGTTATATCTACAAAAAGTCCAGCACAACATTTCTTATTATCAACACCTTCCTGTAAAATGCAGAAAAACTCTAAAATTCATCAGGATACTTTCCAGAGCAAATGCTTAAATTAAAAATATGTTTCAATACATCTACTAGATTAGGACCAACTGTTTTCAGAATTATATTAGATATTCCATCCATACCGTGGGAAAAGGAATTATTTAAAGATTTTATAGTTTTGTTACGAATTTATAATTTAAAATATTTTATCCAAGCAAATAATAAAAATCAACCGCACATGTTGGAAAACAAATCAATTTTATGATTTCTTTTATTTACGATTGAAATTTAGTTGTCAGTTTGACATTGTATGTCAATTGCCAAATCCCTATAGGAAAATTCATAAAAAGTAGGTCACGGTAGTTTGGGGGTATCTATTTATGGTTCAAAGATGAGATATAACATAATGAATGTATACACTCAATGTTGTTAGGATTTGTTACAACTCGAAAAGGTATGTAACTGGAAAAGGTTGCAAAGAGATGAATATGTTTCTGTGGCTTTAACAACTGCTATATTCAAAAAAAAAAAAAAAAAAAAACGGCACAAGCATAATTCAACTAAAATGTTGTTTCAAATGTTTATTGCTCGGCGCACTTTCAGTGGATTTAGTTGGCAGTAGTTTAATCAAGAGTTCATTAGATTTTCGCTAAAGTACCATATGTATATATAAAACAGATATTTTTATTCAGTTAAGTTGAATAAGTTTATTTTTGAATTACCGACATAATTATCGGATTTTAAAAATTAAGTATTTTAAACAAAGTGAGTGCCAGAGGAAAGTTCCTATACAGGAGAATTTTTAAAACACCTACCTACAAACTGGTTTCAAGGTAACTTATTTAATTTTTTACCAGTGTGTCAATTAGGCTTATAGTGTTTTTTTTTTTTTTGTGGTTGCAGTTTTTGCAAAGGCAGTTAATCCGCTGGATCTGCCTCGATGTTCCATCGCATATCATATATCGTCAAAACGGTCATATAAAAAAGTAACAAAGCCAATCGAAAAATCACCACGAACAAAGGGTCCTTGGTTCAAGTTCCGTATTGAGAAAAACTTTTTTTTTTTACTTTTTGTAATTTTTTTTTTATTTTAAATTATTTTAACCCATTTTCTTTTTGAATTTTAAAACAAAGAAAAATCTTTTGCAGTAGCATATATAAACGAGTGCGATTGAAGTAGTTTAATTTTGATTCGAAATTTCAATTGATATTTAATAAAGTGATTCAAGTAAAATACGTTAACGCTAACAAGACAAGGTACTCCGCTGGAGCGATTGGATGCTGTGGCCACACAATCTGTAATTGCTGCGCGTAAGTACGGTGAGTTTTTTTTATGATCCCTGTCACTTTTTAAGTCATTTTTTTTTATTAATTTGAAATTTCGTGGGTAAGGGTTGTATAAAGAGGGGACTTTAAAAAAAACAATTTTATTAATTGTGCGAGATAAAAGAGGATTGGAAATCCCATCTTTGTATACTCGCTTAGCTTCATATAGGAGCTCCAATAGATTTTTATTTTATTTTTATATTTTCAACGTAAAATTAATACTTATTCAAAAGAGATTAAATAAATTATATATTTTTTTATTATCAGTTTATAGCATAATTTTGATTTTTTTATCATCATGAATAAAAGTTGCACATTTTCTTGAATTTAAATGTTAAGTTAACAATGTGTTTCAATTAAGAATTTTTATAGAGGGATGAGGGGGTGCTAAGGGGAAGAGTAATGGAGGTGGAAAAATGAAGATGCCAAGTAAAGGGGCATCGAAGCGGATAAGATGCCATGGTTAGAAGGGTAGAGGCGATGTTCCGCAGGCGGTAACACCATTCGTCAAAAGCCTGGTATAAATTTTTGTGACGGCTCTTATGGTCAAAGAACCCTTTCTGCTTACCTGAGCTAGCTATATGGGATTATACCAGCACTGACCAAACGCCAACAAAAGAGCTCGTTACAGTTTGTAACAGTTCGAGACCCATAATTGATTCAAAAAAGAAACTGTTTGTACGGTTAATTAGGGTATCAGTCTCATAACAACAATTACATTAGGTAATTATGCTTTCGGAAAGGGAATCATGTCCAATTAAGATACTATTTATGACTTACCATTCCTTTCTTACTTTGCAGTTTTTATTTTCTTGTGAATTTTCTTGCATAGCCTTTTATATCTAGTTTTCAGTCGAGTATTAAAAGGTTGTCTTAAGGATTTATTTTATAATTTATTTTTAAGCTTTATTTTCTTGATTAGAGGTGAGTTTATCCAGCATTACAGTGCAAGTGGATGAGATAATGTGGTCGTTTAAAATTCCAAGAAACAGATCGTAGGCTTTAGACACTTCAGTTTTGTTCAGACACTTTCCCAATTTTCTAAGAGTAATCTGCTGTTTAGAATTTGATAGTTGACTTTCGTAATGGAATAACCCTTCCATTAAGAACGTCTGGTACTACTACATTTAACTCTTTCAAATAGAATCCCTGTCATACAGTGATCAGTTATTTTTAAATCAAGGTTAATTCCAGTTAATTCCACAAGCATAATTCAACTAAAATGTTGTTTCAAATGTTTATTGCTGGGCGCACTTTCAGTGGATATAGTTGGCAGTAGTTTAATCAAGAGTTCATTAGATTTTCGCTAAAGTACCATATGTATATATAAAACAGATATTTTTATTCAGTTAAGTTGAATAAGTTTATTTTTGAATTACCGACATAATTATCGGATTTTAAATATTAAGTATTTTAAACAAAGTGAGTGCCAGAGGAAAGTTCCTATACAGGAGAATTTTTAAAACCCCTACCTACAAACTGGTTACAAGGTAACTTATTTAATTTTTTACCAGTGTGTCAATTAGGCTTATAGTGTGTTTTTTTTTTTTTTGTGGTTGCAGTTTTTGCAAAGGCAGTTAATCCGCTGGATCTGCCTCGATGTTCCATCGCATATCATATATCGTCAAAACGGTCATATAAAAAAGTAACAAAGCCAATCGAAAAATCACCACGAACAAAGGGTCCTTGGTTCAAGTTCCGTATTGAGAAAAACTTTTTTTTTTACTTTTTGTAATTTTTTTTTTATTTTAAATTATTTTAACCCATTTTCTTTTTGAATTTTAAAACAAAGAAAAATCTTTTGCAGTAGCATATATAAACGAGTGCGATTGAAGTAGTTTAATTTTGATTCGAAATTTCAATTGATATTTAATAAAGCGATTCAAGTAAAATACGTTAACGCTAACAAGACAAGGTACTCCGCTGGAGCGATTGGATGCTGTGGCCACACAATCTGTAATTGCTGCGCGTAAGTACGGTGAGTTTTTTTTATGATCCCTGTCACTTTTTAAGTCATTTTTTTTTATTAATTTGAAATTTCGTGGGAAAGGGTTGTATAAAGAGGGGACTTTAAAAAAAACAATTTTATTAATTGTGCGAGATAAAAGAGGATTGGAAATCCCATCTTTGTATACTCGCTTAGCTTCATATAGGAGCACCAATAGATTTTTATTTTATTTTTATATTTTTAACGTAAAATGAATACTTATTCAAAAGAGATCAAATAAATTATATATTTTTTTATTATCAGTTTATAGCATAATTTTGATTTTTTTATCATCATGAATAAAAGTTGCACATTTTCTTGAATTTAAATGTTAAGTTAACAATGTGTTTCAATTAAGAATTTTTATAGAGGGATGAGGGGGTGCTAAGGGGAAGCGTAATGGAGGTGGAAAAATGAAGATGCCAAGTAAAGGGGCATCGAAGCGGATAAGATGCCATGGTTAGAAGGGTAGAGGCGATGTTCCGCAGGCGGTAACACCATTCGTCAAAAGCCTGGTATAAATTTTTGTGACGGCTCTTATGGTCAAAGAACCCTTTCTGCTTACCTGAGCTAGCTATATGGGATTATACCAGCACTGACCAAACGCCAACAAAAGAGCTCGTTACAGTTTGTAACAGTTCGAGACCCATAATTGATTCAAAAAAGAAACTGTTTGTACGGTTAATTAGGGTATCAGTCTCATAACAACAATTACATTAGGTAATTATGCTTTCGGAAAGGGAACCATGTCCAATTAAGATACTATTTATGACTTACCATTCCTTTCTTACTTTGCAGTTTTTATTTTCTTGTGAATTTTCTTGCATAGCCTTTTATATCTAGTTTTCAGTCGAGTATTAAAAGGTTGTCTTAAGGATTTATTTTTTAATTTATTTTTAAGCTTTATTTTCTTGATTAGAGGTGAGTTTATCCAGCATTACAGTGCAAGTGGATGAGATAATGTGGTCGTTTAAAATTCCAAGAAACAGATCGTAGGCTTTAGACACTTCAGTTTTGTTCAGACACTTTCCCAATTTTCTAAGAGTAATCTGCTATTTAGAATTTGATAGTTGACTTTCGTAATGGAATAACCCTTCCATTAAGAACGTCTGGTACTACTACATTTAACTCTTTCAAATAGAATCCCTGTCATACAGTGATCAGTTATTTTTAAATCAAGGTTAATTCCAGCAAGTTAATTTGGGGGAATCTTTTCACAACGAACAAATACATGGCCAAGGCAGGTACCAGAGCACGGTCTTGTAGCTTCAGTCACAAAAGATGTAAGTCCATTTCCAGTAATGAGAGCTTTATAAGAATCTGATGAAGAATTGTTTACTAAGATATCAATGTTGATAAGATTTCATGATAAGATTTCATCGATAAAGCAGGTCGGTGATAAAGCGTGCAGTCTGAAAACGCAAACAAAAGTAAACAATTCATCATATATATTGACACACACCTCAATGATATCTGCACTTGTCAGATTTACAACTTTAATTTCACATTCATACATTGCTCGCACAAAAACCCCTACTCCACCTGCAGAATAACTATCTTTTGTTTTAATATGAAAATTGTAACCAGGAATGTTATAATTTTCAGTTTCATCAGAATATATCCAGATCTCTGATAAAAAAATTATTTCCGGTAAATTAAAAAAAGCTTCAAGGTTTCCCACCAACAAATCGAAATTTCGACGTAAACTTCGAATATTTTGAAGAATTACAAAAAACGACTTGTTACCCGAATTACATTTTAACGATTCATCATAATTAAATCTAATGGTTCTAGCAGTGAGATTATCATTCATAAGATCAAGGTTGTCCATCATACTACTGCTTTTCAGCCGTAGGAAGATCAGAAAAGGATCTTATGGCAACAACCTCACTACTTTCACCTTTCTTCATAAGGATATGAGAGTTACGGAACCATAAATACTTAAATTTGTTTTCATTTTTTACTTTTTTTGCTGCCATATAAAGAGATCTAGTATATTTCGAAAAAGAATCATTAATAAATATACTATTATTACTACATATATCAAAAATATTCGACATTAGCCTTTTCCTTGCATTTTTTTTTCGCCTCCATAATTTTCTGTTTAGACTCACGAGAAGAAATATGTAAACATAAGATATTGACATAATCATCTCCACTGGCATTTGGTTGCGTTTGCTTCTTGATGCGCTTCACATAGCATTTAACAACATCATCATTTGAAATTGAAACTTTTTTTTTTTTTTTAACCCATTTTCTTTTTGAATTTTAAAACAAAGAAAAATCTTTTGCAGTAGCATATATAAACGAGTGCGATTGAAGTAGTTTAATTTTGATTCGAAATTTCAATTGATATTTAATAAAGTGATTCAAGTAAAATACGTTAACGCTAACAAGACAAGGTACTCCGCTGGAGCGATTGGATGCTGTGGCCACACAATCTGTAATTGCTGCGCGTAAGTACGGTGAGTTTTTTTTAATGATCCCTGTCACTTTTTAAGTCATTTTTTTTTATTAATTTGAAATTTCGTGGGAAAGGGTTGTATAAAGAGGGGACTTTAAAAAAAAACAATTTTATTAATTGTGCGAGATAAAAGAGGATTGGAAATCCCATCATTGTATACTCGCTTAGCTTCATATAGGAGCTCCAATAGATTTTTATTTTATTTTTATATTTTTAACGTAAAATGAATACTTATTCAAAAGAGATCAAATAAATTATATATTTTTTTATTATCAGTTTATAGCATAATTTTGATTTTTTTATCATCATGAATAAAAGTTGCACATTTTCTTGAATTTAAATGTTAAGTTAACAATGTGTTTCAATTAAGAATTTTTATAGAGGGATGAGGGGGTGCTAAGGGGAAGAGTAATGGAGGTGGAAAAATGAAGATGCCAAGTAAAGGGGGATCGAAGCGGATAAGATGCCATGGTTAGAAGGGTAGAGGCGATGTTCCGCAGGCGGTAACACCATTCGTCAAAAGCCTGGTATAAATTTTTGTGACGGCTCTTATGGTCAAAGAACCCTTTCTGCTTACCTGAGCTAGCTATATGGGATTATACCAGCACTGACCAAACGCCAACAAAAGAGCTCGTTACAGTTTGTAACAGTTCGAGACCCATAATTGATTCAAAAAAGAAACTGTTTGTACGGTTAATTAGGGTATCAGTCTCATAACAACAATTACATTAGGTAATTATGCTTTCGGAAAGGGAATCATGTCCAATTAAGATACTATTTATGACTTACCATTCCTTTCTTACTTTGCAGTTTTTATTTTCTTGTGAATTTTCTTGCATAGCCTTTTATATCTAGTTTTCAGTCGAGTATTAAAAGGTTGTCTTAAGGATTTATTTTATAATTTATTTTTAAGCTTTATTTTCTTGATTAGAGGTGAGTTTATCCAGCATTACAGTGCAAGTGGATGAGATAATGTGGTCGTTTAAAATTCCAAGAAACAGATCGTAGGCTTTAGACACTTCAGTTTTGTTCAGACACTTTCCCAATTTTCTAAGAGTAATCTGCTATTTAGAATTTGATAGTTGACTTTCGTAATGGAATAACCCTTCCATTAAGAACGTCTGGTACTACTACATTTAACTCTTTCAAATAGAATCCCTGTCATACAGTGATCAGTTATTTTTAAATCAAGGTTAATTCCAGTTAATTCCACAAGCATAATTCAACTAAAATGTTGTTTCAAATGTTTATTGCTGGGCGCACTTTCAGTGGATATAGTTGGCAGTAGTTTAATCAAGAGTTCATTAGATTTTCGCTAAAGTACCATATGTATATATAAAACAGATATTTTTATTCAGTTAAGTTGAATAAGTTTATTTTTGAATTACCGACATAATTATCGGATTTTAAAAATTAAGTATTTTAAACAAAGTGAGTGCCAGAGGAAAGTTCCTATACAGGAGAATTTTTAAAACCCCTACCTACAAACTGGTTACAAGGTAACTTATTTAATTTTTTACCAGTGTGTCAATTAGGCTTATAGTGTGTTTTTTTTTTTTTTGTGGTTGCAGTTTTTGCAAAGGCAGTTAATCCGCTGGATCTGCCTCGATGTTCCATCGCATATCATATATCGTCAAAACGGTCATATAAAAAAGTAACAAAGCCAATCGAAAAATCACCACGAACAAAGGGTCCTTGGTTCAAGTTCCGTATTGAGAAAAACTTTTTTTTTTACTTTTTGTAATTTTTTTTTTATTTTAAATTATTTTAACCCATTTTCTTTTTGAATTTTAAAACAAAGAAAAATCTTTTGCAGTAGCATATATAAACGAGTGCGATTGAAGTAGTTTAATTTTGATTCGAAATTTCAATTGATATTTAATAAAGCGATTCAAGTAAAATACGTTAACGCTAACAAGACAAGGTACTCCGCTGGAGCGATTGGATGCTGTGGCCACACAATCTGTAATTGCTGCGCGTAAGTACGGTGAGTTTTTTTTATGATCCCTGTCACTTTTTAAGTCATTTTTTTTTATTAATTTGAAATTTCGTGGGAAAGGGTTGTATAAAGAGGGGACTTTAAAAAAAACAATTTTATTAATTGTGCGAGATAAAAGAGGATTGGAAATCCCATCTTTGTATACTCGCTTAGCTTCATATAGGAGCACCAATAGATTTTTATTTTATTTTTATATTTTTAACGTAAAATGAATACTTATTCAAAAGAGATCAAATAAATTATATATTTTTTTATTATCAGTTTATAGCATAATTTTGATTTTTTTATCATCATGAATAAAAGTTGCACATTTTCTTGAATTTAAATGTTAAGTTAACAATGTGTTTCAATTAAGAATTTTTATAGAGGGATGAGGGGGTGCTAAGGGGAAGAGTAATGGAGGTGGAAAAATGAAGATGCCAAGTAAAGGGGCATCGAAGCGGATAAGATGCCATGGTTAGAAGGGTAGAGGCGATGTTCCGCAGGCGGTAACACCATTCGTCAAAAGCCTGGTATAAATTTTTGTGACGGCTCTTATGGTCAAAGAACCCTTTCTGCTTACCTGAGCTAGCTATATGGGATTATACCAGCACTGACCAAACGCCAACAAAAGAGCTCGTTACAGTTTGTAACAGTTCGAGACCCATAATTGATTCAAAAAAGAAACTGTTTGTACGGTTAATTAGGGTATCAGTCTCATAACAACAATTACATTAGGTAATTATGCTTTCGGAAAGGGAACCATGTCCAATTAAGATACTATTTATGACTTACCATTCCTTTCTTTCTTTGCAGTTTTTATTTTCTTGTGAATTTTCTTGCATAGCCTTTTATATCTAGTTTTCAGTCGAGTATTAAAAGGTTGTCTTAAGGATTTATTTTTTAATTTATTTTTAAGCTTTATTTTCTTGATTAGAGGTGAGTTTATCCAGCATTACAGTGCAAGTGGATGAGATAATGTGGTCGTTTAAAATTCCAAGAAACAGATCGTAGGCTTTAGACACTTCAGTTTTGTTCAGACACTTTCCCAATTTTCTAAGAGTAATCTGCTATTTAGAATTTGATAGTTGACTTTCGTAATGGAATAACCCTTCCATTAAGAACGTCTGGTACTACTACATTTAACTCTTTCAAATAGAATCCCTGTCATACAGTGATCAGTTATTTTTAAATCAAGGTTAATTCTAGCAAGTTAATTTGGGGGAATCTTTTCACAACGAACAAATACATGGCCAAGGCAGGTACCAGAGCACGGTCTTGTAGCTTCAGTCACAAAAGATGTAAGTCCATTTCCAGTAATGAGAGCTTTATAAGAATCTGATGAAGAATTGTTTACTAAGATATCAATGTTGATAAGATTTCATGATAAGATTTCATCGATAAAGCAGGTCGGTGATAAAGCGTGCAGTCTGAAAACGCAAACAAAAGTAAACAATTCATCATATATATTGACACACACCTCAATGATATCTGCACTTGTCAGATTTACAACTTTAATTTCACATTCATACATTGCTCGCACAAAAACCCCTACTCCACCTGCAGAATAACTATCTTTTGTTTTAATATGAAAATTGTAACCAGGAATGTTATAATTTTCAGTTTCATCAGAATATATCCAGATCTCTGATAAAAAAATTATTTCCGGTAAATTAAAAAAAGCTTCAAGGTTTCCCACCAACAAATCGAAATTTCGACGTAAACTTCGAATATTTTGAAGAATTACAAAAAACGACTTGTTACCCGAATTACATTTTAACGATTCAT
Source organism: Baccha elongata (assembly GCA_951217065.1). NCBI lineage: Eukaryota > Metazoa > Arthropoda > Insecta > Diptera > Syrphidae > Baccha > Baccha elongata. The sequence goes on from CATNUY010000331.1 coordinate 156,786, forward strand.
CATAATTAAATCTAATGGTTCTAGCAGTGAGATTATCATTCATAAGATCAAGGTTGTCCATCATACTACTGCTTTTCAGCCGTAGGAAGATCAGAAAAGGATCTTATGACAACAACCTCACTACTTTCACCTTTCTTCATAAGGATATGAGAGTTACGGAACCATAAATACTTAAATTTGTTTTCATTTTTTACTTTTTTTGCTGCCATATAAAGAGATCTAGTATATTTCGAAAAAGAATCATTAATAAATATACTATTATTACTACATATATCAAAAATATTCGACATTAGCCTTTTCCTTGCATTTTTTTTCGCCTCCATAATTTTCTGTTTAGACTCACGAGAAGAAATATGTAAACATAAGATATTGACATAATCATCTCCACTGGCATTTGGTTGCGTTTGCTTCTTGATGCGCTTCACATAGCATTTAACAACATCATCATTTGAAATTGAAACTTTTTTTTTTTTTTTAACCCATTTTCTTTTTGAATTTTAAAACAAAGAAAAATCTTTTGCAGTAGCATATATAAACGAGTGCGATTGAAGTAGTTTAATTTTGATTCGAAATTTCAATTGATATTTAATAAAGTGATTCAAGTAAAATACGTTAACGCTAACAAGACAAGGTACTCCGCTGGAGCGATTGGATGCTGTGGCCACACAATCTGTAATTGCTGCGCGTAAGTACGGTGAGTTTTTTTTAATGATCCCTGTCACTTTTTAAGTCATTTTTTTTTATTAATTTGAAATTTCGTGGGAAAGGGTTGTATAAAGAGGGGACTTTAAAAAAAAACAATTTTATTAATTGTGCGAGATAAAAGAGGATTGGAAATCCCATCATTGTATACTCGCTTAGCTTCATATAGGAGCTCCAATAGATTTTTATTTTATTTTTATATTTTTAACGTAAAATGAATACTTATTCAAAAGAGATCAAATAAATTATATATTTTTTTATTATCAGTTTATAGCATAATTTTGATTTTTTTATCATCATGAATAAAAGTTGCACATTTTCTTGAATTTAAATGTTAAGTTAACAATGTGTTTCAATTAAGAATTTTTATAGAGGGATGAGGGGGTGCTAAGGGGAAGAGTAATGGAGGTGGAAAAATGAAGATGCCAAGTAAAGGGGGATCGAAGCGGATAAGATGCCATGGTTAGAAGGGTAGAGGCGATGTTCCGCAGGCGGTAACACCATTCGTCAAAAGCCTGGTATAAATTTTTGTGACGGCTCTTATGGTCAAAGAACCCTTTCTGCTTACCTGAGCTAGCTATATGGGATTATACCAGCACTGACCAAACGCCAACAAAAGAGCTCGTTACAGTTTGTAACAGTTCGAGACCCATAATTGATTCAAAAAAGAAACTGTTTGTACGGTTAATTAGGGTATCAGTCTCATAACAACAATTACATTAGGTAATTATGCTTTCGGAAAGGGAATCATGTCCAATTAAGATACTATTTATGACTTACCATTCCTTTCTTACTTTGCAGTTTTTATTTTCTTGTGAATTTTCTTGCATAGCCTTTTATATCTAGTTTTCAGTCGAGTATTAAAAGGTTGTCTTAAGGATTTATTTTATAATTTATTTTTAAGCTTTATTTTCTTGATTAGAGGTGAGTTTATCCAGCATTACAGTGCAAGTGGATGAGATAATGTGGTCGTTTAAAATTCCAAGAAACAGATCGTAGGCTTTAGACACTTCAGTTTTGTTCAGACACTTTCCCAATTTTCTAAGAGTAATCTGCTATTTAGAATTTGATAGTTGACTTTCGTAATGGAATAACCCTTCCATTAAGAACGTCTGGTACTACTACATTTAACTCTTTCAAATAGAATCCCTGTCATACAGTGATCAGTTATTTTTAAATCAAGGTTAATTCCAGTTAATTCCACAAGCATAATTCAACTAAAATGTTGTTTCAAATGTTTATTGCTGGGCGCACTTTCAGTGGATATAGTTGGCAGTAGTTTAATCAAGAGTTCATTAGATTTTCGCTAAAGTACCATATGTATATATAAAACAGATATTTTTATTCAGTTAAGTTGAATAAGTTTATTTTTGAATTACCGACATAATTATCGGATTTTAAAAATTAAGTATTTTAAACAAAGTGAGTGCCAGAGGAAAGTTCCTATACAGGAGAATTTTTAAAACCCCTACCTACAAACTGGTTACAAGGTAACTTATTTAATTTTTTACCAGTGTGTCAATTAGGCTTATAGTGTGTTTTTTTTTTTTTTGTGGTTGCAGTTTTTGCAAAGGCAGTTAATCCGCTGGATCTGCCTCGATGTTCCATCGCATATCATATATCGTCAAAACGGTCATATAAAAAAGTAACAAAGCCAATCGAAAAATCACCACGAACAAAGGGTCCTTGGTTCAAGTTCCGTATTGAGAAAAACTTTTTTTTTTACTTTTTGTAATTTTTTTTTTATTTTAAATTATTTTAACCCATTTTCTTTTTGAATTTTAAAACAAAGAAAAATCTTTTGCAGTAGCATATATAAACGAGTGCGATTGAAGTAGTTTAATTTTGATTCGAAATTTCAATTGATATTTAATAAAGCGATTCAAGTAAAATACGTTAACGCTAACAAGACAAGGTACTCCGCTGGAGCGATTGGATGCTGTGGCCACACAATCTGTAATTGCTGCGCGTAAGTACGGTGAGTTTTTTTTATGATCCCTGTCACTTTTTAAGTCATTTTTTTTTATTAATTTGAAATTTCGTGGGAAAGGGTTGTATAAAGAGGGGACTTTAAAAAAAACAATTTTATTAATTGTGCGAGATAAAAGAGGATTGGAAATCCCATCTTTGTATACTCGCTTAGCTTCATATAGGAGCACCAATAGATTTTTATTTTATTTTTATATTTTTAACGTAAAATGAATACTTATTCAAAAGAGATCAAATAAATTATATATTTTTTTATTATCAGTTTATAGCATAATTTTGATTTTTTTATCATCATGAATAAAAGTTGCACATTTTCTTGAATTTAAATGTTAAGTTAACAATGTGTTTCAATTAAGAATTTTTATAGAGGGATGAGGGGGTGCTAAGGGGAAGAGTAATGGAGGTGGAAAAATGAAGATGCCAAGTAAAGGGGCATCGAAGCGGATAAGATGCCATGGTTAGAAGGGTAGAGGCGATGTTCCGCAGGCGGTAACACCATTCGTCAAAAGCCTGGTATAAATTTTTGTGACGGCTCTTATGGTCAAAGAACCCTTTCTGCTTACCTGAGCTAGCTATATGGGATTATACCAGCACTGACCAAACGCCAACAAAAGAGCTCGTTACAGTTTGTAACAGTTCGAGACCCATAATTGATTCAAAAAAGAAACTGTTTGTACGGTTAATTAGGGTATCAGTCTCATAACAACAATTACATTAGGTAATTATGCTTTCGGAAAGGGAACCATGTCCAATTAAGATACTATTTATGACTTACCATTCCTTTCTTTCTTTGCAGTTTTTATTTTCTTGTGAATTTTCTTGCATAGCCTTTTATATCTAGTTTTCAGTCGAGTATTAAAAGGTTGTCTTAAGGATTTATTTTTTAATTTATTTTTAAGCTTTATTTTCTTGATTAGAGGTGAGTTTATCCAGCATTACAGTGCAAGTGGATGAGATAATGTGGTCGTTTAAAATTCCAAGAAACAGATCGTAGGCTTTAGACACTTCAGTTTTGTTCAGACACTTTCCCAATTTTCTAAGAGTAATCTGCTATTTAGAATTTGATAGTTGACTTTCGTAATGGAATAACCCTTCCATTAAGAACGTCTGGTACTACTACATTTAACTCTTTCAAATAGAATCCCTGTCATACAGTGATCAGTTATTTTTAAATCAAGGTTAATTCTAGCAAGTTAATTTGGGGGAATCTTTTCACAACGAACAAATACATGGCCAAGGCAGGTACCAGAGCACGGTCTTGTAGCTTCAGTCACAAAAGATGTAAGTCCATTTCCAGTAATGAGAGCTTTATAAGAATCTGATGAAGAATTGTTTACTAAGATATCAATGTTGATAAGATTTCATGATAAGATTTCATCGATAAAGCAGGTCGGTGATAAAGCGTGCAGTCTGAAAACGCAAACAAAAGTAAACAATTCATCATATATATTGACACACACCTCAATGATATCTGCACTTGTCAGATTTACAACTTTAATTTCACATTCATACATTGCTCGCACAAAAACCCCTACTCCACCTGCAGAATAACTATCTTTTGTTTTAATATGAAAATTGTAACCAGGAATGTTATAATTTTCAGTTTCATCAGAATATATCCAGATCTCTGATAAAAAAATTATTTCCGGTAAATTAAAAAAAGCTTCAAGGTTTCCCACCAACAAATCGAAATTTCGACGTAAACTTCGAATATTTTGAAGAATTACAAAAAACGACTTGTTACCCGAATTACATTTTAACGATTCATCATAATTAAATCTAATGGTTCTAGCAGTGAGATTATCATTCATAAGATCAAGGTTGTCCATCATACTACTGCTTTTCAGCCGTAGGAAGATCAGAAAAGGATCTTATGACAACAACCTCACTACTTTCACCTTTCTTCATAAGGATATGAGAGTTACGGAACCATAAATACTTAAATTTGTTTTCATTTTTTACTTTTTTTGCTGCCATATAAAGAGATCTAGTATATTTCGAAAAAGAATCATTAATAAATATACTATTATTACTACATATATCAAAAATATTCGACATTAGCCTTTTCCTTGCATTTTTTTTCGCCTCCATAATTTTCTGTTTAGACTCACGAGAAGAAATATGTAAACATAAGATATTGACATAATCATCTCCACTGGCATTTGGTTGCGTTTGCTTCTTGATGCGCTTCACATAGCATTTAACAACATCATCATTTGAAATTGAAACTTTTAGTGCCTTATCGAAGATAGTGTCTGCTCTCTCCTGTGCTTTGGAGCTATCGAGATCAGGAACACCAATAATTTCTTTATTTAATTTATTTATTTATTTATCTATCAAGCTTACAATACTTTCTTAGATGGCTTATATTGAAAAACAAAAAATATACATAAAATATACTATTAATTAACATACATTTACAAAGAATTTAAAATAGTAGCCTTACAAATATCTCTATTCATGTTAAAATCGATTAAATGAAACATTTGATTAAAATAAATACATGCAGTAGTTATAGGATTGTTTTGTCCATAATTGGCAATGTGTCTAGGAATGTAGAAAAATGCATCTTCTCTAGGTCTAAGAGAACGTTCTGGTGCATAAATGCCAAAAAGAGACAGCAGAGTAGGGGACTCTGTATCACCAGATATAACATCAAGAGCAAACATAGCATAATAGTAGGATCTTCTTTTGTCAAGGGGCTTTAAATCAATAAGCTTACATCTTATATCATATGAAGGCATATTGTAGGACAGTTTAGCTTACGCAGTGCAAATTTCGTAAATTTTTTTTGAATTCTTTCAATCCGATTAATTGAGTTATTATAGTAGGGGCACCAAATAACTGAGCTATATTCAAGAACGGAACGAACAAGTGAGACATATAAATCCTTAAGAGTATACGGATCACTGAAATCTTTAGAGTTTCTAAAAATAAAACTCAGCATAATGTTAGCTCTGGAGATGATATAATCTATATGTGATGTGAAATTAAGTTCAGAGTCAAAAATTACTCCTAGATCTTTTTGCTCGCGTGTTCAGTGCAAAACAGTATTTGAAAGACTATAATCAAATATTATTGGACTTCGTATTCGACTAACAGTCATAACAGAACATTATTGAATGTTGAGATACAAGAAATTTATTATACACCATTCAGATAAATTTTCTATATCATTCTGTAGATGATAACAATCCAATAATGATCTTATCTCCTTAAAAATTTTAAAATCATCTGCAAATAAAAGCTTTTCTGCCGTTAAAAAAATAGAAGGTAAATCATTTATAAAAATTAGGAAAAATAATGGGCCCAGATGACTTCCTTGTGGAATACCAGAATAATGATTTATGATTTCAGATGATAGATCACCTATTTTAACGGACTGAGTGCGATTAATTAAGTAGTTTTTAATCCAATTTTGGTCAAATCTATCGTGTCAGTTTCTATTATGTTTTTAAGATGAGTAATGCTTTCATTAAAATTTTGATTAATTTCTATTTGTTTGTTAATTGTGTCAACTGTAATTTTACTGTTCGTTTCTACTAAGTTAATGTGTTCCGTTATGTCTTTTCTGTCATCATCGTCCATTGTGCCAAAAAGGAAGTCGCTAGCTTTTCCTACAATATTAACTAATCCTCTTTTTTGTCTTCAATTTTTCTTTGGCTCTATTGACTTAAGTTTAGCTTTTAATGTTTCTATTTGTTTTCTAATTATTGGGTCGTTACATAATTTTAAATTTTGAATATTTTTCTCAATTGTTCCAATTGTAAGCTTTGTGTTAATAATATGAAGGATTGTTTTTGTGTCCTCACCAATTTTAGTTCGTCCCATGTTTATTATGGAATATCCATTTTCCGTCGTTATTTTATCAACTGTCAGAGTGGCTAGTATTGGTGTTACTTGTGTTATTAGCAAAGATTATCTAATAAAGATAAAAATCTATCGTTACGTCCGTCCCTCCGGTTACCCAATGTTTACTTTTTTTGCATTTCGCGTCTGTGAATACGTGTGAAGTTGGTAACGTGGACCAATAACAAATCGAGGTAGATTTTGTTGTTTTGACAGTTCAATTTTTTTCTTTTGTTATTTTAGTAAATTTTGTTTATCTTTTTGTAATATTTAGCAACAAAATAATAATAATACATGCTATCAATATTTGAAATAATATTTTTAAAAATAAGTCTGAACTGTTCTTATTAATTAATTTCCCTCAAAACAACAAAATGAATATCCTCAGAAATCAAAAGGAATCGCTACGCTTGATGCCACTCGAAAAGATTAATTTTAAACATTAAATGCCAGTGCCAAGAATCTTGTTTAAAATATAAAATGCATATTGATTTAACCATATTTGCTGTGTTATTTTTATTTTCATAAATGTTTCTGGATGTTTTTTAAATGTCTTCCAAATATTACAGATAGCTTTTTGATGAAAAATGACCAGAAAGTTCTGTGAAGAAAACCGACTAGAAAGTTCCGAAGTTAAATAAATGAAACAACCGACTTGGAGTATGAGAATAGAATGATAGAAAAAGTGTTCATATTTTATTAATTATAAAATGACAGTTTGCAAAGAAGACTTGATTTAAAATAGCAAAGTGATTTAGAAGCAAGTGAAAAAATATTTTGAATTTACATGATTCATTTTAAAAAACAACACTTTCCCTGAATAAGTAATTACAGTTAAAAATATTTTAAATTAAACCTAATCTTTTTGCATCTAAAGTATGCTTGTTAGTCGCCAAAGCTTTTGTTAATATGTCGGCTAACATTTTGTTGGTTGGGATATATTGTAGCTTTATATCACCATCTTGAATTTTCTCACGAACGAATTTTGTTTTTGTTTCTACGTGCTTGGTTCTTGCTGAATAAACGTTGTTTGTTGCCAGTTGAATTGCACTTTTGTTGTCACAAAAAAGATTAGTATCCTTTGCGCAATTGGGGAAAAATTCTTTTTCCATGCGTTTCAACCAAATTGATTCTTGAATAGCAGCAACCATGAATTCCGATTCAGTTGTTGAGAGTGCAACAGTCGGCTGTCGCTTGGATGACCATGAAATCGCAGCACCCTGCATCGTGAAAACATATCCTGTCGTTGATTTTCGTTGATCAACATCACTTGCCCAGTCAGCATCACAAAATCCTTGAACTTGGGTAGGTTCTTTATGATACACAAGTTTCATGTTGATTGTCCCTTTAAGGTACCGAAAGACTCTCTTTATAGCTGTCCAGTGCGCCTTCCCTGGGTTGATGCTATACCTGCTTAACAAATTTACTGCGTAACTTATGTCTGGCCTGGTAGTTTGAGCAGCAAACAGCAAGGATCCAACAGCTTCCATGTATGGCACTTTGGACATCAATTCCTTCTCGTCTTCTGATGTCGGACACATTTTCAGAGATATCTTTTGATTTAAATCCAATGGTGTAGACACTGGATTACAGTCTGACATCCCGAATCGATTAAGAATGTCTGCAATATATTGAGCTTGATCAATTGCAATTGTACCAGTTGATTTATTACGTGTGATGCGAATTCCTAGTATGGACGAGGCATCACCTAAGTCCTTCATTTTAAAATTTTAAACTGTCCTTCAAATCAAGCTCTTGACGTTCGTCGTTGGAAAAAAATTAAAACATCATCCACATAGACAGCGACGAAGGTCATGTGTTTATTGTGGACTGTATCATAGATGCATTGATCGGCATCTGAACGCTTAAGACCAGCCATCAGCAGAACTTCATTCAGCTTCTCGTTCCACACTCGACTTGGCTGTTTTAGTCCATATAACGACTTGTTCAATTTACAAACCTTCATGGATCCATCACTGTAATTTTCTAGCTGTATCATGAAGATATCTTCTTTTATTTCTCCATTAAGGAATGCAGTCACAGCATCCATTTGACGAATGTTGAGATTGAACTGTGAAGGAGTCACAGCCAACGATCTCTTAATTAATTGCTCTACAACTATTAGCAGGTTGTCAACCCTCGGCTGTGCCTCGATATCCGATCCTCTCACATTCAGTTGCATTGCATAGAAATACATAACACTTGACTTGCTTGTGTATCATTGGAGTGCATTGTACTCAGAACGATATGATTCCCAACGACAGGCCACTGCCAGCCGACAGAAGTAATAAGGGATCATATTGCTTTGACTGCATGCGCACTGTTTATGACATAACTCCCCAAGATCCTCGCCCTCTGACAATTGAAGAGTATAGAAAGCGAGTCAAACAACACAGGGCCCCGACCATCGTAGTGCCCGAACAGAAGAAATCCCGGGGTGGTAGACGGGAAATTAATAAGCAAGAACTACGAAACCTATATCGTTTGGCAAATCTGCCTAGTATAAGCCAATTAGAACGACAAAAATTCCTTGAAGCTATAAAAACAAAAAAAGAAGAACCAACGCCTAGAGAAGACAAATAACAAAAAGAAACAAAAGCAGGCTGAGAACGATTTCCAAAAATTGTTCAGCAAAATAACAACGCAAATACGAGACGGGATCCAGAGCCGGAAGTAGTATCAAGAGCATTAAAGAAAATCTTTAGTTATTATTACTATAGGTTAAAAAATCATTTTTTTGAAAATCATTCTGTTATGGGTAAAAGCAATTCTAAAGAGGAAGTAGTTGTTAATAACAACGGCTCCCTAGAAAATACGTCATCTACACCAATCCACTTTGGATTGGATGTAAAAACAATAGTGACTGTAATAATCGTTTGTATAATATTGAATTACGTTTGGAAACACTTAAAAAATAAATTCAGAACAAATGTTAGGAAGCAAATTATAGAAAACAATATTTCCAAACGAAGAATGTCAGTGTAATATTTAAAGTAAAACAAAGCAAAATAAAGCAAAAATAATTTTTTTTTAACCATTTTTCTTTTACTCCTTCTTATGATCTTTGAAACCGGTTTAGGTAAACGTACATAAATCTCTTGATGGATATCAGCCTACTAGAAATAGCTTTAGATAATTTGAAAAAAATTTTACAAACATTTAAAAAAGACTCCAAACCGTAAAAGGAAAGCAAAAGGAGCTAACGCCAAATTAAAAGAAATTTCAAATTTATGGGTTGAGTTCATTCAGGAATTTACAATTTGTAATCAAAAGGATCTCACTAAAGCAGAACACGAGTATTTAGCAAAATTAACTACTGAAGCAAAAGAATATAAAGAACTCTCAAAAGAAATTATAAATCGGAATATTCAAGAAGTTAATGCAGATTCAGAATCGGAAATAGGATCAGATACAGAAGAATTAGAAGTAAAAATTAATCAGGCAGAAACAAAAACAATAGACAAAATTACAGAAGAATTAGAAGTAAAAATTAATCAGGCAGAAACAAAACCAGTAGACAAAATGACAGACTTTGACTACAGTAAGGCACAAAAGTTGCCAGTACTTAACTGTGAAACCGTCAACAAACGAACAGAAAATATTAGGGATTTTTTAAATAACATCGAGTTTTACCATGACACCCTTAACGACACGTCAAAACCTATTCTAATTAAATTTTTATTGAAGTGCAAAATACAGGGTAAGGCGTTAACAGAACTAGGCTCACTCAAACCTGAAAACTTAGAACAATTAAAAGCCAATATAACAGAAAAATGTGGAGATAGGGAAACAGTAGAAAGCATACAATTAAAATTAGACAGATCACAAAAACAGATCAGAAAAATAGGCCGATGAGAGAATTCGTATCAGAAGTTGAAGATCTAATGGCAAAAATGACAGAATTGGAAATTAGTATTCAAGGGGAACAAGCTAGGGAAACGCTGACTTTAGCTAACGAACGAAGAGGTTTAGCTTTCTTAAAGCAAGAGGTTAATGAAAGATATAAAATTATCCTCGATAGCGCCCGACACGTCAAAATGCAGGATGCTATTTCCCACTTGTTGGAGTTATCTCCAAACAATGCAGGAGCCACAGAAACAATCCGATATGCAAATAATAGCTATAATCCGAATCTTAACCATACTGCACAAAATTTCCGCAATAACTATCGACCTGACTACAACCGACCTGTTTACCACAATAACGACAATAGAAACCGGAATCCAATAAGGCAAAATAATTTTAGTAATAATAATTACTCACAAAACTCCCCAAGATCCAACAATTTTTCTAACCAAGCTCAAACAAGATTTAGCTTAACACAAAATCGCTACCCGGTTCAACAGAATAGCATGAATAGAAATAATTACAATAGCAACGAAGGTAGAACAAACAACAACCAAAATAATTTTCATCCCAGAAATAACAGACAAGGTAACAATCAAAATAACCCTAACAATAACAGAATAAGTCTTAGCATACATAGACAATCAGCCAATATTTTAAATGAGGGAAACGAAGTACCCACCGGGGGGGGAGCCGACCCATCGGGGGGGATTATTTAAGCCCAGTAGAACATATAATATGTACAGGGGGCATAATAAACGGCCTATATGTAGAAATCAATACTAATAATAATAAGAATACAAAATTTTTACTAGATACAGGCGCATCCATTTGCACCATAAAAGAACAAGCATTAGATAAAAGCATACAAAAGCATACAAATAGACAACATGGGACAACAATACACGGACTATCCTTTTCACGTAGTAAAAAAATCATTTCCCGTGCCCGTTGATGGCATTATTGGTGCTAACTTCCTTAAAGACTTTGGAGCTATAATTGACCTAAAACATTTCATTTTAAAATTATCTCTGAACAATAGTCAAATTTCCTTACCTATAGAAAGTCAAAATAAACTCAACTCATTAACAATAGCACCCAGATCTGAAGCCACCTATTGGTTGAATAGTAAACATATAGACACGAGAATTTTTGACTCCCAAGAACTTTGCGAAGGAGTATTCATGGCGGGTTCCATATCTAGGATAAAAGCCGGAAAAATACCAATAAAAATTTTAAACACTCGACAGGAAGAAGTAAAATTAAAATGGGTAGAACCAGAATCCAAAGCAATTTCAGAGTACCACATTTTGGCGTTTGAACAGACAACAAATTCCACAACGAAACGAACACAACAATTACTTTCACAAATTAATTTCGACACCTTAAACACAGAAGAAGCCTTAGAACTCAAAGCTATTTGCGTTAAATTTCAAGATATTTTCCATTTAGAAAACGATAAACTAACATACACACATATAGGTCAAGCCCAAATATCACTTAAAGTAGGAGCAACGGCGAAGTATACTAAACCATATAGATTACCTCATTCACAAAAAGGTGACATACAAAAAGAAGTAGAAAAGATGATTAAAAACGACATTATTGAACCATCGGTATCAGCATGGAACTCACCTATTCTTGTAGTGCCCAAAAAGAAAGATCCAGTAACAGGAATGCAAAAATTCCGATTAGTAATTGATTATAGAAAAGTTAACGACGTCATCGAAGATGATAAATTTCCATTGCCTAACATAACTGACATATTCGATATGGTAGGAGGTGCAACTTATTTCTCCTGTATAGATTTAAGCCAAGGATACTACCAGATGAAATTAGAAAAAGAAAGCAGGCCATGCACAGCGTTCTCCACTGAAAACGGTCATTATCAATTAAAGCGACTGACAATGGGTTTAAAAATATCACCTAGTACATTCTCAAGAATGATGTCTATAGCAATGTCCGGTCTAACGTATTCAAAATGTTTTGTGTATCTTGACGACCTTATAGTATTCGGGAAAAATTTAGAACACCACAATAAAAATTTAATCGAAATATTCGAAAGATTGAGAGAAGTAAATCTCAAACTACATCCAAGTAAATGTGCTTTCCTTAGAAAAGATGTTTTATATCTAGGTCATATAATATCAGACAAAGGTATTATACCAGATCCATCAAAATCCATAGTAATGAAAAATTATCCAATCCCACAAAATGCAGACGAAGTAAGGAGATTTGTAGCATTTGCTAACTACTATAGAAAGTTCATACCAAATTTTGCAACACTAGCAATGCCTTTAAACCGTTTATTAAGGAAAAACGTAGAATTTAAATTTTCCGAAGATTGCAATACCTCGTTTAATTTGTTAAAAGAATTCCCAATAAGCCCAAATATTTTACAGTTTCCAAATTTTGAAAAAGAATTCATACTCCGAACAGACGCCTCTGGATTTGCCTTAGGTGCTGTTATATCAAATTTTGATGATAAGTCCATCGCATACGTAAGTAAATCATTAAATAAAGCCGAAAAGAATTACAGTACTATAGAAAAAGAATTGCTCGCAATAGTATGGGCAGTAAAACATTTCAGACCTTATCTTTTCGGAAGACGTTTCAGAATACTAACGGACCATAGACCACTAGTATATCTGTTCTCACTAAAAGAACCTTTAAGTAGATTAACGAAATTAAGGCTAATATAAGAGGAATATAACTTTACTGTGGAGTATTCACCAGGCAAAGACAACTGCATTGCGGATGCACTAAGTAGAATACAACTAAAGTCAGAAGACCTACAAAATTTATTTGTGTGTGTCACAACAAGAGCACAAGCTAGAAATTCAAATTTAGAGAAAGATAATCCAACAACAAGTAAATTAAAGGAAGAAAGAATCATAAGTGAACTTCTTAAACCGCCAGAAAAGGGGCTAAAAATAGTCGAGTTGAAAATATTAAATAGCTTTAAAGACGAAGACAAAGATTACAGTTTATTAAAAGGTGCCAGAGTTATAAGTCCAAACCTCATTGTAGGATACATTCCAGGGAATAATTGTTTGATATTAAACAGGTCAAAGATAAGCACTATTGCTCGATCGACATCATTTGACAAAATGTTGTTGAGGGACGTGCAAAATATCGATGAACCATTATTAAATAATGAAAAGGAATCCAAAAATAGCACTATTGCTCGATCGGCATCATTTGACAAAATGTTGTTGAGGGACGTGCGTACAATTTGCGGATCTCTATCAATTAAAGATATTTATATAACTAAAGAAGAGTTAAGTAAACTCTCAGACGGCCGTCGTAAAGAGAAATTATATATATTAAAGAAAAAGATAGAAGAAATATTCAAAGGAAATAAAATAAAAGTGCACATAATTGAAGATAAAATAAAAGTAACGGACCCTGGAAAACAAAAACTTATACTCAACGATTACCACATGTTACCGACAAGTGGACATGCCGGAATAAATCGCATGTTGCGGAACATTAAGAAAAAATATTTTTGGACAGGAATGCAAAACGATGTGACGACATACGTTAAGCACTGCCCACTGTGTCAGCGAAACAAACACATACAACCAAAAAATCAACCGATGACTATTACTACAACAGCAGAAACATGCTTTGACAAAATATATCTTGATTTAGTTGGACCTCTTGACGAGACGGAAAATGGATCAAAATATATATTAACGCTGCAAGACGAACTTACGAAGTTTACAGAAGCCATTGCTTTACCAAATAAAGAAGCTAATACGGTAGCTAAAGGACTTGTAGAAGGCTTTATCCTAAAGTATGGAGTCCCTGCTACCATAGCATCTGACCAAGGTACAGAATTTATAAATAGAGTTTTCAAAGATCTGTGTAAGTTATTAAAGATAGAACAATTGCAATCCACCGCTTACCACCATGAAAGCATTGGAGCACTAGAAAATTCTCATAAAGTTTTAGGAGCATACCTTAGGAGTTATGTAGAAGAAAAACATACAGATTGGAACAACTGGTTGCCATACTATGTTTTCTGTTACAACACTTCAGTACATTCAGAAACAGGATTCACCCCATTTGAATTAGTATTTGGAAGACAATGTAATTTGCCTTCAAATCTTGCAAAGAAAGTTGAACCAGTGTACAACTACGAAACGAATGGTTAAAGAAGTTGATGCAGTAAGACAAAAAATAGGCAAAGTTTTTAGTGTACGAATTAGTAGATCTTTAATCGGTTCGAATCCAAGTCTACCCAAAATGTATGCACTTCCGAAAACGCATAAAATTGGGAAAAAAATGCGCCCAATTGTATCCAACATTAATGCTCCAAGTTATGAATTAGCAAAGTGGATAGTTAGTGAAGTTCAAAAATTACCAAAATTAGAAAGTTTTTCAATTAAAAATTCGTTTGAGTTTGTAGATAAAATTAAAGACCTAGTGCTGTACGAAAATGAAATTATGGTAAGCTTCGATGTAACATCTTTATTTCCGAATATTCCGGTAAACGTGGCCCTTGACGAATTCAAAAATTATCTAGATAATCTTGATTGCGAAGAGGAAAAAAAGAAAATTTATTTAGAAGCAACAAAACTCTACATGAACCAAAATATCTTTCAGTTTCGGGAAAAAATATACAGAGTGGAATTCGGTACCAATATGGGCCCACTGATATCTGAAATGTTCAGGTCCGCGTTTGAAATAAGATTGAAAAGACAGAATCTTCTTCCGCGAGTGTGGCATCGCTATGTAGATGATGTTTTTTCAGTTGTAAATAAAGATGATGTTCCAAAAACAATAGACATTTTGAATAGCCAATTCGACTCAATAAAATTCACATATGAAATAGAAAAAGAAAGAAAATTACCTTTTCTTGATTTAGAAGTTCAATATGTGAATAATAAAATTGAATTAGGTGTATTTCATAAGCCAAAAAGTACGATGAGAACTATCACCAGTGATTCGTTTTGTCCAATACAGCATAAGCTAGCCGCATACCATTCGATGGTTCATAGATTGTGTCGTCTACCCCTCGAGATAACTAATTTCAAAAAAGAGTATGAATACATAAAAAATACTGCGCTCATCAATGGTTTTAGTGAACAAATGATAGACAAATTAATTTATAAACATACTCGAAAAGTGAATAATTATAATATGTCGACCTTTTTCTCACAAAAGGAAAAAAATCAAAATAAAAGGGGGGCTTTGACGTTTGTACCACAAGTAACAAACAAATTAAAAAAAGTTTTCAGTGATCACCAACTAGATATTGTGTATAAAAACGACCAGAAAATGGTTAATATACTAGGTTCGACAAAAGATAAGATACCTCCCTTAAGTAAATCGGGTATTTATGAAATCGAGTGTGGTGACTGCAATTTAAAATATTATGGACAGACAAAAAGGAGAATTGAAACAAGGTTTAAAGAACATATCTCGTGTATTCGCCTTAATCAACCGCAAAAATCTGCAATTGCATCTCATGTGCTAAATAATGGCCATGAAAATATAAATATAGACAATTTGACTCTTATTAAACAAGTTAATGATCATAGAAGATTGGATGCCTATGAATCTTTTTACATACAAAAAGACCCAAACGCACTGAACTTAGACAACGGCAATATTGATATTATGTGTCGCAGCAATATATAAAACTACGAAAAGGAAAATATTGACCTTTGATCATATCTGTGTTCTATGATACAAATTCATCAACAGTACTTCAATTATATGCACTCAACGTTTAGTCGTGATTGCTGAAGATGAAGCGCAAGAGCTTCGAAATGCATTCAAGTTAGTTACGTGTTTGTTTTAATTTTTTATTTTTAATTTTTGATTTTAATGTTTATTCGTTTCGTGTTAAATGTTAATGTTGATTAAATTATTAAAAACTAACAAGTACCGACTCAAGTGGAGTTATTTTAAGGTGTCCTTTTAAATCTAAGAGCTTAATTTATAGAACTTCACGCCATTCAACAATTTTTGTGATACGAAGATTATGTGATAGACTTAAAACACAGACTACAAATTGCTCATAAGGATGCTAGGGATACTTTAATACAAAAGAAAATGTCTAGGAAAGATAGGTACGATTCTGATAGAAAAGCAAAAACTCATGATTACAACGTAGGTAGTTTAGTCTTGTTAAGAAACGAAAGCAGAAAGAAGTTAGATCCAATATATATAGGACCATATGAAGTCTTATCACAGGAAGGAGTAAATTGCGAAATCAAATGTGAAAATAAGAAATTGATTGTTCACAAAAAACAGATTAAAACCATTTTATATATATATGTTATTATTGTAAATTGTAAAATTGTGAAATTTGCGAAATTGTGAAAAGAAATGTGAAAATAAGAAATTGACTGTTAACAAAAGAAAAACAGATTAAAACCGTTTTATATATATATATGTTATTATTATAATTTGTAAACTTGTAAAATTTGTGAAATTGTAAAATCAAATTTGAAAATAAGAAACTAATTATTCACAAAAATAAATTGAAACCCTTTTATGCATATATACTAATATTAAAAAAAAAAGGAAAAAAACATGTACATATTGTCAAAACAAATGTTCTGATATTAAATCAATGTTTGTAAGAATAGAAATAAGGTAATAACTTGACATAATATCAATGCGCGCGTATTGGATATAAATATATATAAATATAAATAATAATTAAATATTGAAAAAAAGTATATTGTAAGACGTATTGAATGTAATGAAAAAAGTAGAATAATCAAATTATAGTAGCTAATGTAAATATGAAAAAAAAAGAGAAGTAAAATGATACCAAACATTGACTAATATGTAATGAAAAATAAACTAATCAAAATATAATAACTAATGTAAACTATCAAAAATATATATATATGAAAACATGTTAGCCAATAAGTAATATTGAACAGTATAAATGTACCAAAATATTAACTAAAATATGTAAAAGTAAACATCCAGAAATAGCCACAATGTTTAATCTAATATGACAAAAGAGAATTTTTTTTTATTATATCCATACTCCCGTATTTGTAAAAAGAGTCGTGGAAAAGTAGAAATCAACACTCTTGTCTTGATTTCTTCTTTTTCCCCAGGAAGGGTGGTATGAAGGAGTCACAGCCAACGACCTCTTAATTAATTGCTCTACAACTATTAGCAGGTCGTCAACCCTCGGCTATGCCTCGACATCCGATCCTCTCACATTCAGTTGCATTGCATAGAAATACATAACACTTGAATTGCTTGTGTATCATTGGAGTGCATTGTACTCAGAACGATATGATTCCCAACGACAGGCCACTGCCAGCCGACAGAAGTAATAAGGGATCATATTGCTTTGACTGCATGCGCACTGTTTATGACATAACAATAGTCTTTGGGTATGAGCATTTGTTTATGATATAGGTCATTGGTGCTCAACCAAAAGAATGTGATGATGCAGCATTATAGTAGGATATCGAAGTGTGGTCGATTGTTCGATAACCACAATCAGAGCTTATTGAAGTTGTATAAATAGGGTATGCATTTGGAAATAAAGATCAATAGTGATCGTGGACTCGATCGAACATACTCTCTGGTTTTGTTAATATAAGGCATTGAGCCGACGACTATTTCAAAGAAGTTCAAAGTCGTTTCCACTACCATACCTCAACTTTGCAGTTAGTGCGAAGAGGTTTGAGCCTACAGCAGTGAATGCTTGGCGATTTGGTAGTTGGAAGACAGCGACATCACAGAACTTCGAAGCAAGAGCAATTAAAAAACGAATCGATGAGTATATAGCTACAGGTGAAAAAGTTTCTTGATAATCGATGCCTTCCTTTTGCGAACATCGTTTCACTACCAAACGAGCTTTGTGTCTTAAAACTTCACCATTTACATCTCGCTTGGTTTTGAAGATCCACTTGCATTTGATTGCATGTTTGCCTTTGGGTAGATCAATCAAATTCCAAGTATGGTTCGATTGAAGAGATTCAAATTCGGATTCCATTGCTTTTTGCCACAAATCTGCATCTGTGCGCTTCATTGCTTCATTTACAGTTTCCGGGTCGCTATTTTCAAAATGCTGACTTTTGATGTTGAATACCACTTTTAGATAAAAACCTTTGAAATTTTGAATTGCAGTATTCCGTACCGTTATCACTGCGAAATATCTTGATCTTTTTTCCACATTGGTTTTCTAAAAGTGCTTTAAATGACAAGAAAGTTTCAAAAACTTCAGACTTCTGCTTCAAGGGATATAAAAATAACTTTCTGCTGAAATCATCATCAAACGTAACAAAATATCTATAACCCGAACAAGATTTAATCAGCATTGGCCCGCACACGTCAGAGTGGATTAAATCTAAGACCTCTTTTGCTCGAGTACCAATTGACTTAAAGGGTTCTCGTGTTTGTTTTCCCTTAGTGCATACAACACACCTTTCATCCATTTTTATACCGAAAGATACACCGTTGATCGCTGTCTTGACTTTCATCAAATTGTCTTCACAGATGTGTGCCATCCGACGGTGCCATAAATTGGTGTCATTCTGTGGTTGCAGAGCAACCGGATTCGGAAATGATGATTTTTGAGTAACACAATTTAGCCGGTACATGTTATTGACTAATGATGCCGATGCTATCATCTCCATACGTTCGTCAAAAATTTTGTACAGTTCTTTTTCAAACCTCACTGTGTTGCCGTTTTTGACTAATTGGCTCACAGAAAGTAAATTTGCACATAAATTTGGAACGTATTGTACATTATAGATAGTAGCATTAGTTTTCTTCTTACCGTTCACAAGTGTCAAACTAACGTCGCCAATACATTCTATAGACAGCTTTGCACTTTTAGCAACAACTATTTCCTTGTGCGTTGGTGATCTTTGATTTTTAAGTGACGATTTGCACATCGTCATGTGGGCTGATGCTCCTGAATCCACATACCATGTACCATCTGGGATTTCACTTTTGGCTAAAAAAGATGTAAACATAGCAATTTCGTTTAGTTTGTTGCTTACTTTCTTTTTGTTGGGACATTGACGTGCAAAGTGACCAATTTCACCACAGTTGTGACATCGAAATTTCTGTTGGGCTTCTTATTTTGCAACTTGGACTTCGTTTTGACGAACATTGCGCTCTCAGACGATTTTGTGTTGTATTTGTTGTTTACCTGTTGCAATAAAAGATTCTTCACCGCATCACTAGTCAATACCTTTGACGAATTTTCCACTGCCATTACTAATGCTTTGTAGTCTTCAGGCAGCCCTGCCAACATCAACGAAGCCACAATTTCATCGTCGATCTTCAGACCAACTTTTCTTACCTTAATTGACGTCATCACCATCTTGTTCACGTAGTCATCCATGGATTCACACTCGCTTAATCTAAATTGAACAAGTTGCTTCAGCAAATCCACTTTTCCGCAACGTCCGGTGCCTTCAAACGCATTCGTAAGGCTATCTACGAATAATTTTGTGTTTCCAATAACAAAATCAATTCGGATTTCGCTTTCAAATCAATGGCTTGTTTTTCTGCTGTAGCTTCTGGTTCTTTCTCGAAACAACTCCATAGTCCTTTAATTACCAAATACGATTTGGCCGCAATTTTCCAAGCATCGAAATTTTCGCGTCCTTTCAGCTTTTCAACACAAATAACATTTGAAGCCATATTTCGTTTTATATTAATATTAATTTATTAAATAAACCGATAAAACAAATTGCGTAATCTGGGCCTATAACCTGATGAAAAATGACCAGAAAGTTCTGTGAAGAAAAACGACTAGAAAGTTCCGAAGTTAAATAAATGAAACAACCGACTTGGAGTATGAGAATAGAATGATAGAAAAAGTGTTCATATTTTATTAATTATAAAATGACAGTTTGCAAAGAAGACTTGATTTAAAATAGCAAAGTGATTTAGAAGTAAGTGAAAAAATATTTTGAATTTACATGATTCATTTTAAAAAATAACACTTTTCAAAAAGCAACACGGCAATTATAGTTCATGATTTTTTTACGTTGCCCCTTAAAATCATGAGCTGTGGTGGATTTCTTGAATGGAGGTAGGATTCTCCGAATAAGGGTGTTTTCATAAATGTACGCTAAGCTAAGATCACACTTGTATTTTCAGTTGGTACTATTTTAGCCCCCATATCTCGTAATAGAAGCAAAATAGCAACTTGTATTTTTATTTCCTGTTTTTTTTTTAATTTTTATTTTTATTTTTCAATATCGGATATCCTTGAACTTTATTTACGTATCTACACGTTTTAAGACACAACACAAGTGCAAGATCAGATACAGCTTTGAGCATTCGTGGACTATAGCTAGGTAATAGCATTGAGTTTATACACAGAGGAATCAATATGGTTTCAAACTCACCGAAGTAGATGTCGCTAAATGATCATATCGAGTAATTATTATTGCAATAATTCCATGTAACCAAAATCCCTCAACCCAAACCGAACAAAATTTTTCTGTATACATTTGTATTTGTTTTTCTTTATTTCTCTTGCCTTTTAACTCAAGAATAATTGCTACAAGATTAAAAAAAAAACAGTCGATAGTAACGACATCCTACGAGCAAAGTTTGAAACTTCCACATGATTTCTCTATGTTATAAACTATTGGTTATAGCTATTAGCAAAAACAATCATTAAATGATGAAAACAATGAAAAATGATTTTTTTTTCTTACATTTGCGCGTTTATAGCATCAGTAGTAAAAAGGGACTGTATACCTTTTTAACTTATTTTCTGGATTCAAATTGCTTAAGTAAAATGTTAACTGATGTGTTTGAAACAGTAAAAAACGGAAAAAAATATTCTGTGTTATTATTGTTATCGATTTACTTCCATATTTTGTATCAAATAATATGAAAGGACTAATGTCGATTTCAATGGTGCCAAAAAAGCACTGTTTTTCATTTTTCTTTTGCAAGTAGGTACTGAACTGATAGTTTAATTGACGAGAATTCCTTGCCTTCTTTTCTTTTTATATCGAAACAAACAAACAAACGAAAATGCAAAAAAAAAATATATTATTTCTCATTATAAGCCTCATTTTAACTTGTAAATCACCAGTGTAGAAACAACCTAACCAACAAATAAACAAGTTTATGAACAGACCTAAAAAGTTTGAATCTTGTTTAAAAACTCTAGAAGTATAAATATAAAATGCATATTGATTTAACAGTATTTGCGGCATCATAAATGTTTCTGAATGCATATTTTTATTTCGTGTTTTTTTAAAGAACATTTTAGTTTTTTTCATATATTTTTGGGTTCGGGAGACGAAATTTATAAAGCTTTAAAATGCTGTATAAATTTTTTTATATGTATTATGTTAATGGAAATGGCGGTCAGCCATCAGACGAATAGGGGGAATGACATGTAGCATACGAAAACATGCACGTGCCGTAACTATTCGGGACTGATGGAAGTGTGATCATAGCCTCTTCGCGGCGGCCGCTAGTAACACCCTTTTAAAAAAGGTTTGGCTAATATGATCAGGCTGGTTCCTCAGGTTGGCAACAGGTTAATTCCCTGTTCCGTAAAACTTAGAATTACGAGACCGACAACAAGCCTCGGAAACGGACTGATCTCACGACGACAACCTATGCAACGAAAACGGCAAAACGATTTACGAATTTTCTTATGGAACGTACGATCGCTCTATAGAGCTCGAGCTGCTCAGCAGCTAGCTGATGCCCTGTCAAAATATAAAGCTGACATAACAGCACTTCAAGAAATCAGATGGACAGGGAATGGTGTTTTACAGAAGAGAGAATATGACGTATAC
The DNA here is from genome assembly GCA_951217065.1 of Baccha elongata. Lineage (NCBI taxonomy): Eukaryota > Metazoa > Arthropoda > Insecta > Diptera > Syrphidae > Baccha > Baccha elongata. The sequence continues at coordinate 178,949 of CATNUY010000331.1, forward strand.
TACAGCTGACATACAAAACACCATGTGCTCGGGGTAGGTTTCCTAGTCAGCGAAAAAATGAAGTCTACCATCATCGGCTTTAACGCTATAAGCGAAAGGCTATGCACCCTTCGCGTGCGAGGCAAATTTACGAACATCAGCCTCATTAACGTTCACGGACCTACGGAGGAGTCCTCAGACGAAGAAAAAGAGACTTACTACGAACAAGTCGAGAGGGCCCTCAATGCCTGTCCCAGGTATGACGTAAAAATCATCCTTGGGGATTTGAACGCAAAAATAGGTCGGGAGCCGGTATTCAGGCATTACGCAGGCACCCATAGTTTGCATGAGAACACTAATGACAATGGACTTCGAGTCTTAGAATTGGCAGCATCGAAAAACATGGTCGTTGCGAGTACCAGGTTCCCGCGAAAAGATATCTACAAAGCCATCTGGGTATCACCTGATGGAGTCACTCGTAACCAAATAGACCACGTGTTGATAGACCGTCGCCACTACTCGAACTTGATGACGGTACGAACGTACCGAGGCGCCAATATCGAATCGGATCACTATCTTGTTGGTATGGTCTTCCGAGGGCGGATTGCCTTGCGAAGACGTATTGCATCCGCCGATCAGGTTCGAATCAACACGGCCGCCCTGCGCAATGAAAATGCCAGTAACACCTTTGGTAATGCGTTAGGACTCGCTCTAGAATTACTTGATTTAGGGAGAGTAAGTCCTGGAGCCAGTATGCTGGGCGTAGATGAGAAGTGGACACGCCTTAAGAATACTGTCATTAGTACTGCCAACTCCATCTTAGGCAGCAGTCGTAGAAATCGGAACGACTGGTTTGATGATGAATGCAAGCTAGCGACTGAACGTAAGAATGTTGCGTACCGAGCAATGCAACAATCTCATAGAACGCGGGCACGCGAAGAAGAATATAAAGAGCTCAGAAGAATAGAAAAACGGCTTCACAGACAGAAAAAATCAGCCTGGGAGAAGAACTTAATCTGTGAAATAGAAAAAAGCTGAGATCGAGGTCCGCACAAGGCGCGGAAGTTCTACCAATCCGTCCGAAACATGACGCAGTACACACCATGCTGCACATACTGCAAGGACGAAAAACAAGTTTTTTAAATAATTTTCTTGTTTAGGTTTAAGTAATATAGATTTTAATTTACACTAGAATTTACGCCGAAAGGCATTTTTAATATATAGCTATAGTATAATTTAGAGCGCCCGTATGGGGCCAGTAAGTTAGTTAAGTTATTCTGTAAGGTAGTTTTTAAGGTTTTTGTCTAGCATTTAAGTTAGTTATAAGTTAAATGGAAAATAAAAATGAATTTCAAAAAAAAAAAAAAAAAAAAATACTGTAAGGACGGAGAGGGAAATCTGATCACCGATCCACAAAGCATACTGGAGCGATGGAAAGTGTACTTTAATGAATTGCTAAATGGTCAACTCACTGCAGAAGTTGAGGCTCCACTTCTTCAAGACGAATACCCTATGTTGCCGTCACCAAGCATAGAAGAGGTTGAGAAGGCTATAGACCGGCTAAAGAAAAACAAAGCCCCGGGAGCTGATGGTATACCAGCCGAATTATTTCAACACGGTGGGCCAGCTCTACGTCAGGCAATTCATGATATTATAGTGCACGTGTGGGAGCATGAAGAAATGCCAGAAGACTGGCGAAAAGGTATAGTATGCCCCATACATAAGAAAGGAGATGTCACAACGTGCAGCAACTATAGAGGTATCACGTTGTTGAGTACCGCCTATAAGATACTCTCCTATATCCTACAAGACCGGATAACCCCATACGCTAAAACCATCATCGGACAATATCAGTTTGGTTTCATTCCAGGCAAATCAACAACTGATCAGATCTTTACCCTTAGGCAGGCGATGGAAAAATGTCTAGAATTTAACATCCCAACATACCACCTGTTTATAGACTTTAAGGCCGCCTATGATAGCATAGCCAGGGTAGAACTTTACAAAGCCATGAGAGAATTCGGCATCCCAAATAAATTGACACGACTATGTAGGTTGACCATGACCAACGTAACAAGCCAAGTAAAAATAGCCGGATTGCTATCCAGACCAATCAACATCTTTAATGGACTCCGACAAGGGGATGGTTTGGCCTGCCTCCTCTTCAACCTGGCGTTGGAGAAAGCAATCCGTGACTCTGGCACGGCAACAAGAGGGACCATCGTCAACAGGTCCAGCCAGATACTGGCTTACGCAGACGACATCGACATCATCGGAAGAACCGAGCAAGCTGTACACGATTCCTTCATCCAGATCGAGCAGGCGGCACAAAATCTGGGGCAGCACATTAGTGAAGGTAAAACAAAGTACATGGTGGCGTCGAATGCGAGAGGAACAGTTGGTCAAACAATCAAGGTAGCAGAGCACGAATTTGAAGTGGTGCAATCCTTTAAATACCTTGGGTCAATAGTAGCAGCCGATAACAATATAGAAGAAGAAATACGCGGGCGGCTTCTCAAATCTAACAGAGCCTACTACAGTCTGTCAAAGCTCTTCAAATCCAGAAATCTCACCATAACTTCAAAACTGCTGCTGTACAGGACCATGGTCCTGCCAGTACTCACATATGGATCCGAGACTTGGGTGCTTAGCAAAAGGCACTCTGACCTCTTAGCCGCGTTCGAGAGAAAAGTCTTAAGGAGAATTGTTGGCCTCATATGTGAGGAAGGACGATTCCGGAGACGGTACAATCATGAATTGTGCGCAATCTACCTTGAAGCAGATATCGTGACAAAAATTAGGCTCGGTAGACTTCGGTGGGCAGGGCACCTAGCTCGCATGAGCGAAGAGGAACCTGCTCGGAAAGTTCTTTGTGGTACATTCTATGGCAGACGACAGCGTGGTAGACCATGCTTGCGCTGGAGAGATGGCGTAGACCAGGACGCCCGGAGCCTTGGGGTGCGCAACTGGATGGCGTCGGCTCGAGACCGGGATAGGTGGAGAGACTTGTTGAAGGAGGCCAGGACCGGACCCCGGTTGTCGAGCCGATGATGATGATGATGATGTTAATGGAAAATGAATATGTATTGTGCGAATAACAGTTTGACAATTTCTTAACATTAAGAGCGGTAATGAAATTTAGATTTTTTTCATGTTGGAATGTTTCTTCTTGTAATTGGCACTTTAAACAAATTATTTTAATTATTTCTTGTATATTCTTGTATAATTTATATTGAACTAGAACACAACACCAAAAATATTGTTTCAAAAATGATAACGCTGTATGAATGTTTTCATATCGTGTACAAGGAAACCACATTTATATGTCAAATAGTGTGCAGAGAAACATTTGACTACTAGCCAAACGTAAGCACCAAATATATGTGCATTCCTATGTAACCACATCGAATACAACCCTTCTGGTTACATTTGCACATGTGTCTTTTTGGGTAAACATGCCGTGTACTACCGAAATGTTCGTGAATCTAACAACATCGCTCAATGTTGCGCTTGTAATACAAATACACCATTGGTACGGGACGTCAGAGACACATTCGCATGTGGTTTTTTACATTCCGTGTACTACATCCTTAAGTTTTGCTTTTAGTATTTTTGTTGTCTATGAATTAACCTTCGAAATATTAGTTACTAATAGTTCAATGCAGGGAAATTTCTTACCCCAATTTTCATTTTATATCGAAAAAAACAAACGAAAACGCATAGTGAAGTATTCAGTTACCGGTGTAGGAACAGCCTAACCAAAAAATAAACGAGTTTGTGAACAGACCCAAAAAGCTGACGATTTTGAAAAAGGCGGGAAAATCAATCCACCACTCAGCTAAGGTGAGAGTGTGTGCAGTTTTCCTTTGTTCTCACGCACACTTTCTCACCTAAGCTGAGATCAGCTGATATCGAAGCTTGTAGGTAACGTCAAATTAAATGGCAGAATTACCCTCTCTGTTAGCTCCTCTGTGGTTATTAGTAAGCACACCAAGATTATCATCTGCAAGTAAACGAGGTCGTTTTAAATTTATTGGATGTTCTCTTTCTAACTGTTTAATTCTATATCTGGGTTGGTTTTTATAATAGTTTCTTTTACAATTTGTTACTGGTGCTACCTGCCTGTTTTCAGTATAATCTTAACAATCTTGATTTAATTTTTCTGTTCTTTTTTCTTTTTCTTCTTGAATACGCTTTTTTAGAGTAGCTATGTCTGCAAACATCGCTTCTTCTGGTGACATTTTAGTAGTTGAATGAAATCTATTATTATAATTGTTAACTGCTCTATGGACTTTTTGAAGTAATGTTATATCTGAATTTCTCATTGTGACTAATTTTTCTTGAAGTGTGGAATGAAATCTTTCAATATCGCTATTACCTGTATGGGTGTTAGGTTTGGTAAGATGAAGGTTAATTTGCTGTTCGTTAAAAAATTCTTTGACATTTTCATAATTAAACTCATTGTCAGCAATTATTTTACTAGGTTTTCCGAATTTAGAGAAGTGTTCTTCTAACGTATCTATCTTTTTTGACCAATTTCGGTTTGGTAAATAATAAGCGTATGCCTTTTTTTTGTCAGTTTATCTATGAGAGTAAGAAATGGGTGCTTCATAAAATAATAAATATCCATGTGCAATATTTCGTTTGGTCTACTAGGAGTTTCACTTATTTCGTATTTATTTTTTATGGGTTTTCTTTCGTATTTCGTTTCTAAACATGATTCACAATTATTTATAATTTTTGTGATTTCTTTAACTATTTTCGGATAATAAATTTTATTTTTTAGACTATGATATGTTTCAATTATTCCGCTATGGAGACTTTCTTGAATGTGGTACAGTGATATCTGCTTATGAACTTCTTCTAAACTATTTATTTCTTTTGCTCTCAAAGTAGCTTTTACAAATCTTATTTTGTTATCATGGCCAAAAAGTTCTATTAATAACTGTTGTATTTTGTTGTATTCGTGATATGTTAATTTTGTGTATATTTCTGTAATTCCTGACTTAATAAATCTTCTTAACACGTCTGTCCAATATTCTTCTCCTTTTGTCATGTCAATACAAATAATTCTTCTTTCATGTAAAATGTCTATCTCTTTATCTGCATTGTTTGCTAAAATTAATTGGGTTTTATAAATATTCACTATTGATTCTTTTATAGGAATGTGATTAAGCTGTTCTTCTTCTACTGAATGTACTGTTGCCTTATCTGATACATTATTTACTGATTGTTCTACTTCTACCTCGTCCTTTTTATTACTTTCCTCTGGCATCCTACTTAAAAAGTCTGCGATATTATTTAATTTACCCTTAAGGTATTCAATATCATACTGATACTCCTGTAATTTTAATAACCACCTTTGGGTTCTTTGACTAAACTCTTTTCCCGTATATTTCTTGTTTAAATATGTAATTGGTAAGTGTTCTGTGACGATTTTAAATCGTCTACCCCATAAATATGGTCTATAATAAGTAACTGCCCAGACAATTGCTAGGAATTCTTTATCAGTTGCAGAGTACTTTTTTTTCATGATCATTTAATGTTCTTGACCCGTAACACACAGGTTGACCTTCCTGCATAAGTACTGCTCCTATCGCATAATTACTTGCGTCAGTAAACAATATGAAGGGTTTTTCAAAGTTGGGAAATCTAAGTATGGGATGTTTGATAATATTTACTTTAAGTGTTTCGAATGATTGAATGTACTCAGGATCATTAAGGTTTATTTTCGTTAACGATGGTAACATTTTGCCAGGTCAATCGATGAAAAGTATTGTGCTCTACCTAATTTATCTAGGATGCTATCGATGTTTGGGAGAGGAAATCTATCATCGATAGTAATTTCGTTGAGCTTCCTATAATCTACACATAATCGAAATTTTTGTTTTCCCGAGTTGTATATCTTCTTTGCCACTACCACAATAGGAGATGCGTATCGGCTATTAGATTTTCTGATGATCGCCTGGTTCTCCATCTCTTCGATTTGTCTTTGAACTTCTTCTAAATGACGTGGAGGTAGCCTATAGAGTTTTGCATGTACTGATTGTTCTGTAGTGGTTTTAATCTCATGCATGATCGTATCTGTATTCGTCAGATGATCACCTTCATGATAAACTAAATTTTTGAATTTACTTAACAATACTTCTATTTCTTTCCTTTCTTCTTCGTTTAAATAATTTAGATCTAGTTCCTTCCCTTCTCCGATAAGCTCAAAGCAATCGAAAGTCACAATGTTTTTTTCTGAGTATAATGGGATTCTTGTGCCGTTATTTAACATATGAGTTTTTGAGTTTTATCCAATCCAATGTTTTTACTATTTTGCTAAGCAAATCCATACCGATCAGAATGTCGTATGGTTTTGCTCCTAAGTCCCTTTTGAACCATCTTGTTTTACCTTGTGAATCGTAATTAAATTCTTCTGGTATTTTTGCCATAATTCTATCTACTAATTCCATTGTTGTATTATTAATAGTTTTGTCAAATGGACGTCACATTGAAAGTACTTCTAGGCAACCAGGGATGCCACTTCAACAAGAACAACAAAGTAGTAGAAGTAGTAGTTGTGTATCAAGAAACTGAAAATTAAATGCTGTCAGCTCATTAAACAGTAGTTTATGTAAAATATTAGCCTATAACATATCTGGTCATAATAATAAATTATTGTATGTAGATTTTTTCAATTTTGTTAAAACTTTTGAATTTTTTTGTCTTTTTGAAACACATATCACCATAGAAAATTCATCTAAATTCATAAATTATTTTAACTGTTATATACTTCACTGGATTCCTGCTACCAAAACATCTATCAAGGGACGTGCAAGCGGAGGTTGCTTGTATGGAATAAATACATCACATCTTAAATTATACGATTTTGCTGTTTTACAAGAAACAACTGTAATCAAACTTTCAAAAAGAAATCATATGTATATAATGTCTCTTTATCTAAACTGTAATAAGTGGGCCGATGATTTTGAGAACCGAGGGAGACATGGAGGGTCAATATACGTTTATTGGAGGACAAGGCAAGTCAGTGATTGATTACTGTATGGCGAATAAGAATGGCTTGAATTCCTAAATAGGTTTGAGGTTTTATGTAAAAAATTTTCTGATCACATGCCAATTGTATAAGAATCGAAAACCGAACGTGACTTTTCGCAAACAAATCTACAGTTGTTACCTCGTCTTAAATGGAGAGATGGAGAAGCTGAAACCTTTCAACGGAATCTAGACATTTGGCTCCCAAGCATTCTTTCGAATGAATTAATAACATGCATACGAAATTCGGCAAACAAATCTAACAAAAATGGTTTGATAATGAGTGTATGAGAGCAAGAAAAAAATCATTTGCTCTTTTAAATGCATTAAGAAACTCCAACAATGATGAATTACGAAAATGGTACATTCAATAAATTTCCAATATAAAAGTCTGCGTTTAGCAAAGAAACTTAATTTTGAAAATATACAAGCCCAATCACTCGGTGAAACAAAAAGTACTAAGAAATTTTGGAAACTGGCTAAGGTTATAAATGGTTCACATCACTTAATAGGTATAGGTGTAACCGCCGAAGATCTTTCTATTCATTTCTCGAACCTTCTCCAAACTAAATCTCTCTCAACGTTTTCTTATGCTGAGTCTCTTATCACCGATAATATACTGGACACCGATATATCTATGTTTGAAACAGCAACAGTTCCACAAAAAACTAAAAATAATAAAGCGCCGGGTGAAGATGGTGTACCTTATGAATTTTTTAAAAATGCAACTCAAAGTTTTGGCATCCAACTGGTCGCGCTGTTTAACAAAATTCTTTTGAATGCTGAAGTTCCATCTTCAATCAGAAGAACTGTCATTTTTCCCATTCATAAAAAAGGTGACTTGAATGAAGTTGCCAACTATAGAGGTATATCTTTTATGAATATCATAGCTAAGGTATTTTGTGGAGTTCTTGTTGACCGATTGGAAAAGTGGGAAGAAGAAAAAATTATATTATCGGACTTCCAAGCTGGATTTCGGAAAAACTATTCCACAGTTGACCAAATCTTTTCTCTGACATCAATAGTCAAATCATTTCAAGCTAGAAATATAAAAGTGTTCGCGTTGTTTTTAATTTTAATAAGCACCTCGTCGGAAAAGCCAAGGCGTCTCAAAGTCTCATAAACTTAACATGGAGACAATTTTTTTCATATAACCAAATACATTTGTCTGTCAAATACCAAATCTTCAATTCAGTTGTGAAGTCAACTCTGTGTTATGCAGCTCAAGTTTGTATGATCATACATCTTACATGTATGATCATACATCATACATGTATGATCATACATGTACATCATACATGTATGATCATACATCATACATGTATGATCACACTTCACACATGTATGTTTGATCATACATCATACATGTATGATCATACATCATACATGTATGACACTACATCATACATGTATTATCATACATCATACGTGTATGATCATACATACATGCATTAATTTAATTAGCTGTGTTATGTTTAACCAATTAAGTCTCTGTAACATAGATTTTATATGAGTGATTTATATGAGCAAATTTCAAAATAATTCTCATTGTCTTATTTTGAAGTCCTTGGAGCCGATAAATGTCTCCTGGGGAAGATAAAAATAAAATGGTCGAGCAGTATTGAAAATAAGGTTTTACAATCGCGTTTTAAATTTTATTTGCAGTATTTTAATTGATAGTTTTTTTCTAATCCGCCCAAGAAAGTATATTTTGTTTGATAATTGTTTGCATACGTGATCCGTATTAGCTTTTAGATTTATTTTATTGTCAATAACCACTCCTAAGTACTTAAACTCATCCACACGATCGATATTCTCTCCATTAATTCGCACAACATTCTGATCCAAAGTGTTGATACACATATATTTAGTTTTTTTTTTAATATTAAGCTTTAACTTATTAGTAATGAGCCATTCGCTTATGGATTGTAAGTCACTTTTGATTTTATCCGTACATTCTCGCATATCTTTTTCCGAAATAAATAGAAGGGCATCATCAGCAAACATTTATAATTTACAATATTTAACTGCCAAATTTATATCATTAATATACAACAGAAACAAGAACACTCCCAACACCGAGCCCTGCGGTACCCCTGTTTTTACTTCTTTGCGTTAGACACATTATTGTTCACTGATGTACGCTGTGTTCGATCATTTAGATATGACTCAAACCACTTTATCTCATTATTTTTGATTCCATATTTAGGTAGCTTTTCAAGAAGTATTTTTCGGTCCACAGTCTCGAAGGCTCTCTTGAAATCCAAAAAGACTGATATGCGATATTTTTGATGTCCATCTCATTTTTCCAATTTTCTACCACCCAATTAAGCGCGGTTTCACACGAGTATCTTTTTCGAAACCCCGATTTCTGATCCATTATTAAATTATTAACTTCCAAATAGTTTCTATATTGATTTACTACAAGTTTTTCTAAGACCTTTTCATAAATGGGGAGCATATTAACTGGTCTGTATTTTTCACATAAAACTGTATTTGGAGCTTTTTGTATTAGTATAACCAACGTTTCCTTCCATTTGCTAGGAAAGTAACCCGATGATAAATATTTGTTGATAATTGATTTTAATATCCTAGGATTTCAAAGCCGTCTAAAAACATTTGCGCACTCATATTGGAGTCTTTCTTTTTACCCATAGACTTCAAAACTTCACATATTTCTCTGTTGTTAACAGTTTTAAAGGTGAAAACAGTCATATTATTACTAATTTTATCAGAATATGTCGTTTTTGGGATTTCCGCGATAATATCTTCCACACTTATAAAATATTTATTAAATTCACTTGCTATTTCTTTACCGTCATATATCATATTGCCGTCAAATGTTATATTTTTTTATTTCACTATGGCTCGAACTTAACACAAATGTTTTTATGTTTTTGCGAATTAAGCGATGTGTCGATCTTTTTTTGAATGAAGTTATTTTTAGCTGATTGAAGCTCTTTTTTATAAATACTGCTAGTTTGTATATTGTTTTTTACTGTAATTTCAAATCGAATGGTTTCATGATCACTTATTTTTAATCTAGCGTCAGTTTTTGCCGTAATTTGTTCGGAATTCGATATTACATAATCAACAAGGGTCGATGCTGTTATTCTCGTTGGTTCATTATTTATTACGCGTAATTTATTTTCTACACACATAGACTGTATTCTACTTTTATATGTTCTATCACTTAACAAATCAATATTGAATTCACGGCAAAATGATTCACTTCATTTAATATTGGGATATAGAAAGACATTTTGTTGAACTGTTAATTTTTACAAATAAGACTATCTATAGAACACATTAACTTAACTAAAGACTCAATTGCTTTTAAATTTGGTTTGAGAGTATTTTAAGTATTTTTTTCATTAAGGAAGTCAAATTAAAAACAACAGCAACCAATACAAACTAACATCTACTTAATTACCTCTTATAGAGCTCATATATGAAGATATACTTGAAGCAGCAACATCCGTTGGGGTTTTTCCCTTTTTGTTTTTAGCGAAAAGATCAGCACCTTTTTCAATAAGCAATTTGACCAGCTTCAAATTTCCGATAAGAGCAGCATCGTGTAGTGGGGTATCATCATCTAAGCCTTTAGCATTGACATTCGCTCCAGCTTTTATAAGTGCCAAAGCAATGTTAAAGTAGCCGTGGTTGCATGCCTCGTGCAGGGGAGACCAACCTAATAAAAGGAAATTTCACTTTAGTTTAAAATCCCATTAACTTGTCGAACAATTTTGCAGACAATTAACTTCTTTGAAGTTATTGTAGTATTTGCAACAGTTCTATAGATTTTGAAACAAATCAACTAAGCTAAACATCGAAAATATTTGAACCAACTAAATTAATTTGCTTATTTTATAACAAAATAAATTTTCTTTATAACAGCATAATATAGAACATGAAGCTACTTTCTTCTAAGAATTTTAATAATAAACTATTTCCGGATAATCCATCTTAGGGAATAAGAATTTCACAATATTTTTTTCCTGTAATGATTATATCTAAGGTTGTTCGAGAACTATCTATACGAAAACATACAAGACTAAACTTTGAGAAACAAAGGTTTATTATTTTTTGAAGTTGACTTCTTTAGCGGGGCTAAAAAATAAAATCATGTTACGAACATTTGTCGGTCGCGCATCGGCTTTTTCTCGGCAGACTTCGGTTTCGTTCGGGTTCTGCATTGTCGAGAAACACAAGCAAAAACAAATTCTACTTTTCTTGAAAAACTACATTTGTTACTTTTGATACGTAATTGAGATACTTATGTAGGTAACAAAAAAAAAAGTGCACGACTGGGTCGCACGAACTTGCTCTTGTGGTGCAAGACAAAATATTTTGTTGAATAAATATAATTAAGTTTACCAAAAAAAATTTTCCAAAATAGTTGGAGCGGTTTTTAAATAAATCGATGTTTGCTTATTAATTTTTTGCAAATTTTAAGTATGGCAATTAAAAGTGCTAAATAGTTTACATTTACTGCAACCAAAAAACAATTTTTTGATCAAGCCGTTTTCCAAATATTGAATTTAAAAAAAAAAATATTAAAAAATTAATTAAAATTAAAAATAAACACTTTTGCAAAGATTTGGTACCAAAATTTGATCTAATCATCTAGACCTTTCTAAAAATATTTTTTAGTTAAAATCGAGTAATTTTTTTCATGCTCAAGAAAAAAATAACGGTTTAATGGGAGGTACCCTTAATAGGCGTGGCGATTTTTTTTCAATTTATCAAAAGACAGTCTCCATTTTTTTTTTAAAAAAAATCGTAGTAGCCGTTTTCGAGAAAATTAAGGTTCTTCATTACGGTTATATGACAGGTACCTCTAAGGAATGGTCCACAAACCCTACAAACCAAATTTGAAGCAAATCAGTTCAGCCGTTTAGGCTGTAGTTCTTGATACAACCGGACTGACAGATAGATAGACAGAATTTCCGGACACACTTTTTTCGTCTTCTCTATCATCGTAATTTCATGTTTTATTGTTATCTCAAAACTTTTGCACGAATGCATAACTTGAATTATAAAACCTAAAATCGCAAGTAAAAATCAGCACAATGACTTTTTTACTTGCGATTATACGTACTTTACATATGTATGTATAAGGCAAGTTATGAATTCTTGCAAAAAAAAAAATTAGGTAAAAATCAAACATGATATAACGATGATAGCGGCAATTCTGTTCGTGTGTCTGTCTGTCTGTCAGTCTGTCTGTATGAACAAGCACCTGCAGCATAAACGGTTGGAACAATTTTCTTCAAACTTGCTATCAGGGGTCTGTAGGGAAACCTACAAAAGGGTTTTCGGCATTGGAATTCTAGGTCTAAAAATAACGGTACCTGTCATATAACGGTTATGAAAAATATTTTATTTCTCGAAAACAGCTCCAACGATTTTGATTAAACTTTACATGAGTGATACGGCGTTCAAGAACATTCTGATGATTTATGTCGTATCTCAAAAAAAAATAATTTTAACGGTACCTGCCATATAACGTTTTTTTTTTTTTTTTAATTTTGAGTTTCTCGTTAAATGCTCAACGGATATTCACCAAATTTTATTTCTGAAGACATAGATAGCCGAATAATGTTGGCACACTTTTTCCCATAACATTAAAAAAAAACAAGGATCCCCACTATCAGTTGTCCTATTCTCCATAGCTTTTCAATACTATATATTGTGCAAGAGCTATGATATAAATGACACAAAAACATCTCTCACTAATGCTCTTAAAGACATCCTAGAATGGGGAATTTCTTCTGGGGCTAATGCCGCAAGCATACATGCTCACCTTCTACTTTAACTATTAATAATATAGTAATAGAAAATGGCGGTCAGCCATCAGACGAATAGGGGGAATAACATGTAGCATACGAAAACATGCACGTGCCGTAACTATTCGGGACTGGTGAAAGTGTGATCATAGCCTCTTCGCGGCGGCCGCTAGTAACAAGTCTTTTAAAAAAGGTTTGGCTAATATCATCAGGCTGGTTCCTCAGGTTGGCAACAGGTTAATTCCCTGTTCCGTAAAATTTAGAATTACGAACCCGACAACAAGCCTCGGAAACGGACTGATCTCACGACGACAACCAACGCAACGAAAACGGCAAAACGATTTACGAATTTTCTTATGGAACGTACGATCGCTCTATAGAGCTCGAGCTGCTCAATAGATAGCTGATGACCTGTCAAAATATAGAGCTGACATAACAGCACTACAAGAAATCAGATGGACAGGGAATGGTGTTTTACAGAAGAAAGAATATGACGTATACTACAGCTGTCATACAAAACACCATGTGCTCGGGGTAGGCTTCCTAGTCAGCGAAAAAATGAAGGCTATACACCCTTCGCGTGAGTTACATATTTGTATGGTGACATCCGTCAATAGGTAAATAACCTTATGTTATTTACGAAGCAAAAATAATAACTTTTATAATAAATCATATTTGTAATATAATAAACAATTGATCAGCATTATAAAGCTTAGGTAAATAACCTTAAGTTATTTACAAAGGAAACACATTTTGTAATTTGATAAGCTGATCAATCCGCAAATACATTAAAAACTTTATTATTGATCAGCAATTATTGTAACTTCAGATAATTAATTTCAACATTTATATTTTTAGTTCTAAGAGACCCTTGAAGAATAAAAGCTCGCAAAAACTATAACGGAACACTTTGCGTTTTATTTAACTGGCGCAGTCACGGAAAAAAAAAACACGACTCTTTGTAAAATAAAGTTTATTTTTGTTGTTTACCGTCCACAACCCCACCACCACCCGAGTGTAATAAAATCGCGTAGTAGAACGGAGTGAAAAAAAAAATAAATAAATAGAAGATAAACAACAAATATCTAATAACATAATAAGATTCATCGTAAGTTACTACAAATCAGTGCTTAGTGAATCAATTTATTAATGTGATACGGACTTCAAATCAGTCACAATTCACAATAAAAACACAAAAAAAAAATAAAATATAAAGTGTAGACTAAAAATCAGTCGTTTTTTTTGGTTTTTGTTTGAGTTTTATTTTTATATCAATTACAAGTTCTCAAAACTCTTGAAAGAAGTTCCCTGTGAGTGTTACAGACTACAAATCAGTCGAGTACATACAAAGCTACAGATAAAAAATAAAGAAAAAAAAAATCAGTCATTTTAGTTTTGATCGGTGTTTGTTTCAATTATCTTAAAAAAAAAAAAAAATAGAGGAACTAAAATATCATGAAATTGTAAATAAAATAAGTAACTTATCAATGTTTATAATAATTATAATTATAATAGTGGTCTTATTTTGTTTAGCTAGGACAAATAAAAATTTAAAAATAAAAATAAAAAATTTCACTAAACCCGAGAAAAATATTCAAATTGAGATTCCAACGATTCAGGAGAATCTTAAAGAAAAGGGGGGAGAAGTTACATATTTGTATGGTGACATCCGCCAATAGGTAAATAACCTTATGTTATTTACGAAGCAAAAATAATAACTTTTATAATAAATCATATTTGTAATATAATAAACAATTGATCAGCATTATAAAGCTTAGGTAAATAACCTTAAGTTATTTACAAAGGAAACACATTTTGTAATTTGATAAGCTGATCAATCCGCAAATACATTAAAAACTTTATTATTGATCAGCAATTATTGTAACTTCAGATAATTAATTTCAACATTTATATTTTTAGTTCTAAGAGACCCTTGAAGAATAAAAGCTCGCAAAAACTATAACGGAACACTTTGCGTTTTATTTAACTCGTGCGAGGCAAATTTACGAACATTAGCCTCATTAACGTTCACGGACCTACGGAGGAGTCCTCAGACTTACTACGAACAAGTCGAGAGGGCCCTCAATGCCTGTCCAAGGTATGACGTAAAAATCATCCTTGGGGATTTGAACGCAAAAATAGGTCGAGAGCAGGTATTCAGGCATTACGCAGGCACCCATAGTTTGCACCTGGGTATCACCTGATGGAGTCACTCGTAACCAAATAGACCACGTGTTGATAGACCGTCGCCACTACTCGAACTTGATGACGGTACGAACGTACCGAGGCGCCAATATCGAATCGGATCACTATCTTGTTGGTAGGGTCTTCCGAGGGCGGATTACCTTGCGAAGACGTATTGCATCCGCCGATCAGGTTCGAATCAACACGGCTGCCCTGCGCTATGAAAATGCCAGTAACACCTTTGGTAATGCGTTAGGACTCGCCCTAGAATCACTTGATTTAGGGAGAGTAAGTCCTGGAGCCAGTATGCTGGGTGTGGATGAGAAGTGGACACGCCTTAAGAATACTGTCATTAGTACTGCCGACTCCATCTTAGGCAGCAGTCGTAGAAATCGGAACGACTGGTTTGATGATGAATGCAAGCTATCGACTGAACGTAAGAATGTTGCGTACCGAGCAATGCAACAATCTCATAGAACGCGGGAACGCGAAGAAGAATATAAAGAGCAAAAGAATAGAAAAACGGCTTCACAGACAGAGAAAATCAGCCTGGGAGAAGAACTTAATCTGTGAAATAGAAAAAAGCCGAGAGCTAGGTCCGCACCAGGCGCGGAAGTTCTACCAATCCGTCCGAAACATGACGCAGTACACACTACGCTGCACATACTGCAAGGACGGAGAGGGAAATCTGATCACCGATCCACAAAGCATACTGGAGCGATGGGAAGTGTACTTTAATGAATTGCTAAATGGTCAACTCACTGCAGAAGTGGAGGCTTCACTGCTTCAAGACGAATACCCTATGTTGCCGTCACCAAGCATAGAAGAGGTTGAGAAGGCTATAGGCCGGCTAAAGAAAAACAAAGCCACGGGAGCTGATGGTATACCAGCCGAATTATTTCAACACGGTGGGCCAGCTCTACGTCAGGCAATTCATGATATTATAGTGCACGTGTGGGAGCATGAAGAAATGCCAGAAGACTGGCGAAAAGGTATAGTATGCCCCATACATAAGAAAGGAGATGTCACAACGTGCAGCAACTATAGAGGTATCACGTTGTTGAGTACCGCCTATAAGATACTCTCCTCTATCCTACAAGACCGGATAACCCCATACGCTAAAACCATCATCAGACAATATAAGTGTGGTTTCATTCCAGGCAAATTAAAAACTGATCAGATCTTTACCCTTAGGCAGGCGATGGAAAAATGTCTAGAATTTAACATCCCAACATACCACCTGTTTATAGACTTTAAGGCCGCCTATGATAGCATAGCCAAAGTAGAACTTTACAAAGCCATGAGAGAATTCGGCATCCCAAATAAATTGACACGACTATGTAGGTTGACCATGACCAAAGTAACAAGCCAAGTAAAAATATCCGGATTGCTATTAAGACCAATCAACATCTTTAATGGACTCCGACAAGGGGATGGTTTGGCCTGCCTCCTCTTCAACCTGGCGTTGGAGAAAGCAATCCGTGACTCTGGCACGGCAACAAGAGGGACCATCGTCAACAGGTCCAGCCAGATACTGGCTTACGCAGACGACATCGACATCATCGGAAGAACCGAGCAAGCTGTACACGATTCCTTCATTCAGATCGAGCAGGCGGCACAAAATCTGGGGCTGCACATAAGTGAAGGTAAAACAAAGTACATGGTGGCGTCGAATGCGAGAGGAACAGTTGGTCAAACAATCAAGGTAGCGGAGCACGAATTTGAAGTGGTGCAATCCTTTAAATACCTTGGGTCAATAGTAGCAGCCGATAACAATATAGAAGAAGAAATACGCGGGCGGCTTCTCAAATCCAACAGAGCCTACTACAGTCTGTTAAAGCTCTTCAAAGCCAGAAATCTCACCATAACTTCAAAACTGCTGCTGTACAGGACCATCATGGTCCTGCCAGTACATATGGACCGAGACTTGGGTGCTTAGCAAAAGGCACTCTGACCTCTAAGCCGCGTTCGAGAGAAAAGTCTTAAGGAGAATTGTTGATATCGTGACAAAAATAAGGCTCGGTAGACTCCGGTGGGCAGGGCACCTAGCTCGCATGAGCGAAGAGGAGCCTGCTCGGAAAGTTCTTTGTGGTACATTCTATGGCAGACGACAGCGTGGTAGACCATGCTTGCGCTCGAGAGATGGCGTAGACCAGGACGCCCGGAGCCTTTGGGTGCGAAACTGGATGGCGTCGGCTCGAGACCGGGATAGGTGGAGAGACTTGTTGAAGGAGGCCAGGACCGGACCCCGGTTGTCGAGCCGATGGTGATGATGAATAGAAAATGTAAACAAATTAAAAATTTTAGGAATACTCGAATATTGAAAAGGGTTAGGTTCTTTATTGACCGCAAAAATCGATGTTAATAAAACACAAATAATTTTTCATTTATAAAATCTAATTAAATGCAATACAAAAAATATCTTAGCAAAGCTGTTAGCACGCATACAATTTAGACTTTTCACATCCACACAATAATTTTTCGTTTGAGAATAATGTAAAATTTATTAAAAATGTAAACAAACCAAATAAATTAGACGCATATGAATCATTTTATAATGAAACAACTAAAAACCAATACAGATAAAGAAAATATTGAATCTCCACTTTTTAATTTAGTTAAATGATAAAATTTATATGAATGAGCAATAATTTTTTTTTATTTTGTTTTTATTATTTTTGTTAATTGCAATTTGTAATATTTGTTAAGAACCATTTGATCTCTTCATGTGTTGTTGTTTTTGTAATAATTTCGTCTTTTGCCTCACCTCTTTGCACTTTATTTCTTATTAAATTTATTTTAACTTAGTGTCTACTTAGCGCTCGCTGATGATGTGCCTACAATAATAAGCATTCGATAATTTGTTTATAAACTGCATTTAATTAAATTTTATAAATAAACAAAAATATATGTGTTTTATTAACATCGATTTTAGGCGGTCAATAAAGAACCTAACCCTTTTCAATAATCGTAAATTCAACCACAAAACCACGTTTACTATACTTCAGTGATTAAATATAGAACAAAACTATTTAGGAATACTATTTAACAATAAATCTAATTGGCGAAATCATTGTTTAGATCTGAAGAAGTCTCTAGCTGCGAGGGTAAACATTGGTAAGTATCTATCCATTACAAAAAGTAGGGAATCGCCCATAATCCCAAAAAAAAAATGCCCATTGGACGAAATCCCCAAAGACATATGATTTTGAAGGACCAAATTCCAATAGGGAGAGAAGCCAAATGGACAAAATCCCTAATAAAAAATGTTTTTGGTCGAAATCTCCACAATCTCCAAAATCTCAAAGAATTCCCAATAAGCTTTAACTTGCGTTTATAGGTACCTACCATAAGGCAAGTTATGCATTTGTAAAAAAAAAGTTTTGAGATAATAATCAAACATGTCATTTCTCAGATAACTTGCCAACAGAACAAGTTTGTGCGCTGCAGTCGTGGCCTTTAATTTGTGAAGCTTAAGGTGATGCAGTTAATAAATTGCAGTTATTATTTGAAACATTTTAGTCACAGATTCATTCAGTCTTAATTTCTCCTTCTGTTCCGACTAAACGTATAAAATGGAATTATTCAAATCGAACGAATGCGGTAAAAAACCATTTTTATATGGCTACGGCTATCATTTTCATTCAAAGAACAATATCGACAATTTAAGGTGGTGTTGTCTTAAAAAAAGTGTTATTTGTAAAGCATTCATAGTGACTATTTTTTTTTTTTTTTTTTTTTTTGAGAAGTGTTTTTTTTTTTGTAGAAGTTTATTACAAAACATACTGTTTTTATTTCATTTAAAAAGATAAATTAAATAATATTAAAAAAAGTATGAGCAATATGCGTGAATCAAGCAAAAACATCCCAAAATAAGCAATGCAAGTATAGTAAATCAAGCAATAAAATCGCTCGATTTTATTGCTTGATTCATAATGATTCATATAGTGAATCAAGCAATATAATCGTGCGATTTTATTGATTGATTCACTATACTTGCACTGTTTATTTTGGAATTTTCTCTTGGGGATTTCATCCCTTTGGGGATTCCGATTTTGACCGATTTTGCTCCAAGGTGTACACCAAACTGGTGTTTTCAACGAAATCACTGATAAACACTGTTTTTATTTCATTTAAAAAGATAAATTAAATAATATTAAAAAAAGTATGAGCAATATGCGTGAATCAAGCAAAAACATCCCAAAATAAGCAATGCAAGTATAGTAAATCAAGCAATAAAATCGCTCGATTTTATTGCTTGATTCATAATGATTCATATAGTGAATCAAGCAATATAATCATGCGATTTTATTGCTTGATTCACTATACTTGAACTGTTTATTTTGGAATTTTCTCTTGGGGATTTCAACCCTTTGGGGATTTCGATTTTGACCGATTTTGCTCCAAGGTTTACGCCAAACTGGTGTTTTCAACAAAATCACTGATAAACAAAGAAGTTACTCTTACCAAAAATCCCATGCGCAATATTTTCAATCCTTCAATCCAGAAATACCGAATTTCCAAAACGAGACCTAGCCAAAATGAAGAATTCAACCTCTCAAGCACCTCATTGGCTCGTAGACTCGAGTTCTTTTATAATGAACCTGGTATCTTATGAGAAAACCAATACAAGCAATGATGTATACCGCAAGCTCTTCCTTAGCATCTCAGCAGAACTCAAAGCCAAAAACTGGAAGTTTATATTCACGGATGGATCCAAAACCTATGACACCACAAGTTTTGCAATCACTAACGAAGGAGGCAAAATCATACGACTTGGAATACTACCACAAAAAACATCCATCTTCACCATTCAGGAGGCTGCAAAAGTTAGTAAAAAAACGAATAATCTATACAGATAGCCTCTCTACAATTAGAGCTATTACGAATACCACCAACAACACTTGTCTTATCAACAATATCCGCTCTTTACTAATCAACTCGAAACATCATGTAAAACTGATGTGGACTCCTGGCCACGTTGGCATCCAAGGAAACGAGCTGGTTGATGAATATGCCAACCTGGCAAGTAAATCACCTGTCTACCCCTACGACGTTTACTCCAAAAGCGATCTAATTAAACACCAGATAAGAAGACTATTTAGCTCCGAGCTAATTGAATAGACCAGCACCACTATGCAAGACTAAACCCAACAAAGTTCCACATTTCGAACACCAAAATTAAACAATTTATCCGACTACGACTTGGCCACACCTCTGCCACCCACCTCCACATCCTTTGTTCGCGCCATCTATGATTGAGGCAGCGATACCTTTGATAAATCTAGTACCTTTGTTACAATGCTCATTCATGGCGGGCGTGAACTAATAGTATCAACCAACGTTATGTCTACTTAATTTCCAATAGCTTTTCAAGTAGCCGGCCTCTTATTGGTATTCTTTTTTTTTTCTTATTCATTCTGCTTTCGTCTGCCTTTACAAAAAGTTAAAAGAGTCACAAGAACCAAGAAAAAAACCTATGTTAATAACTTTCCGACTAATATACACGATAAGCAACGAATAAAATTTGTAAATTAATACCTAAAAACAAAAGTTTTTAATTTTACGTCAAATCGGAATTCGGTCACAAAAAACCATTCAGACTACGAGTACGTGGGATGCAACGGTAAATTCAAGGGCAAAGTGTGGCGTGATCCTAAGAAAGTCATCTAACAAGCAATATAGGTTTGCTGTTTGATTTTTTGTTCAGATAACAAATGTTTTTACACTTTAACCGTGTAGTAAACACTGCTAACGAATGTGAATTGGAGATATGTTAGTTCGGCTTTCAAGCCGCAACCACAGAATGAATGAAAAGTAAATGAATGAGAGACTGGACCAACAGATATTCTATTTCTATCACTGAGAGCTTAGATGTGAAAAATGATATATACTTAGGTGTTTATTTCGCTTCCAAGTCTCAACCATTGAACGGATTTGGATAAAATCCAGAAAGTAGATTAATGAGACATTGGATTAAAATAGATGTTACTTTTTATAACTATTCCCGTGGGACAAATAATCCGGAAGTTAAAATCCCCCGATCCCTCGACACGGGCTATACAGATTTTTTTTAATAAGAAAACTGTTAAAAAACGCGACTGGAAAAGTTACGGTTTCTGTGAGAGGTTTTTGTTCTGAAAAAAAAAACGATTAATTAATTGACCATTAAAAATTGGTATAAAAGTACTTAAAAATTTCTATCAAGGATGATCAGAATTAATTGATCATAAAAAATTCGTATAAATGTAGTTAAAAATTTCAATCAATGATGATCAGAATTTATAGGAAGTCAAAATTTATATATATTTGAGTTTATTCCGAAGCTCCGTAGCAACGCACAGGTACCTGCTAATCATATATATAAAAATCAATTCCTGTTTGTGTTAGTCTCCCTAAAACTAGAAAACGGCTGGACCAATCTGAATAATTTTTTTAAATTTGGTTCGTTTCAATACAGGGAAGGTTTAAGAGAAAAAAAATAAGAAATCAGATGGTAAAAAATTGCACTTTTCTGCATTTCTTATAATTTGTCGGTCTTTTGATATTTAATGCCTCTCAATGGATTCAGTTCATATTTGATGTTGGTTTGATTAAAATAAGATGGTAAATAATTGTATTTGTCTGCATTTATTATGTTTTGTCGCTCTTTTGAAATGTAAAGCCTCTTCATTACTTCAGCTTAAATTAATGAACTACGTAGATCAGATCATTGGAAAAATCATTTAATTATTCGTTCAATATTTGATACACTAAAAAAAGTATCGTTTTAAATAGTGCTGGGTGTTTTAGAGGGTGGAAAAAATCGTTGGAAGTTCTTTATGGAGCGTTTCTTTCTTGAAGCAAGTTAATCGAAGAAATCATCATTCCTCTAGTAGAGCACTTCCTTATAATCTGATAGATTATTTCTGTTAAACATTGCAGTTAATCCCTAATCCCTGTTCAACGTTTTCTAATTAAAAAAAATTATTCGACCAAAAGAGGGATTTAAATATTTTGTATTTATGCTCGCAATTGTTTTTAGAAATGTTCTTACGGTGAAAAATATTAGAAAATTTTCCACGTCGCTGCTGTAAAATAATTTTTTTTGCATTTCGTATCTACGAACTTAGAATCAAATAAAAATCGAACGAATTAAAACTTCAAATAGGTACATATGTATGTAAAATTTTCAATTTATCTTTGCTTGATTGGTTTTATTTTGTTTTTGCTTTCAATTATGTAAGACTTTAGGCCCATCAGCCTCACTTCCTTCGTCATGAAAACACTGGAAAGAATAATTAACATATACATTAGAGGGATTTTAGATAGAAATCCTCTTTCCAAATCACAGCACGCTTACCTTAAGGTAAGGTCCACGGAAACGGCTCTTCACGAGGTGGTGCGCACCATTGAAAAAACAATTCAATACAAAGAATATACCCTTGCAACCTTCCTCGACGTCGAGGGAGCTTTCAATAACGTTCTTGCTAATTCGATTCAGATATCTCTTGTCAAGTTCGGCGTCGATGCTTACATTACAAAATGGATTTTATCCATGTTAAGATCAAGAATCATTCAAGCAACGTTGGGTAATGACCACATTATTAAACTCGTAGATAGGGGTACGCCTCAGGGAGGAGTTCTATCCCCCCTACTATGGTTGCTTGTCATGGACACAATCCTTTGTGAACTGGACAACTGTGGTGTAAAGGCGGTGGCGTATGCGGATGATAAATGCGGATGATAAACCGAATTGATGCTCTTCACCACTAGGACTAAAATTTTCCCCTTCACCCTACCCAAGTTGAACGGTCACACTCTTTCTCTATCAACAAAAGCTAAATACCTAGGAGTTATTCTGGACCCTAAGCTTAGCTGGAAAATCAATATCGAAGAACGTGTGAAGAAAGCAAGTATAGCCTTCTATGCATGTAGTAAAACTTTCGGGAAAAAATGAAAAACTGAAAAAGATTCAAAGAACAGCCAGCATAGGTTCCACAGGTGCAATTAGATCTTGCCCAACCGATGCCTTAAGCGTTATTCTTAATCTTTTGTCTCTAGACCTTCCCATCAAATACATGGTATCCTGCAGTGCAACCAGGCTTAAAGAAGCAAGCTGTTGGGCAGAAAGACCCTATGGTCATGGACAAATTTTAAAACTGTTGCCAATAAATCTTCGCTCAGTCCATATTGACTACCAATACCCTTGTCTTGACTTTGATAAAAGTTTCAATGTGCTTTTTCCTACCAGAGACGAATGGAAAAACGATACGGTGACAAATGAATATGACACCACAATTTTCACTGAGGGCTCAAAGTTGGTTGACGGAGTTGGGGCGGGTGTTTACTCCGACAAACTTAAAATTAGTCAATCGTTCCGCCTGCCCGACGCTGCCAGCATATTTCAAGCTGAAGTGCTTGCTATTAAGGAAGCCTGTAGGATACTCAAACAAAAAACAATATCTAACCATAATATTCACAATGTAGCCATTTGTATAGATATCCAAGCTGAAATTAAAGCAATTAACAGCTGCCTGGTGTCTTCAAAGATAGTTCATCAATGCAGAGCAGAGCTCTCAGGTTTCAGTGATAGTATAAAAATTTCTCTAGTATGGGTCCCAGGCCATAGCGACATCCAAGGCAATGAGCGAGCAGATGATCTTGCTAGGCAAGGATCAGCCTTTCTCGTCTCTCAGGCGGAATCAGTAGATCTTCCACTGGGCTTCGTGAAGGGCAGAATATATGACCATTTCCTTTCAGAACCAACAAAAAGGTGGCAAGGTTTGGCAACCTGTAAAATAACTAGAAAGATATGGCCAACCTATGACAAAAACAGATCGAATGATTTAATAAAACGAAACAGAATAGACACGGCCAGGGTCGTTGCAATCGTCACTGGCCATTGGCCAAAAGGCAAACACGCAGCTAAACTGCGCATAACTTTCAACAGCTACTGCCGTAGTTGTAAAAATCCGCTGGAGAACGAAACTATTGAGCATTTCCTCTGCCACTGTCCGGCTCTGGCTAGGTCTCGCCTCCAGGCATTTGGTAGCCTGTTTCTCGACAACCTAAACGTGCTATCGAACAAAAGGATAAATGATTTTACCGCTTTTCTCTCAACAGCACCAGTTGGCTCTAACAAACCAAGCAATATCTATATTTCAACTTTCACCTTGGAAGTTTTTGGAACTTCCCTTTAGGACTGGCTATTCAGACTAGCACTTACTCTATCTTTGGCAATAGCATCAGCACTGATTAATACCTGGTAGGTATAAACTGTCTTTGAAAGGGCTTAGCCTCATATAGATCTAGTGTAAAGTTATTGGGCAGGCTCTCAGTCCAGATGGAACCACCAAGCACACAGTGTGAGCTAATTTCTTCTTTTGGGACTGCGGGCACAGACCAAAAACTGGTCCCCTTAGCTTTTCAAAGCACCATTTCAACTTTCACCTTTTAAGTTTCTGGAACTTACCTTTAGGACTAGCTTTTCGGACTAGCACTTACTCTATCTTGCGGCGAAAGCATCAAAACACGGATTTACACCTAGCAGGTCTACCGCCTTTGAACGGGCCTAGCCTCATATAGATCTAGTGTAAAGTTAATTGGTCGACTCTCAGTCCAAGTGGAACAACCCAGCACACAGTGTGAGCTAGGTTCTTCCCTTGTGACTGCGGGCACAGACCAAAAACTGATCCCCTTAGCTTAACAGTCACTACCACTTTATCACAAAAAATTAGGTCAAACGAGTTATGGTATCAAAACGGCGCTTTTCCGCGCTAATTAGGTTTATTCGGAACAGTTGTTCTGCGAAACCGCCATCTTACCTACCTACCTAGGACTGCGCATCAATAAGAGAAGAATGAAATTGAAAGGATTCACATTCAGGTATACGTATCACAAACCATTCGCATTCTGCATCTCAAAATTCCAGGGCGGTATGTAATGAATTAATATGTAGTTGTTTTTTTACTCTCCTGGTTTAAGTTTCACAAGTTTTTTTTTTAAAAGATTTCTGGCATCTCTTCGATTTCCCAGTGCACTGCTCATTTCGATTTTTTCGAGTAGGTGCTTATCATGTCTTCTTTCCTCAATCTTCATGTTTTCCTTTGCTGCCATTAACAATAACTTTGTTCTGACAAGAACACATTCGCGCTATTCTTGATGAACTTGAAAATAATTCAAATGTGATGTGATGTGGGGCCACACTATTATACACGGATAAAACATTGACTCAAGCTCCATAGACCAAGAGCCCACAGCAAATTTTTAGGTAGGGAAGTTAACCGAAAAAAAAGTATATGAGTCGATAGCAGGTGTTAAGGTCATGATATAAACGCAGGACTTGCAGTTCATGACGGCGTCTTTTGTGAGTTATAGTAGCTTAAGAAATAAAAATTAAACCGGCACCAATAAGTGCTACTCTGGATTTTGAACAAAGTAGGTGAACGGTTATTGTAACATTATCCGCAACTGATCGGATATATACTGCTGCACCATAAGCCTTCCCAGATGCATTAGCAAACGCATGTAATTGGATCTTCTTGGCTATTTTATTTGAAAAGACATGTCTCGAAATTTTAATGTCCTATATTGCTTCCAAGTCCTTACGATACTTTTCCCAATTAGTGTATAATTCCATTGGTAGACGCATCCCAGTCTATCTTGAGCTTCGACAATTGATGTGCACAATTTCAGATAAGGCCATCCTTTTGGTTATTTTACAGTGTTGAATAAAAGTTGAATTTATCGGGAACTCATCTCTTTGTGGATTCTAGATGAGGCCAAGTTTTTTGAGATGATGTGCTTGTGCCTGTCGTGGTAGTTCGCACAGTGGCACAATCTTTGTGCTGCCAATTGTCACCACTAAATATGGCACCTGAACCGACACTCAATTGTAGTGATTTTTGTTGGAAATAAAAATCTTTTTACTTTAAATTCAGTAATATATATGTTTACTTTATTATTAGCTTAGTTTTACTTTAGGTTTAAGTTTTTTAACAAATTTAGATTTTAGCTTTAGTTTTAGATATTAGTTTAATGCGCTGGCCACGTTAGCTTGAGAGCTGTCAGAAAAAGAATAAGAATCAATGAAAAATCATTCCGGAAAAGGAATGGCGAACATCGTCTTTTCTTATGAAAGTTTTCTTGTCTAATGGCTTGTTATCGTGATAATAACATTGGCAAGGTTATGTAGACTCTCACTTAGGTTTACACAATTAGGTTTACACCTTGTGAGATGCTACATCACTCCCCGCCGTACAATTTAAACTTTTAAATTTATTTTGAAATTTAAATTTAACAAAGAAAAAAGTGGCTGATCAAATAAATGTTGAATACATAATCATTACATTAATATATAAGCTTTTTATAAAATTTACAATTTTGATTTATTTTTTTTTTTACATACTTTATAGTACAGTGAGTTTTGTAATTGTTGGTAGAAGACCTTATAAAATTGAAATTTGATTTTGGTAGAAGACCGTACATTGTTTTTGTTTTAATTTTTGTTACATTTTTTATATATGATAATGAAAATTTTCAATTTAAGTTGAAAGTGACTTGTTTTTTGTTTGGTTTCGACTCGTTTTCTTCGTTTTCAATACAAAACGCTGGCTTTAAACGGTCAATTGAAATAACTTGCTTTTTGCCATTTAACAATATCGACATTGTTTTTTCGAAGCGGTCAATAACTTCGAACGGGCCTTTATACGGTGGATTAAGACTTCCACGATTCACCTCCTCCCGAACAAAAACGTATTTACAATTTTTTAAATCTTTTGGAACAAAGATGTATTTTTGTTCACGATTTCTTTTCGGGCACGGTCGGATTTGCGAAATAGCTTGAGTGATTTCTCGAGCTGTCGTAGAATTTGAAATCGGATTTAAGGGTTTTGGTTCGATGAGTTCTGCCGGTAATCGTAAGTTTTGTCCGTATAGTAGTTGGGCTGGCGTTACGTTTAAGTCGTCAATTATTGTCGAGCGGATACCAAGAAGAGTCCATGAACCAGTTTGAAAACCAGTTTTGTTTGTCTTCGTGCGAACGTAAAGCTTCTTTAAGCTGTCTATGGAAGCGTTCGACAAAGCCGTTAGCTTGAGGATGATATGTTGTCGTTCGGATTCGTTTTGTACCTAGAATTTCGGATAACTCTTTGAAAAGGCTTGACTCAAATTGAGTTCCTTGATCAGTAGTGATAGTTTGAGGTACTCCAAATCTCGAAACCCAGTTTTGAACGAAAGCTGTTACTACTGTTGGGGCATTCATGTTTTTGATTGGAATGGCCTCGGGCCACGAAGAAAAACGGTCTCTTATGGTTAAAAGGTAAGTAAAACCTTGCGATGGTGGTAATGGACCAACCAAATCCATATGGATATGGGAAAATCTACCTTCAGGAACAAGAAACTTTCCATGTTCAGAAGTCGTATGTCTGGTAATTTTTGATTTTTGACAAGAGATGCAACATTTCGTCCATCGATTGACATCACCGTTCATCTTAGGCCAAAAATATTTTGCAGTGATTACTTTTCGCATTGCTTTTGAACCTGGATGTGAAAGTTTGTGATGGTTGTCAAAAATTGTTCGGCGGAAAATGTCGGGAATGTAAGGACGATTTTTTCCGGTGGACGTTTCGCACCAAATGTCAACATCATTTAATGGAATATTACTTTTTATCAATTCGAAAGGTGGATTTTCACGCTTTAAAAGCATTTTAAGCTCGTCGTCATTTTCTTGCTCTTTAGCCAAACTCGGAATGCTGACATTTTTAAAATTTATCAATTCGACGTATAATCGCGATAAAGTGTCAGCGACGATATTTTGTGTGCCTTTGATATAGCGAATATCGGTTGTGAATTCAGCGATAAATTCTAAATGTCGAGTTTGACGAGGCGATTTTTCTGTTTTTGAGCAGATGGCGTTTGTGAGCGGTTTATGGTCGGTAAAAACAGTAAATTGTCTACCTTCTACATAATACCGAAAATGTTTGACGTTTTTAAATATCGCAAGGAGTTCGCGATCGAACGTAGAATATTTTCTTTCGGCGGGGCTCAGACGTGTGGAATAGAAGCCCAAAGGTTCCCAGCAGTTATTATGGTATTGTTGGAGGACACCTCCGATTGCGTCGTTGGAAGCGTCTACCATTATACTGATATGCGCTAGAGGCTTTGGATGAAAAAGCATAGTGCGCTGCGATAGATCTCGCTTGAGAACTTGGAACGCTTCTTCGCACGTATCTGGCCATTGAAAAATTGGTTTTACTTTTGATTTTTTATCGGTTTTCACATTTTTTAGTAATTCGTAAAGACATTTAGCTTTTGACGCCATACTTGGCATAAAACGATTATAAAAGTTAATCATGCCGAGGAAACGCTGTAGTTGTTTGATAGAGCAGGGACTAGGAAATTCGTTTATGGCTTTGACGCGTTCTTGCGAAGGAATGATTCCACGTTTGGAAATGTTGTAACCCAGAAAATTGAGCTCGTTTACTCCTAGTTCGCATTTTGCCACATTGACGTTAAGTCCGTGCTCTTGCAATTTACGAAAAACTTTTCGCAAATGCACCTTGTGTTCCTCGGTTGATTTACTTGAAACCAGTATGTCGTCTAGGTAAACGAAAACAAATGGAAGACCACCTAAAATGCTGTTCATAAAACGTTGAAAAGTTTGCGCACCGTTGCGCACGCCGAAAGGCATTCGAAGAAATTCGAAAAGCCCGAAAGGTGTTATGACAGCCGTTTTATGAACGTCTTCCTCCGCGACCGGTATTTGGTGGTAAGCGCGTACCAAATCTATTTTCGAATAGATTGAGCAACCGTCAAGGTTAGCAGTGCAGTCTTGAGCGTTTGAAATCGGATGTTTGTCTGGTATTGTCGCTTGGTTTAGCCATCGGTAATCACCACATGGTCGAAAATCGAGTGGATCCTTTTTTGGAACCATATGAAGCGGTGAAGCGACGTGTGATTTAGAAACACGACAAATACCCAAACTAACCATCTGTTGAAACTGTGTCTTGGCGATTGCCAATCTATCCGGATTTAGTCTTCGTGCGCTGGTGGAAGGGAGTTGACCATTTGTTGTTATTCGGTGAACAACGTTATGTTTTACCGGTAACGTGAAGTCTGGCGGAGCTTTAAGCTCAGGAAACTCATCCAACACAGCACCGAATTCACTTAGAATTGAAAAAAGTTTTGGCGAACAGATGTTTGTAGATTTATAGAGACAACTAACTTGAAGGTTGGTTTCTTTATCCACAACTCTACGGCTGCTAAGGTCGACGATCAAATTAAACTTGTGAAGAAAATCAGCACCTATAATAGGGTGATCAATATCAGCAATCACGAAAGTGAAATCGAAAACGCGTCGTAGATTTAAGTCGACTCTTAACCGTTTGCAACCGTAGGTGTGGATTTTTCCACCATTTGCCGTAAGTAGAACGAAATCGTTAGGCTTGTTGATAGTCTGGCAGAATTTACGCGGAATTATCGAAATTTCTGCACCAGTGTCGATTAAAAATTGGTATTTTGAAGTTTTGTCACGGATAAAAAGACGGCGCGAAAAGTTTGCCTCACTCAAAGCCGCATTTGAGATCTGGCGCACTAGTTTTTTTGACTTTTATTTGCGTCTGATTGAAACGTACAAAACTGTTTCGAACAATTTCTAGCGTTGCTTCCAAATTTCCGATGAAACCAGCAAAAAGATTTATTTTCATTCGTCCTACTTGGCGAACGGTGGCTACCTGTTGCTCTATCGCGGGAAAAACGTCTGGACGACCTGTTAAAACGATTTGCGTTAGCGTAACTTGTTTCAAGTTTTTCAATTTTTAAAACGAGCTTTTGCAAAAGTGCATTATCGGAAGTCTGAGTTGCATTAAGTTGCGAAATCTGTGGACAAGTGCTTTGGGAGGAGTCATGGAGTCTGTCGGCTAGCGCGAAAAGTTCGCTTTCTGTTTGCGTACTCTCCACCGCCATGAGGCAAACCCGTATGTTTGGTGGCAGCCGATTTAGCCATAGTTTTTTGACTAGTGGTGTATTCACCAGATTGTTGCCGCTTGCCAGACTCTCCATGCTTCTTTAAAGCTCAGATGGCTTCATGTCCCCAAGTTCCACTTTCGTTAAGAGGGCGTCCAAACGTTTTTCCGCGCTGTCCCGATTTCTTTCTAACAAAACTTTTTTTAAATTCTCATATTTTTCTGTGACGGGAGGTGAAACTAAAACATCTGCAACCGATTCCATAGTTTGATTATTTAAAGAAGCCACTAAATAATCGTACTTTGTGCCGGATGCAGTAATGTTTTTGAGTCTGAATTGGGTTTCTATTTGTAGAAACCATAGATCGGGCCGATTATTCCAAAACGGTGGAATTTTTATGGAAATCAGCGATGCTTGATTTGCAGTGTCTGCGAGGGTCAATACTTCCTCTTCGATTTCTGCAGAACCGCCGGGTTTTACCGTAGGCATTTCGAACACGGAAAAAAAAAATTTATCCACGAAAAAAAAATTTATTTGAGTCCGCAAAAAAATGTTGCTTTGGCTTCACCTAACCAAATCCTTAAACCGATTCCGAATTCAAACGATTGAACCGGTATAAATGTTCTGACGCGCGATGACGTTTTGATTGGGAGGAGATAAAGCGGGATTCTCAATCCACCGCATGCAATGTACCGTAGCAAGAGGAAAAGAAAAAAACTGTAAACCTACCAAATAACGCGTCCAAAATACCACACAAAAAACTTCACCAAAAATAAAAAAAAAATTTTTCACTCAAGGAATATAAATTTAATATAAATGTATATATTATTATTAATATCGTACTCACTGTACTTTTATATCATTTTGATATACAAAATATATATATATATATATATATGTAAATGATGATGATAGCGATGCTTATGTTGTTGATGATGGTGGTGGTAACGGGATGGTATGATGCTTGTTGCTCTGCTGCCCGAATGGCGTGACACAATAATGCGTTTCGATTTCTTGGCCAGATTGTTGTCGTCGTCAAAAAAAATTTTGCGTGGCGCTCTTTGGCCAAGCGTTGTGGTGGCTATTTGCGGCGGTGGTTTTTGTCTTTTTGCCTCGACGTTGGCAAAGGGCTATGCTGAGCGTTGAGCGGTAGCGCTCCCTTGAACACTTCTGGCCGAGTATATGTTGGCTTTAGGGCCACTAAATCTGGAGAGCACAATGGCTCCGTCGGGGTCACCAATTTGTGCCTGTCGTGGTAGTTCGCACAGTGGCACAATCTTTGTGCTGCCAATTGTCACCACTAAATATGGCACCTGAACCGACACTCAATTGTAGTGATTTTTGTTGGAAATAAAAATCTTTTTACTTTAAATTCAGTAATATATATGTTTACTTTATTATTAGCTTAGTTTTACTTTAGGTTTAAGTTTTTTAACAAATTTTGATTTTAGCTTTAGTTTTAGATATTAGTTTAATGCGCTGGCCACGTTAGCTTGAGAGCTGTCAGAAAAAGAATAAGAATCAATGAAAAATCATTCCGGAAAAGGAATGGCGAACATCGTTTTTTCTTATGAAAGTTTTCTTGTCTAATGGCTTGTTATCGTGATAATAACATTGGCAAGGTTATGTAGACTCTCACTTAGGTTTACACAATTAGGTTTACACCTTGTGAGATGCTACAGTGCTTCCTTGTCCTTAGAAGTTGTGGCTTATTACTGCCACATTTTCTTAGATTGAAGCCAGCATATAGAAATTGTTAGCTAATACCTTGGCTCCCAATGGATTATTTCTGTTGATAATTGCTGCCAAATATGGTAGCAATTATAGCAACTTAATTGATAGCAACGAACCCGTTCATCCGTTCTTCTGCGCCAGAATATTAATTGATATTTTCTATTTTCGTTTGCTACCATAATCTGCCGATTTTTCTCGATTTCGGCAATAAATACGAACCGATATAAGCGAAATCGGAGTAAAATAGAGAATAAGTCGTCTTGGATTCTGGGGCCTGGTAACAACACGTCGTTTAATGATATGTAATTAAGTACTCTTCCATGAAGCTCGTGTAGAGAAATCTGAGAGACTCATCCTTGCTTAATCGTTTTTCCAACGCAAAATACCTCCGCAAGGCTAATTCTTTGGAATCATCCAATGCTGAAGGTTGTTCGGCAAATGGTAAGCTCACTATGAATCTTCCATTCGGATCTCGATTGAATGTATCATCGAATATTTTTGCGCATCGTTGTTCTGATAGCGTTAGTTTGTTGTTGGGTTCTTCGATCCCAACACCACATGTAACGCTGGACATTGTTGATCGTTCGACCTTCCCAGACACTATCCAACCGAGTACGGTGTTTTGCAATATAGGTAGGTCTTCGGATAATTTTATTTGTCCCACCGACAGTAGCTCATGGTAGAACTCAGCTCCCAGTAACAGGTCGATTTTGTCAGGCCGACTAAAATCTGGATCTGCCAATTTGATATTAGACGGCAGCTTCCAGTTCGACACGTCCAAAAGCACAAAAGCTTCGATTCTTGTTGCGTAGCCACTAACATGAGATAAACATTGCACGCTTACTCGCTGATTAGATTTTTGCGTTCCTTGTTCTCCCTCGATGGTGAGAGAATCAGATCTTGGTTTAAGGTTCAGTGCTCGTACTATTCTCTAACTGATGATGTTGATTTGCGATCCGGAATCCAATAAGGCTCTGCAATTAATATTTTGCTGATTTGATCCAACTATTTGAACCCTAGCTGTTCCAAGTATGATGAGAGGATGATGTGGATTATTTAACAAGGCACTTACAGCCTTGTTTGAATTTGCAGAGTTCTTGTCTGAATGGTTACTTCTTGTGTTTTCCATTTGTTTAGGAACTGTTTCAAGATGTACAAGTGTGTTATGTCACCTTTGGCACTTAAAACATCTTCGTGCCTTGCAATTGGAAGTCTTATGTCCGAAACGTAAACAATTAATGCAGAGATGCTTTTGTCTCGCCAGATCTAAACGTTTAGCTGGCGTCAAGCTTAAAAATTGTGGGCAATTGTAAAGTGGATGATTTCCCTTGCATGAAACACAAGCTGAGTGTGACATTGTAGCTGCTGCCAAAGTTTTTATTCCAGAATTGTGCATCCTATGATCGTCGGATTTTTCCTTGTTTCCCAAGGCCTCTAACGATTGAAACCGATTTTCCAAAAAGCTGAGAAATTTACTGAACTGTGGTATCTTTCTTGGTTGACTCAGGGATTGTTCAAAAAGTGTGTGGGATTCCTATCGAGTTTTTTAAGAAAAAAAAGGAGTAATATTGAATCCCATGAACTGGTGTCCACATTTAGTTTTTGGAGCCCCATCAAGCATTCTTGTATGGTGTCATGTAGGGTGCGGATGGAGTTAGCACTTCCTGATGATACGATCGGGTGAGAGAACAACTTTGAGAGCCATGATGACACAAGCAACCTAGTGTTATTGTATCGCTCGGTTATTAATTTCCAGGCTGCTTCATAGTTTGATCCTGATACCGAAAGATGGTATATGAGTTTTGCAGCCTCTCCTGTTAGACTTGATTTTAGAAACCATATTTTTTGACAATCAGATATATTTTAGTTATGAATCATCTCTTTATACAGATCAGAAAACTGCTGCCATTTAAGGCAAGTCCACCTTGGGCAGTTGCAGTGATGGTTGAGGTCTCTCTAGTTTTTGTGTTGAAGATGTTGATTCGATTATTTCAAATAATTCTTGCAATGATTCAGCAACCTTTTCAACTTAAAGTATTCTCTTATGTTCTCCTGAGTTAGATCGTTTTCCATTTTTTGATAAATGGTAGTTAACTCATCCCAATTTTGCTCTAACGTGCGACATTTGATCTGGCAGAATGCTTTGCTTTTACGTAGCTGTGCCGCATTCTTCTCGATTTAACTCTGTAGGAGTTCCATGATAAGTTTATATTTTTGTTGTAAATTGTTGTCTGCTGGATGTGAATTTACGTTATGCCTTGTTTCTGTATTTTATCTTTGTATCTGGATGGGCTTGGGAATCGCTCCCTTTGCAGCACCTTCTTGCTCATTTCTAGCTGCTTCTACACCCTGTTGTACTACTGCTAGTTTTTCATTAATGTCACTATAGAGTGACTTTAATGTCACTATAGAGTGACTTTAATATCACTATAGAGTGACTTTAATGTCACTATAGAGTGACTCCCTGTGCAATGTCCTCTATCTGTCGTATTTCGGAATCCGTCTCATCGAAGTCCTTCCAAAGCAATGCCAATTTCTGCAAGCGATCATTCAGGCGGTAAAATATTTTACAAAATATTAAAATGTTTATTAATTTCTACTTTTCGGATAGTGAAAATTATTCCAAGGGGCGAAGACGGACAATTATTAACATATATTTCAACGAGAAGAGCATGGAGAATGTGTACCAAAGTTTTTTTGTTTGCAATTCCGGAATAATAATAATTTAAATAATTTATAAGTGCAAATGCGTTTACTATGGTTGTGTTTTTAATATTGTTAATAAAATATTCTTTTATTATTTTTGATTGTTCGGATTTGTTCCCAAATGGTACATAATCGGCAGACATAAACACAACACAAAAAAAATTGACAACAACGAGAACGAAGGCTAGACAACAGCCAAATAGCACTCGTAAGAAGAAACGATTATCGGTGAAACTTAAACGATAATCGTTTTACGTAGTCGCATTTGAACGAAAACGAGAGTTTTTCAACGATTATCGTAATACGTAATACGGGCCCAGATAGGTAATCGTCTTACGCTCTGAAGAGTCCTTCTTGTAGTTTCTCCATAGATTGCATATTTTCTCAACAGTATCCTCATGTTGTTTCGTTAAGGTTTTAACACTCATCTTGCCGTTGTCCGAAGTTATTGTTGATTGATCCAATGAATAGTATTAGCATTCGAATTTAGAATAAACTGTGTTATGGACCAGTTTACGCCCAAACGCGAAGTTATTCTTATCTGAAGCAACGGATGAACTGTGTTATGGCCCAGTTTACGCCTATTGCTTATTAAACAAATAACTATTAAACTAAATTAACCTAATTAATTGCTTCAGAAAAATTCAATTTAAATGTGTTTGCAAAAATGTCCAGCTCACATTTCATTGCCTTTTATACATAGGTTCGTAAAATAATTGAAAAAAATTACTTTGTTTACCATAAGTTATCAACCCGAATACACAAACAAATGTGTATCTTTTTTGCATGGAACTAAATCAATTCTGTGTATGGTTTTTTTTTTCTTGAGTGAATGAACTGCTTATTGCATGAAAAACAATGAAAGGCAACCCGAACAAATATAGTTAATGTAAGTGTAAATAAACGTATAGTCAATAAAGGGGTTGTAGGGACCTAAGCTATTCCTTCGGAGTATTGTTCAGGGTACTTAAGTAGTTAACATACCAAAAGTCCTGACATCTGGGAGGTGAGCCGGAGGAATGGAAGGGGTATAAAGATCCCCTATTTGGGACTTACGGTTATATCACGGAAATGGTACGTCATAGGGAAAAATTCTCAGAGACTACATTAAAGCCCATAAAATTTTCTACAATTTTTGTCATATTTATTTTTTTCAACTCCCAACTTCACATACACTGATTCAAGGGGTATAAGGGACTGTAGAGGGCGTGAACTGGGAGCTCAGCCATGTTTATAGAAACCTGTTCAGTGTGAATCAAGATTTACCATACTAATAGTCCTGACGTCTGGGAGGTGAGCCGGAGGGGGAGGGGTACGAAGTTCATCTTTTTTTATCTAGTATTTACGCTTATATCTCGAAAAGGGTAAGTTTTAGAAAAAAATTGTTGTGGTAATATCAAAGGCCATAAAATTCTATAACTTTTGTAACTTGCACTTTCATTTCATTTCCCAACCGTTTCCGAGCTACATGCATCGCAAAAGAAAAAACATTCAAAGTGTTTATCTTAACAAAATATCTTTTGAAGTGAGTTACAGAGCACAAAAAAATAGGTTATGGGCCCAGATAACGTGGAAAAATAAAGAAGAAAAAATTCTTTAAAGTAAAGAAGAAAAAAACAGAAAAAACAGCATGGCAGATTTTAAGGGAAAATTCGAGAAGTTGAATAATTCGAACTACATGAACTGGAAATTCAAGATGGAATTATTGTTGAAGAAAGATCTCTTGTGGACAACAATAAATAAAATAAGACCAGTGGATCTACCTATTTCATCTGAAGCGAAGGCAATACAAGAAAGACAACATCTGCAGGAGGAGTGGGATCGAACCAATAAACAAGCGTTTTCTTTGATAGGATTATCAATCGAAGATGACCAGATCGTTCACATTCGGAGCGAAACTACAGCGCTTGGTGCTTGGGATAAATTAAAGCAATATCACGAAAAACCAACAATGAGCAATAAAGTTCATTTGATACGAATAATTTGTTCACTAAAGATGACAGATCACGTAAACGAAATGCGCTATTTGTTTGTAAAGCTGAAGGACATTAGCAATGAAGATGTAACAGAGCCTTGGAGTGTTGGTATAATGCTCAGCAGTTTACCCAAGAGTTGCGACATTCTAATAATTGCACTTGAAGCCAGAAACCAAGAAGAACTAACTTTAATAGCAGAGTATGAGCGCCATATTCATGCCGAAGGAAGTTCCAGTTCAGAAACAATGTTAAAAGTAGCTGAGAATTTCAGAAATCAAGGAATCTCATGTTTTTTCTGTAAAAAGTCAAATCACTTCAAAAAAGACTATGCCGAGTACAAAAAATGGCTTTCGAAGAAGAAAAAGAAAAATACTGATAAGGTTAATACAATAAGTTCAAAGAGTAATGACTTTGTTTTCTCTGTGAACCAAAAGAGCAAATATAGCTGGTTGCTCGATTCTGGTAGCTCGATTCGCAACAAGACATGTGACCAACAGCAAACAATTTTTCAATTCTCTAGACGAATCATACAAAGCTACTGCTTGCCGCAACGCAAGGACATTAGCATACAAATTATTAAAAATTATTCTCCGCAGTCCAACTGTCGCGAAGTCACAAACATAAATTGCCGTCGGTAATCCAAAAAAAAAGGAATCGCACAAATTCAATCAACGATTGCAAGTGCCCAAAATAAGATAAAAAGAATTTAAACGAATTTAACCATTTGAAATAAAAACAGTTTTTATTTTACTATGTAAATTCAAATTTTGTATTTTATTTAGTTTGTACTTTCTTAGGTAGAACTTCTTTATTTAGCTTTCGAATCTGGAATGAATTTTCATGCATGTTACAATTATTATAAAACCTCGGTCTTACAGCTGATTCCGCTTTTGGTCCAGCTATAGATCATTGAACTTTCAATATCATCGATCTATTCTCCACCATTGCTTGACCATGCCCATCCAATGCCTGTGCAAATGCACACACAAAGCTTCTCCTCGCACCTCTCACCCTCGTCGTTTAGCTTAGAAACCACGATAGATCGACAGCTGCTGCTTTTGGTCCAGCTATAGATCATTGAACTTTCAATATCATCGATCGATTCTCCACCGTTGCTTGACCATGCCCATCCAATGCATGTGCAAATGCACACACAAAGCTTCTCCTCGCACCTCTCATCCTCTTCGTTTAGCTTAGAAACCACGATAGATCGACAACTGCTGCTTGACCATCCACGGCATACATACACAAAAAACCATCGCATAGTGGGAGGAGCTAATTATTCATAGGGCGAAACCTGTTTTCAGAGTTAACTCCCATGAATTGATTATGATTGATTATGATAATTGGTGTCCTCTTTCATGCGCTCCCAATTTTGGCAATAGGTACGATTATGTATGGACCAAACGATAAGGAAAATGTATGCATGTTTTGCCGTCGGTGATTTGCATCTTTGATTTGCGAAATGTAGAAATGTAGATTTTTGGTTTTCAGATGACGATGATGCATGTTGCGTCGCAACATCCTGCCGGGCCCCCCGGGACAGGAAACGATGACAGCAAGGGAATGGTTGGGTAAACTTGAGTTGATTTTCGATGTGATATTGTTGTGAGATGTTTGATCGTGGATCCTCGACGTGTGACGGGTATGTAGTGTATATGAAAAAGAAGAAAAGAAAAGGTAGGTATGGTGAATGGTGTGTGGCTATATTGGGTTGTAAGTTATGGATTATTAGTTTTGAAATGTATTAAATTCAGTTTAAATTAGTTTGTTAGTTTAAAGAAATATATATGAGAGATGCAAATAATGATTAAAGTGTGTGTGTGTGGGTTTGTGTGCTTGATTCATTTACCATCGGCAGGAAACAAAGTTTAGCTATAGGGCGCTTTAATGAAGCGGTTGCAGTTTTTATTGTGACGACACGAACTTTTCCATCCGTTCCAGGGTGCATGTCCGTAATTTTTCCGAGCCGCCAAAGAGTGGGGGGTGTTTGTTCCTCAGGCAAAAGTACGAGATGACCCACTTTGAGATCATTATTTGGCGTTAGCCACTTTGGACGCTTTTGTAATCGAACCAAATATTCAGATTTCCACTTTTTCCAAATATCTTGGTGGATTTTTTGCATAAGTTGCCATCTATCTAAATGAGATTTTTTAAGTTGTGTGAAATCCTTTTCTGGTGCTGTGTTAAGTGCTGACCCAATCAAAAAGTGTCCTGGTGTCAAGATTGAGAGATCATCAGGATCTTCATTTACAGGACAAAGTGGGCGGGAATTTAAGCAAGCTTCCACTTGAGTGAGTATGGTGGCGTATTCCTCAAAGGTAAGGGTGTAATGCCCGATTACGCGCTTTAAGTGGTACTTCATGGACTTTACACCTGCCTCCCAAAGACCACCAAAATGTGGAGCAGCAGGGGGGTTGAAATGCCATTGTGTACCATTCTCTTGAAGAATTTTTGCGATGTCTTTTGTCCACTGCTTTGGCATGAAGTTTTTCTCTGCATCCATGATATTTGCAGCCCCTTTGAAATTCGTACCACAATCGCTGTACAAATTTGAACATATTCCACGGCGAGCAGTGAAACGTCTAAAAGCTGCGATAAATGCGGATGTGGTGTAGTCGCTAACAAGCTCGAGGTGAACTGCTTTTGTGCAAAAACATACAAAAATCGCGATATACGCTTTTGTAATTTTGCTACATCGACCTTTCCAAGCTTTGAGTTGAACAGGACCAGCATAATCGACTCCCGATGTTTGAAATGGGCGCGCTTGACTCACTCGCAACGTTGGCAAGTTGCCCATTTTCTGCTGCATCTCTGTTGCATTGAATCTGTAGCATTTAAGACATTTGTGGATACAGTGTTTGACCGATTGAAGTGTAGCCATCATTAATTGCTGTCCACCATGGAGAGTTTTCATTGGGTGTCATGGACGATGAGTGACGTAAGAAAGTTACTTGATGGGAGTATTATAGGATGCTTTTGTGAATAAGGCAGATTAGCATTTTCTAAACGACCCCCAACTCGTAATATACCCTTTTCATCCAAGAATGGTGAAAGTTTCGCTATCTTGCTTTTTTTAGAGACGATTTCTCCCCTACTTAGTTTGGAGATATCTTCATTAAAATGCTCCTGTTGTATAAAGACAATCAAACGTAATCGTGCTGAAGATACTTCATCGACTGAAAGTGGTCCACGCACACGAGTTTCTAGTTTCTTTGTCTTAAATTGAAAATTTGTTAAGAATCGACGCCAGTATGCTGCAGCTCGATATAACCGATTAAGAGATGAAAAACGATTGAAAAAAGATTGATTCGATTCAAAAGTAGTGAAGTGAAGAGCTGAAAAACATTAATTATGGGATACCCAGATGTTAGCAATTTACTTTTGGGTTTTGAACTCTGCAACCCTTTCATTTCCAGTTCTGTAGGTTTGAGTTCAACAGGCGTATGACGAGTTTCATCAAACGATTTTAGGAATTCAGGACCATGCCACCACTGTCGATTCTGAATGAGATCATTAGGAGAGACTCCTTGCAATGTCAGCGGGGTTCTCCTTAGATGGAACGTAATTCCAATGGCCAGCATCAGTCAGTTCCTGGATTTCTGCCACTCTGTTGGCAAAGAACGTTGTTCTCAGGTAGGGTGCGCTTTTAATCCAAGCTAGAGTAATTTGAGAGTCGCACCAAGTGAACAGTTTTGCAGATTGAAGTTCCATCGTATCCACAGTGTGTACCAACAACTGTGCCAGCAACAGAGCTCCACAAAGCTCCAACCGAGCTAAAGATTTAGTTTTAAGCGGTGCCACTCTAGTTTTTGACACGATGAGATTAATGAACGTTTCATTTCCGGTGGTAACCCTAAGATATATTGCTGCCGCATATGCCTTTTCAGATGCATCGCAAAATCCGTGGACCTCGACCTGTGATTCATTGGTGAGATTTAACCAGCGAGGGATCTCGATGGCATCTAAAAGGCTCAGTCCAGCTTTCGAACTTTGCCACGCAGAGATGATTGATGATGGGAGCTCAGAATCCCATGTTTGTTTATCTTTCCAAGTTTCTTGCATTATTATTTTTCCGACGATGATGCAAGGTGCTATCCAACCCATTGGATCGTACAGGCGAGCAAGATCTGATAGTATAGTTCTCTTTGTGATTTTTGTATGTTCTGGAAGCGAGATTTTGAATGCAAAAATATCCTTTGCAGGATGCCACTGAATGCCAAGAGCTTTTATTGCATTTTTTATATCAAACGATAATGGGATTTGAACCTCCCTATCTTCCTCTGGTACCAGACATCAACAGCTCCTCGCAGTTACTTGCCCATTTTCGTAATGGAAACCCTCCTTTCTTCAACATCTTTATGAGCTGTGTCTGCATCTCCACCGCCTCTATCACTGAGTCTGCCCCGTGAATTACATCATCGACGTAGAAGTTCTTTAAGGCTATTTTCGATGCAAGCGGAAAATCATCACGTTCATCAGATGCCAATTGTTGGAGCGTTCGGATGGCTAAGTAAGGTGCAGAGGCAGTACCAAAAGTGACTGTATTAAGGCGGTATGCCTTCACTTCTCCTCCTTCTACATCTCGCCATAGCACAAGTTGATACATTGAATCACCTGGAGTTACCCAAATTTGCCTATACATTTTAGTTATGTCGGCTGCAAATGCTACTTTGAATCTCCTAAACCTTGCGATATGGTCAAAGACGTCATCTTGTAATCTAGGACCAACATAAAGATGATCATTGAGCGACGTACCATCGGATGTTTTACAAGACGCATCAAAAACAATCCGCAGTTTTGTGGTCGAGCTAGCTTCTTTTACCACGGCATGGTGAGGTAAGAAGTAGTGAAAAGAATTAAGCGCAGCAAGTGGTACCTCAGTCATATGTCCAAGCTCTTTATATTCATTGAATACTTTTGTGTACTCTTCTTTGAACAACGAATTTGTTTTGAATTTTCTTTCTAATTGTAAGAATCGTACAAGCGCTGACCTGTGAGATAACCCTATCGAGGGATATGTTCCTTCTTTAAAAGGAAGTTGGACAACATATTTTCCATCTAATTGTCTCTGTGTTCTGCAAAAATGCCTTTCACATTTTTCTTCATCTGGTGATAGAAACTTTCGAACTTGAATTTCTTCAAGTTCCCAGAACTTTCTTAGCATTTGGTCTAGGGATTCAGATTCAGTTTTGATGTGAAAGGCTTGTACTTGTGAGTGGCTATCGGGTGAAATGCCTCCAGAAAGAACCCAGCCAAGCTCTGTTCTTTGGGCTATAGGGGTACCTTGTGGTCCTTTTATTAATCCTTCAAGGATAATGGAAGAGTACGCATCGCTGCCTAACAAGATGTCGATTTTACTTGGTTTGTTGAATTTAGGATCTGCAAGTTCTGTATTCTTAAGATGATTCC
Organism: Baccha elongata; assembly: GCA_951217065.1. Taxonomy (NCBI): domain Eukaryota; kingdom Metazoa; phylum Arthropoda; class Insecta; order Diptera; family Syrphidae; genus Baccha; species Baccha elongata. Next base: position 220,713 of record CATNUY010000331.1, read on the forward strand.
AATTAGACATAGGTATCTTACGCGTGGGAAGAATAGCTGAGAGTTTTGGAAGGACCAAGGCATTTAACTGAAGAGTAAAGTCTTTGTTCACGTTAGACAAAATCGTTAAAGTGACCTTCCAATTTGAGGTACTTACATTGCTCTCTCCAACGCCAATTACTTTAACGCAATTCTTTTCCTTTTTCAAATTGAGAAGTTGAGCGGCAGACTCAGTAATGAAAGACGATTCTGACCCTTGATCTAATAATGCTCGCAGCAGCAACGGTTGGCCAGCAAGTGTCAAAACCTTGATGAGGGCCGTAGCCAGAAGAACAGGTGCAATTTCGTTTTCGGCTAGACACGCGTTATTTGCTGAAGCAATTGCAGTTGAGGGTGCAGTGCTTTCTGATCCCGATTGGGAAGTATGAGCGGAAGAGGAAGTCTCTTTGTTTGATTGTGGTACAGGAATGTTTTCGGTGACCTGTGTTGCATTAGCTGCATCATTTAAATGCAGTAACGAGTGATGTTTTTGATGGCAAGTGGAACACGTGAATGTGCTTGTGCAGTTTTGAGTAAAATGTGAATTTGAAAGGCAGTTAAAGCAGAGATTATTCCTTTTAACAAATTCATGTCTTTTTTTTGCATTATATGCTTTAAATTTAAAGCAATTTCGAATAGAATGTAAACCCTGACACAGCGAACATTTATTGACATTTTTAGAGTTGTGAACACGAACCGTATTTGACGATGTCTTTTTAGATTTTTGGTGATTTAAACCTGAGGAGGACTGTCCAATGACATCTAATGTCCTTGATCTCATCAAAATGAAATCTTCTAAGACGCTGTATTGAGGATAATCAACATGCGTCGAAATATGTGATTCCCAAAGCCCACGAGTTGTATAAGGAAGTTTTTGTACTGTATGAAATATGAGGCTGCTGCTGTGGCATTATTATTTAGCTGCAGAATCATATTGGTTTTAACATCTTCCCACGATTCTACAGCTACCCCAAGACTTTTTAATGATTGCTTCGCTTCGTTTGTCGTATCTAATAAGAGTTTGAGATCTTCTGATGACTCTTGAGTTATTTTGGACTGATCGAAAAGAAGTTTGAATTGATTATCTTTCAATAATCTGATATTTTGGAATCTTTTCACTAACAACGCCCACGCAGATTCAAAATTTGTGTCTGTATTTCGAAGAATTCGAGCCGCCTCACCGGATAAATTACCTTTCAAATATTGGAGTTTATGAGCATCAGATATCGAAGTATTCTTATTTATCATTGTTTCAAACAACCCCTTAAATTCTGGCCACATTTTAAGCGAACCATCAAAAGTGGGAATTTTAATTGGAGGGAGTTTAAGTTCGACCGACGGTGATGGTGCATTTGATCCGAGCAGAGACTTATTCTGAAAACCTTGGCTTTCAATTTTGGAAATCTGCTCTTTTAACTCGCACGAATAATTAAAGTAAATTTCCTTTAAATTATGAAAAGTAAGTGCATCCATATACTTAACCTTTGCTTCTTCAGTAGGAGCTTCAACGATTTTCTAATGAAGGACTCTAGCCTCATCAAAAGATGTTTCTAAATTAGTTAAACGCACTTCGTTCATGTGTATCGTATTTTTTGATGAATCTAATTTTTTATATGCTTTATAGTCAGCATCTAAATCTTGTAAAGTGGTGTGAACCGCATCTATTAAACCAGGAAGTTTGCTCTTACTCATATTGAAGTCAGAGATATTCAATTAATTACCCAGAGAACACACAACACACGTTTTAATTAAGATCAATGTGATCAATAAATTAAAAATATAAATAATGTTTAATTAAAAGCCACACACCTGTAGTTATGCGTTGCTCCCTCGTTGAATCAGCTTCTTATAGTCCAGATCTTCACAGGATAATTTAAAAAAAAATCGACCACACGAACTTCAAATGTTTTTTTTTTGTTTATCCGACACACGAACAGGATTGTCTTTGAGATACACACGAACGCGATTGTCTTTGAGGTTTATTTTAAAACTATACACACACGAAACTATTGTATCCTTTTTTCACGCACTTTTTGATTGTTTTTCTAATGTTTTTAATGATCCTTTTTTGAATCCTTTAATATCCGGCTCGAAGGACCAGTGCTTGCCGCAAGGACATTAGCATACAAATTATTAAAGATTATTCTCCGCAGTCCAACTGTCGCGAAGTCACAAACATAAATTGCCGTCGGTAATTCAAAAAAAAAAGGAATCGCACAAATTCAATCAACGATTGCAAGTGCCCAAAATAAGATAAAAATAATTTAAACGAATTTAACCATTTGAAATAAAAAACAGTTTTTATTTTACTATGTAAATTCAAATTTTGTATTTTATTTAGTTTGTACTTTCTTAGGTAGAACTTCTTTATTTAGCTTTCGAATCTGGAATGAATTTTCATGCATGTTACAATTATTATAAAACCTCGGTCTTACAGCTGATTCCGCTTTTGGTCTATTCTCTTTGATCTATTCTCCACCATTGCTTGACCATGCCCATCCAATGCCTGTGCAAATGCACACACAAAGCTTCTCCTCGCACCTCTCACCCTCGTCGTTTAGCTTAGAAACCACGATAGATCGACAGCTGCTGCTTTTGGTCCAGCTATAGATCATTGAACTTTCAATATCATCGATCGATTCTCCACCGTTGCTTGACCATGCCCATCCAATGCATGTGCAAATGCACACACAAAGCTTCTCCTCGCACCTCTCATCCTCTTCGTTTAGCTTAGAAACCACGATAGATCGACAACTGCTGCTTGACCATCCACGGCATACATACACAAAAAACCATCGCATAGTGGGAGGAGCTAATTATTCATAGGGCGAAACCTGTTTTCAGAGTTAACTCCCATGAATTGATTATGATTGATTATGATAATTGGTGTCCTCTATCATGCGCTATCAATTTTGGCAATAGGTACGATTATGTATGGACCAAACGATATTTTTATTTATTTATTTATTTTTTATTTTTTACATTAATATGTAGCTAACAGTTTAAAGAAAACTAATTATAAGCTACAATAATAAATAATTTCATATACAATTTCATCTGTCTAAGCAAAAAATAATACAATAATTTTTTTTTTTTTTTTTAAATATTAAAGTATTTACAAAAAAAATAAGTAATTTAATATTATAATTCATTTACAGAAAAAAATCATTATTTTTTTTTTTTTTTTTTTTTTTTTTTTATCTTAATCTAAGCAAAATAAAATTAAAATCAAAAGCAAAAAAGAGTGAAATCAAAAAAGAAAGCAAAAGCAAATTAAAAGTGGAAAAATGACATAGATGAAGAGTGACTTGGCACATTACTCAATAACTGCGTTTTTACATTTCCAAGGCTAATACCAAAATCAAAGATATCAAACCAAAGAAAGTAGTGATTATGATATATCTGCATTCTAATGATAGGTGATTTTAAAAGTATGTTAGTACGTGCACGAGGTGGTAAGAATGTTTGAAATGATTGTCTGTTTGGTCGAGATGGCAAGCGTATAAATATTGCGTTCAATAATAAAGGCGATCGAACTTTACCTATAATTATATGCCTTAGATAGGTTTCCATCATTATTAATCTTCGTTGAGATAATGAGTGAATTTGAAATATATTTAACCTTTCATCGTAAATAGTATGATTTGAAAATAATTTATATTGCAGATATCTAGAAAATTTACGTTGGACGTTTTCTATAGCTATTGAGTGTGTTCTATAAATAGGAGACCATACGACCGCTCCGTACTCGAGGATACTTCTACATAGCATGTTATAAAGTTGGATAAAAGTTTCAGATTTTTTGAAATATTTCCCGATCCTGAAAATGAAACCCATGAGTTTAGATGATTGAAAATGTATGCATGTTTTGCCGTCGGTGATTTGCATCTTTGATTTGCGAAATGTAGAAATGTAGATTTTTGGTTTTCAGATGACGATGATGCATGTTGCGTCGCAACAGCTACCATCGAAGTTGGAAATGGTGAAAAGGTCAATGTAGCAGGGATTGGAAGCATAAAAGTGCAATTTTTAAATCAAAGCGGTAAGATCCAGGAAATAAAAGCACATGAAGTTTTATTTGCACCTGTGAAGTGATCGCACCAGTGATCATTTCCCTTCTCGAGCTTCGATAATTCAAACCTCAGAGCATGTGCCTAGCGCCATGTCTTCATATAATATTCTCACCCTTGCTTCGTCATATCAACCTAAAACGATTTGTATCCATTGAAAATACGTTTCCCATTCACAAGCATTCCACATAAATAATATACACTCCAAGTGCATTGCCATGGTTGCCCGAGATATAGTTTCATGAGAAAATGTGTACACACTTCTAACTCCAAGTGTGTTGTCATTATACATTTCTATGGAGCGAATGACCGAATGCAAGCGACAAACGTTAAGGGTTCATGTTACAAAAGTATTTTGAATATCTACTGCATGGCCCTCGTTGATAATTATATTTGAACGTTTAGGCAATAACTAATAATGCTGATATGACAATATTCTAAAGCAAAGTGTGAATTGATTGGAGTTCAATTATGGAAGGCCGCGAAGATACAAAATTGAAAGAGTAGTTGAATGGAAATTGAATACAAATTTGTGTATAAAAGCAGAAACAATTTCAAAATAAATGTTGTCTTTTCTCCATAGCCAACCAGTGCATTTTATTTTCCAAGAGCAACTCGCTCGATTTTAGAATACACTTCTCCCAAAAAGATTATCCCCTTTTCAAGAGCAACTCGCTTGGATTGGGATAATCTATCCTCAACTCGCTCTATCATATAGCGTTCGCGCTTATAGAGGAAAACGGCGGCAACTGCCAACGTTTTGATTTAGGGCTTAACAAGAGAAATCAAATTAAATAAAGATCCACAACACGGGATCTTTGCACACATGAGCTGGTTGAAAATGTTTTTTCAATTAGAAAGTTGACCAACAACGGGTTTGAAATAAAATTCAAGCAAAATCAGTGTGAAATAAAAAAGGATAACAAGCAAATCACAATGGTGGACCGCAAAAATAATTTATATGAGCTTCACAGGCCTGATATGGTCAACAAATTGCAATCGGGACATAATGACCAATGTATTCACAGCTGGCATAAAGTATTAGGACATCGAGACCCCGAAGCAATCCGAAAGATGGCAGCAAAAGGACTTGTAGACGGAATCAAGATCGTGGAATGCGGAATTAAGGAGCTATGCGAAACGTGTGCCAAAGGGAAAATGACAAGGCAACCATTTCCAAAAGAATCCATGAACAGAAGAGAGAAGTTGCTAGATCTTGTGCATACGGATGTTGGTGGACCGATGCAGACCACAACCCCAAGTGGAAAACGTTATATAATATTATTTATAGATGATTTTTCCCGATTCACTGTAATTAAATTATTGGCTCACAAAAACGATGTCGAAAAATCGATCTGTAAATTCGTGGAAATGACAAAAACCATATTTGAAAAGAAACCAAAATTTCTATGATCAGATCGAGGAGAAGAATATACCGGAAACAAGCTCAAGGAGTATCTCAAGGCTGAAAGGGATCGGTACTCAACTAACAGCAGGATATTCGCCTCAGCAAAATGGTGTTGCCGAAAGAAAAAATAGAACCATTATGGAAATGGCACGTTGCATGTTGATAGACATAGGACTCCCAAATTCTTTTTGGAGAGAAGCAGTTTCAATGGCAGTTTATCTTCAAAATCGAGTCATCACAAGAGCTACGGAGTCCATCCCATACGAGCAGTGGAGCGGAAGCAGAGTATCGCTAAAAAATATGCATTCTTTTGGATGCAAATGCTTTGTCCACGTGCCCACGGAGAAAAGAAGGAAACTCGATCAAACAGGAGAAGAAATGATCTTTTTGGGGTATGACAGCGAATCAAAAGCATTTAGATGTTACAATTTAACAAAACGCAAAGTTGAAATTAGTCGTGATGTTAGATTTCCCCAAGAAGTTGAAAGATTCTCCGAAACAGAAGTCGATTTACAATCCACAAAAAGAAAAGATGCCGATATAAAACAGACAGAACCTACAGAACAAACCCAGGAGAAAGACATACCGGTAGAACAATCAGTTGAAATAGAAGAAGAGGAAATGCAAGTGAACCAGGAACCAACACCACGTAGTCTCTACAAGATCAACTAAAGGGAAACGACCTGTAAGATTGATCGAGGAAATACATTTGACGAGTGAAGAATCTTACGAGCCCAAAAACATTTGAAGAAGCGATGTCCAGCAAAGAGAAAAATATGTGGATAGCAGCGATGAAAGAAGAAATGGAATCACTGGCAAAAAATAACACTTAGGAAATGACTGATCTACCACAAAAAAGGGAAGCCATCGGATGCAAATGGGTGTTTAACGACGGGGGATTTATCCAAGGCAAGGCAGATCCATGTTTATATTCAAAAAAGAATTGGATATGATTGGTGTTACGTACTGATTTATGTTGATGACGTTGTAGTCTCTTGCAAAAACAGAGAACAAGTCAAAATAATGGAAGCAATACTGGTATCGAAGTTTGAAATGCATGATCTCGGAAAATCAACCATTATCTGGGAATGGAAGTTACAAGGGACAAAGATGGGAATTTCGCATTGTGCCAGTCAAAGTATATCGGACAAGTTGCAAGGACATTTGCTTTGCAAGACCCAAAAAATCCAAAACTATTATAAAATTAGGGTATTACAAATCAAATTCAGAGTCGTCTAACAAAATGATCAACAACACGAACTACCAAAAATTACTGGGATGTCTGTTGTACATTTCTATAAATACGAGACCGGACATAACAGCGAGTGTAAGTATTTTGGCTCAGAAGACTTCAAGTCCGAACCAAGATGATTCGGAACAGCTCAAACGCGTAATGAAGTACCTCAAAGGTACGTCAAAATTGAAGCTCAGACTTAGCGATGGTCATAATGACACCATGGACTTAATCGGATATTCAGATGCCAATTGGGCCGAAGATAAGAATACGCGAAAATCCAACAGCGGTTACGTTTTCTTTTAAACCGCCATCTGTTGAAGAGGCTCCTAACGTTGACAAACACTTTGACATGGATATTGTTGACTCCGCAAATGAAACCTCTTGCAATGAGGACGACCTTCTTAAATCGGATTTCGATTCCGATGCAGATCTCGACCAAACTGTGGTGGGGGTTGATCTACCTAGCTGTAACCAAGATGGTGCAGTTAGTACAGATTAACACCCATCACTCCAAATTGGCTTCGGTGTCCCTTCTTCTCCGTCTACAAAACAAAGGGGAAGACATCGTCCTCATCCAAGAACCTTGGATTGTCAATTCCACTGTTCAAGGACTCAGGACTCCCGGATACTACCTGCTGTATGCATCAAACAAAAGTGACCCTAGATCTTGCATATTAGTAAAAAGTAGCATTAATGTATATTTACTCCCTGATTACAGCGATCGTGATGTAACCGTAGTTAGACTACAAACCAATCACGGGGCGAACTGGTTAGTATCAGCGTATCTCGGCCATGACCACCTTGGCCCTCTTCCTGGCGACAAGCTAGAGAAACTGATCAGGGAAGCAGAACGACAGAAAGTCAGCCTTATCATCGGGTGCGACGCTAATGCCCATCATACCGTCTGGGGAAGTACAGACATAAATGATAGAGGTGAGTCACTTTTTGATTTTATTCTAAGTACTAACCTTATAGTAAGTAACATTGGCAATGAACCAACATTCACTACCAAAAACCGACAAGAGGTTCTAAATATCACTCTTGTCTCCGACAAGATTCATCACAAGATCAAAAACTGGAGAGTTTCTAAGGAACATTCGTTCTCTGATCACAGATACATCCAATTTTGCCTTGATGAAGAAACTTAAAAACAGCCAGCTTTCCGCAATTATCGGAAAAACAACTGGCAACTATATAGAGAAACCTTAGTAAGATTAGTTAAACCATCACTCTTAAGTATCCCTTCTAATAAAAATGATCTTGATGATAAAGTCAAAGATCTTACCCTAGCTCTCAATAAATCAATGGCTATTTCTTGTCCTCTTACTCAAATAAGAGGAAAACAGAAACCACGTTGGTGGAACTCGGGACTAGAACTGCTCAGGAAAAAGTGCAGACAACTTTTTAACCGAGCTAAACATTCTAGAGATAGTCTGGACTGGGAATTTTATAAAGAATCCCTAAAAATTTATAAAAAAGAATTAAGGAAAAATAAAAGAACCTCCTGGAGGAACTTCTGTGGAAAAATATAAGAAACTTCAGAAGCTTCAAGATTAAGAAAAATTCTATCAAAAAATCCTACAATGCCTAGCTCCCTAAAGACAGCTAACGGCTCTTGGACCAACTCTTGCGAAGAATCGCTCACCTTGCTACTAGACACCCATTTTCCAGGTAGCTCACAAAATATAAATAGCATTGATTCATTATTATCAAGCAACACACAGACAAATATTGTTGGTCTGATTTCTAAGGATAAACTGAAATGGGCTATAAACAGCTTTAATCCTTACAAATCTCCCGGACCCGACGGCATAATACCTGCCGAGCTTCAGTTTGCCTCGGATATCATAGTACTGTAGTGACCCTTTCAGTAACTTTTATAATTTAATGAAACTCCCTACGCCACTGTCTAAGCCACGAAAACAGACAAATAAAGAGAACCAAATTTGTTGTTACATACCTAATCTTCATATTATACATTTGGTTTAACCAACTTCTTGAGTTAGTTGAAAACAAGCTTTTGTGTGCGGCAGTCATTTAATTGATAGTCTTAACCTAATCAAAGTCAACAATTGAGATCATTAATCCAATATAATTTTAAGTGTTTAATTATATATTAAATAAAAACTATTTGAATGAATTATAAATACAACGCCTACTTAATGAACTATATGACCTACATATTGGTGACCCCTAATTGAACGCATATATATTTACCTTATTGAACGAATATATCATTATTGATAAAATTACATCCGTGAGAAAAAAAAATATGGTAAAAAACAAAATTGCCCATAATATTTAGAAAAATCAGTGAAAAACCCAACATATAACCAAAAGTACATTTAACACATGCTCATCATTATCGCATGTTGTTTCACATAAAAAAACCGCAAGTGTGATATATACGGAACGTACATATACATAAATAAACTAAATTTATTAACAGTTAAAATAAAAGAACAGCAAGTTTTTATTTACTGGTAATACATAACGCAAATGATTTCACTGAATATCCCGTTCATCTTCATCACATCATATTGCAGTATTATCAAAGCCGCTTTTACCGCAATATTTTTTTTAACATTGCTCATCAGCAACGAATCACTGCACTATTTGGAGCATCTCAGAAATTGATTGAATCACGTTTGGTTTTCAACACTGCAGCAAGTTTTCAACTCTACAAAAATAAAATTGAGCCTAATATATTAACTAACAATATCTTTACAAATAATAACTAATTTGATTTTATCCAAAACCGCATGCATATATTTTTTTTAATTATTAATTTTTTTTTATTACCATTACTTTGTACATGCATTCCATTTTTTTTTATATACATTTTTATTTACTTTTCATACATTCCAGTTTTGTTTGTACTCGAAAATATCACATTCTTTTCTATGCCTGTAAGCTAAACACAAAAGCAATTGAATTACAAAGGCCATATTCATTTGTATGAATTTGTTTTGTTTGTTTAAAAGCTCATTCTCTTTAATTTTCTGTTGAGTTTACCTACTGCAAAAAGAAGAAAAAAAACGCAGGAAGAAAATAAAAACGACGGTATACCAACGGTAACACCAAGACTTGCTGGCCAAGGAGTGGTGACCGGAGTTTCTAGTCAACCTCAAATCAATTCACAAGGTACACAATTTACCACTTCGGAAGAAACATACAATAATTCTTTTGAAGTTTCATCAATCAAACTCCCCACTTTTTGGGAGAAAGCTCCGGGAGCATGGTTCATTGCTGTCGAAGCACAATTCGCAACCAGAAAAATTACAAAAGATGAAACTAGGTATTCATATGTATTAGCCTCACTTCCAGTAGATGCGATAAACAATATAATAGACGTTTTAAACAATCCTCCGGAAACAAACAAATACTTGAATTTAAAAGAGATTTTAATAAAGCGCCATACTCTGTCCGAACAACGACGTTTAGAGCAGCTCTTATCTGCAGAAAATCTAGGTGACCGAAAACCATCAGATTTGCATCAGATTTGAGAAAGCAAGAAATTGTAATCAACCATGCTATTTCAAGACAAAAAACAATAATACAAAAAACTAGACTCGCCGAGTGTATCCACGGCGGACACTCGGCATATAGACTTCCGCCGCCTTTTTGTTCAGTGTAAAATTAATAGATTAGATTTTCTTATTGATACAGGTGCTGAGATATCGGTTTTGCCACATTCTCTTTTCAAAACCCAATTATTTTCCCCTACAGAAGAATACCTTACGGCGGCTAACGGTTCTCAAATTAAAACCTACGGTTCAAAGCTTTTAAATCTCGACTTAGGCCTTCGACGCGAATTTTCTTTTCCGTTCACTCTGGCTGCAGTCACAAGACCTATTATAGGTGCAGATTTTTTGGGCTATTTTAACGTACTTGTGGATATAAAACGCCGTCAACTCATTGATCGTTTAACCAATCTATCCACTTGTACAAGCATAGCCTCGATCAAAACCGATTTTGAATCGCCAAGACTTTCTATCGTCGATAACCAGTACGGAAACTTGTTAAGACAATTTCCTTCACTGACAAAGGTCACAGATTACAACACGCCAGTTAAACACAAAGTTGTTCACTACATTGTAACCTCCGGCCACTTACCAGTTTCGACACCAAGACGTTTGGATAGTTCAAAATATAAAACTGCAAAGGCGGAATTCGAACATATGCAAAGGCTAGGTATCTGTAGGCCTTCCACATCCCCAACTTGCTCTCCCCTTCATATGGTGCCAAAGAAAGAACCACATGATTGGCGTCCATGCGGGGATTACCGAGGTTTAAACTGCGTTACCGTGCCCAACAGATATCCTCTACCGCATCTACACAGTTTCTCGCAAAACGCGATAGGATGTAATTTTTTCTCAAAAATAGGTTTAATAATCAGATTCCGGTGGCGGAAGAAGACATTTTTAAGACCGCAATAACAACCCCGTTTGGAATGTGGGAGTTTACGCGAATGCCTTATGGCCTCCGTAATGCGGTTCCAACGTTTCAAAGGCTCATGAATGAGGTTGTTAGGGGACTGGATTTTTGTTATGTATATCTCGATGATATTCTTATAGCGAGTCCAAGCAATGAGGAGCATTTAAAACATTTACGAACTTTATTCGAGCGTTTGTCAGAACATGGGTTAACTATTAAACTAGCTAAATGCGAGTTTGGAAAGCAATGTTTAGAGTTCTTAGCGCACAAAATAAGAGAAACGGGAATTTTACCTTCAGACGAAAGGGTAAGAGCAATACAAAATTTTCCCAGCCCATCGTCTTTGAAACAAATTCAGCGTTTCGTGGGAACGGTAAATTTCTATCACCGCTTCATTCCGAGGCTTGCAGAACTTTTGACACCAGTTTATGAGCAAATGAAACTTCTTAGCAACGCCAAAAACAAGAAAGTAAATGTTTGGCCATTAGAATGTTCAAATGTTTTTTCGGAAATTAAAACCGCCCTCTCTGAAGCGACTTTATTAGTACATCCCAGCGAAAAGTCTCCTACGCGCCTTACAGTAGATGCTTCTAACCTTGCAGTTGGATCTGTGTTAGAACAGTTCATAGATAAGGAATGGATACCCTTAGGATTTCATTCTAAAAAACTCAGTAAAGCTGAAGTTAAATTTTCGGCCTTTGATAGAGAGCTTTTGGCAATCTATCTATCAATACGACATTTTAACTACTTCCTGGAAGGCCGAACATTTGTTGTGTACACAGACCACAAGCCGCTTACTACAGCCTTGTTCACTAAGGCCATTAGAAGCCCGAGGCAGACTAGACATCTAGAATGGATAGCTCAGTACACTAATGATATAAGGCACATTAAGGGTAACGACAACAAGATCGCTGATTTTCTGTCACGACCCGAAGAAAGCACAATCAGCAGCAATTCGTTTGATAACTTGCAAGTTTTTTTCTCCAGAAAACGTTATAAACTCTCAGGAATCTGATGAAGAGCTTAAAACTATTTCGACCCTCAAAACAAAATCTTCATTTAAACTTGAAAAAATAGCCTTTCCATTGTTCAGTCGTCCGATTTGGTGTGAAACATCCACCAAAAGCAATAGACCTTACATACCGAAATGTCTAAGGCATGCAGTTTTCTCTAGTTTGCATTCTTTTTCACATCCTGAGAATCCGAGGATCGAGAAAATTAATAACGGATAGATACTTTTGGCCAAAAATGAATTCAGATATTAAGATATTTGTGCAATCTTGCATTCAATGTCTGCTCTCAAAAACTCATAGACACACAAAAACACCTTTAGGGAACTTTAAAACCCCAAGCGATCGCTTTGAACATATTCATATTGATTTGGTAGGCCCTCTTGATATATCTAACGGGAATCTATATATTCTGACCATTGTTGATAGATTCACACGGTGGCCAGAGACATATCCTCTTAAAGATATGTCAACTGAAACAATTGCCAAGGTGTTCGTCTCCGAGTACGTAAGTCGATTTGGTGTTCCATTAAGAATTACCACTGACCAAGGGGGGCAATTTGAGTCGAAATTGTTTTTCGAGTTGTCAAAGCTCTTGGGATCACATAGGATTCGAACGACCGCTTATCACCCGCAAGCAAACGGTTTAGTCGAAAGGTTTCACCGAGTCCTCAAATCAGCCCTTAAATGCAGACAAAACACGATAAATTGGAGTGAAGACTTGCCTATGATTCTTTTGGGAATAACGTCAGCTTTGAAAAGAGATATAAACTGTTCACCAGCCGAGATGGTTTATGGACAAACGTTACGACTGCCTTCAGACTTCTTCACATCGCAAGGTTCAGGGGAATCTTTTCGTGAAGAAGATCTTCCAGAATTAATATCAAAGCTTAAAGATAGCATGCATTCACTGCGTCCTAAAGAAACCCGCCAAGAGGAATCCCACGTTTATATTCCGAAACATCTTTCAGAATGCGAACAGGTTTTCGTTCGTGCACCTCCCAACAAAACAGGTTTGAAACCTCCTTATGAGGGACCATTTAAAGTTTTAAAGCGACTTAGAAAATTTTATATCCTAAAAATTAAAGGAAAAAATGTTTCTGTGACATCGCATCAAAGAAGAAAAATTTCTAAACGCGTAACATTTTAACCTTGTTCAAAAAAATAAAAAAAATAAAAAATTAATAAAGTAAATAGATAATTTTGGTAAAAAATTATGTACGAAAAATTTGTTTACGGGGGTAATGTAGTGACCCTTTCAGTAACTTTTATAATTTAATGAAACTCCCTACGCCACTGTCTAAGCCACGAAAACAGACAAATAAAGAGAACCAAATTTGTTGTTACATACCTAATCTTCATATTATACATTTGGTTTAACCAACTTCTTGAGTTAGTTGAAAACAAGCTTTCGTGTGCGGCAGTCATTTAATTGATAGTCTTAACCTAATCAAAGTCAACAATTGAGATCATTAATCCAATATAATTTTAAGTGTTTAATTATATATTAAATAAAAACTATTTGAATTAATTATAAATACAACGCCTACTTAATGAACTATATGACCTACAGTACCTATCCTAGAGATCATCATAATTGGTTGCGTAAAATTTACTTACATTCCCTCTTTATGGAGAGAGGTAAAGGTTGTCCTTATACCCAAAGCCGGAAAATGCTCCCAGATAAACCCTAAAGACCTCAGACCAATTAGCCTATCATCGTTCCTTCTCAAAACCCTAGAGAGATTGATCGATATCCATCTGCGTAATGCTATAGATCCTAATCTGGTATCTACTGCACAACACGCTTATTGTAAAGGAAAATCTGTAGAAACGGCTTTACATACACTGGTACGTACTATCGAATACTCACTACATCATAAAGAGTACACTCTAGTCGCACTTCTCGATATTGAAGGCGCCTTCAATAATGTCAGCTATCGAACAATCACAGCGTCACTGAAGAAACTAGATATACATGGTTCACTGAATGACCTAATTAATCTTATGCTAGAAAGTAGAATTATTAATTCATCCTTAGGTGGCACTCATGAAAGAAGATCTGTCAGCAGAGGCACACCTCAAGGCGGAGTCCTTTCCCCACTTCTATGGAACATAGTCGTAAATGAGGTGTTAGAAAGCCTAGAAAGAGAAGGTTTCAAAGTGATCGCGTATGCCGACGATGTTGCCATTGCAATATCGGGAAAACATGCTCAAATTCTCGTTGAATTAATGCAAAATGCTCTAAATATTATGCTCAAATGGGCAGAAAAATGCGGACTGGGTATAAACCCAAACAAAACTGAACTTGTCCTCTTTACAAGAAAATATAAAATTCCCCAAATAAGTCCCCCATCAATTATGGGAACTTCACTAAGTTTCTCAGATGAAGCTAAATATCCTGGACAAAAAACTACATTGGAAAGCAAATATACAAGAAAGAGTTAGGAAAGCCACAGTAGCACTCTTCTCTTGCAAAAAAGCTATCGGAAATAAATGGGGCTTATCCCCATACGTAACCCACTGGCTCTACACAGCGGTCATCAGACCGATACTAACTTACGGGGTAGCAGTATGGTGGACTGCTCTAGACAAAGTTACATATCGTGACAAGTTAAGTAAAATCCAACGGTCAGCCTGTATGTGTATTAGCGGAGCTCTCCGTTCGACACCTTCAGCTGCTCTTGATATTCTACTTAATCTCATACCCCTTGATATTTTTAGCAAACAAACGGCCGCAAGCACAGCCGTTCGTCTCAAAGCCATCTCTCAATGGACCGATAACTCAATTGGTCACTCCATTATTCTGAATGCATTCGGACCAAAATTAAGTCACTCCGACTGCTCTATACCCCAGTTAGTTTTTGACAAGAATTTTCAAGTCACCATCCCACCACGATCCACTTGGGAAAATGAGAGATTCTTGAAAGATGAATCAGTTCATTTTTATACTGATGGCTCAAAAACTAAAGATGGGGTTGGTGGTGGCGTGTACTCAGACAGGCTAAATTTAAGTCTCTCCTTCCGTCTCCCTGACCATTGTAGTGTGTTCCAAGCGGAAATTCTGGCGATTAAAGAGGTATTATCCTGGCTAAGGGAAAACGTGATATCTGCATCGGATATCCGCATATTTTCAGACAGCCAGGCAGCCCTTAAATCAATCTGTGCTGTTTCCACAAACTCAATAACTGCCCGCGACTGTCGATCATCTGTCATGGAGATGGCAGAACAGTTCAACATTCACCTTTTCTGGGTGCCGGGACACAGAGACATTGAGGGAAACTGCAAAGCCGATGAACTCGCCAGAAATGGAACCCTACTGCCGGTTTTACCTAACAAGGTGAATATTGGTATACCTATCGCTACAAGCAAACTCATGCTAAAACTAAATGCCATAGAGAAAACAAATTTAAGATGGACAAACACCACTACCTGCGTAGCGACAAAGCAAATCTGGCCAAAATTAGATCAGAAACGTACTAAATGTTTGTTGTCTATGAGCAGATTACATCTTAGCTCCGTAATTGGTGTTATTACCGGACACTGCCTCATAGGAAGACACGCCATAAGACTTGGCGTATTCTCTAATGATTTTTGCAGAAGCTGCATGGACGAGGAGAAGGAGGAGACTATCACCCATCTTCTCTGTTCATGCCCAGCTCTCTCCCAAAGACGTAAATTACACCTGGGTAATTTCTTTTTCGACGATCCTAGCGATATGTCGAACGTAGATATTCTATCTTTACATCGCTTCATAAGAAGCTCCAACTGGTTTAATTAAAGAGGTACTCCCTCGCTCATTTCGTGGTATCACAACGGACCTATCTGTGGTCTAAGTGTGTCAATAGTCTTCCTGACAGCCACATAAACCTAAACCTAAACCTAAGTTTTTTTTTTAAACGGAGGAATCATCAATTGGTCCTGCAGAAAACAAACTTGTTTTTCATTATCATCGACTGAAGCCGAGTTTATTGCTTTGTCCGATACCTGTCAAGAAGCAATTTAGTTGCAAAGAATGTTGGTTGACATTATCACCGGATGGACAGTCCGACAACAATTTACGAAGACAACCAAAGTTGTATTAAAATAATCAGGGAAGAAAAATTCAGTAATCGCACAAAATATATTGATACAAAATTTCACTTTGTTAAGGATCATGTTGATAAAGGACATATATATATCCTGCAAGTATTGTCCAACAGATAAAATGATTGCAGATATATTTACAAAACCCTTAGCAGCATCCAGAAACATCCAACTGAGAGAAAAATTTAAAGTTATTTAAAGATATTTGAACGAGGTGGAGTGTTGAAAAAATATACTTGTCGTTCAAATTATAATATTTTATCAAATGTGTATGTTTATCAAAGCTTTATGTTTCAACTAAATTATGTTTTTTCTCATTCAGTTTGTCTTATTAAAAAGTTGTTTTCTTAATTAATAATAAAACATTCATTTATTACATATTTAACTTGTTTTGTTTTATGAAGAACCAAAGGTCCAAAGGATAATAATATTTTTCTATAGTTATTGATTGCATAATGACAAAAATCATCCTATATGAAAAAACTAAGAAAATTGTATGTATATTTTTTTATAAGGGCAACCGACAGACAATTCGTTGCGCTATTTTATATTTTAGTCCCCCTAAAGAAGTTTCACTTCAATAATCCAAAATGACATAAAAATCTTTCCGTTTAGTTAGTCAAAAAGGGTGACTAAGGAAAGTGTTAACGAATTGTAAATTCGTGAATACAGTTACTAGGATATGAA
The DNA here is from genome assembly GCA_951217065.1 of Baccha elongata. Classification (NCBI taxonomy): domain Eukaryota; kingdom Metazoa; phylum Arthropoda; class Insecta; order Diptera; family Syrphidae; genus Baccha; species Baccha elongata. The sequence continues at coordinate 237,666 of CATNUY010000331.1, forward strand.
AATATTATCGGCTCTCTCTCAAACAAATTTGCGATTATAGCAGTTCATTCACTCAAGAAAAAAAAACATGCACATAATCGATTTAGTTCCATGCAAAAACAGATACACATTTGTTTGTGTATTCGGGTTGATAACTTATGGTAAACAAAGTAGTTTTTTCAATCATTTTACGAACCTATGCATAAAAGACAATGAAATGTGAGCTGGACATTTTTGCAAACACCTTTAAATTGCATTTTTCTGAAGTAATTAATTAGGTTAATTTAGTTCAATAGTTATTTATATAATAAGCAATAGGCGTAAGCTGGGCCATAACACAGTTCATCCGTTGCTTCAGATAAGAATAACTTCGCGTTTGGGCGTAAACTGGTCCATAACACAGTTTATTCTAAATTCGAGTGCTAATACTATTCTTTGGATCAATCAACAATAACTTCGGACAACGGCAAGATGAGTGTTAAAACCTTAACGAAACAACATGAGGATACTGTTGAGAAAATATGCAATCTATGGAGAAACTACAAGAAGGACTCTTCAGAGCGTAAGACGATTACCTATCTGGGCCCGTATTACGTATTACGATAATCGTTGAAAAACCCTCGTTTTCGTTCAAATGCACCTAAGTGAAATGCACACAGTGAATTGTCCATCACAGTGAATAGCCCGACAGTGAATTGTGCACAGTGAGTTGCCGCCACAGCATACATTTTTACATTACATTACATTACACACAACAATCAGTCTTCAATTGCCATTCTACCGTGACGGTCGTGTTTCCAAAAGCTCTTACTTTCAATAAACTCTTATATACATACATAAAGTGATCAGTCTTTCATTTACAAATTTACAGTCCACTTAGCATCGAACATTGGTCCTTTTTCGCCAAATATAAAATTATTAGTTTTTTCATAAACTTTATCAAATATTGCAATAACTAGTGTGTTAATATCTCGTGTTTATTATATATAGAGCTCGTGTCGCAAAAACACAACGGCATTTATATATCTGGTATTTTTCCACGGCAAACGCGTCTGCATTTCATACGGTACATTGCGGTACATTGAATATTTAACCCGTTGGTTTTCGGCTTGGATTTTTCTACGCGCATCGTGCATTTGTTTTAAAAAGAAAAACTCTTTTTTTTTAGCTAAAACAAAATAATAAAGTTCGAGTTTAAATTTGTTATCATAATTGTGTGTAATTGTGTACATACTAATCATGAGCACAGACCATAGAAATAGTGTTACTAAGCATGATTCTGCTCGCAATTCTATCAAACGCTATTTGGCGAGTAGCAAAAAAGCTGAATCTTTTGATGCAACTGAGATCAACACCAATATCTCACTCCTAAAGGAACAGTGGTATAAATTCCAGCAGGCACAAGAAGATGTAGAACTCTCGTGTGGAGAAGAAACTCTGTCAGAACAAGAGGCAGAACGAAGATAAGTTTAGTCATGGTATAGGACAGCGCTAATAAACTTTACTCGTGCGCTGAACAAAATCGAAACTCCGTATCGTCCTGAGAACACAAGCAAAGCTGATGATCCGCCACATGTTATTCGCACAGATGTTCGGCTCCCTCCTATGAAATTGCCAAGCTTCGATGGAGACTCAAAAGAATGGAAACCTTTTGAAGACGCGTTCACTGCTTTCATACATGGCGACTCATCGATTTCCAACGTGCAAAAACTGCATTTTTTGTTGTGGATATGATTGGTGTTACATACTGATTTATGTTGATGACGTTGTAGTCGCTTGCAAAAACAGAGAACAAGTCAAAATAATGGAAGCAATACTGGTATCGAAGTTTGAAATGCATGATCTCGGAAAATCAACCCTTATCTGGGAATGGAAGTTACAAGGGACAAAGATGGGTATTTCGCATTGTGCCAATCAAAGTATATCGAACAAGTTGCTAGGACATTTGCTTTGCAAGACGCAAAAAATCCAAAACTCCTATGGAATTAGGGTATTACAAATCAAATTCAGAGTCGTCTAACAAAATGATCAACAACACGAACTACCAAAAATTACTGGGATGTCTGTTGTACATTTCTATAAATACGAGACCGGACATAACAGCGAGTGTAAGTATTTTGGCTCAGAAGACTTCAAGTCCGAACCAAGATGATTCGGAACAGCTCAAACGCGTAATGAAGTACCTCAAAGGTACGTCAAAATTGAAGCTCAGACTTAGCGATGGTCATAATGACACCATGGACTTAATCGGATATTCAGATGCCAATTGGGCCGAAGATAGGAATACGCGAAAATCCAACAGCGGTTACGTTTTCTTTTTAAACAATTGGTCCTGCAGAAAACAAACTTGTTTTTCATTATCATCGACTGAAGCCGAGTTTATTGCTTTGTCCGATACCTGTCAAGAAGCAATTTAGTTGCAAAGAATGTTGGTTGACATTATCACCGGATGGACAGTCCGACAACAATTTACGAAGACAACCAAAGTTGTATTAAAATAATCAGGGAAGAAAAATTCAGTAATCGCACAAAATATATTGATACAAAATTTCACTTTGTTAAGGATCATGTTGATAAAGGACATATATATATCCTGCAAGTATTGTCCAACAGATAAAATGATTGCAGATATATTTACAAAACCCTTAGCAGCATCCAGAAACATCCAACTGAGAGAAAAATTTAAAGTTATTTAAAGATATTTGAACGAGGAGGAGTGTTGAAAAAATATACTTGTCGTTCAAATTATAATATTTTATCAAATGTGTATGTTTATCAAAGCTTTATGTTTCAACTAAATTATGTTTTTTCTCATTCAGTTTGTCTTATTAAAAAGTTGTTTTCTTAATTAATAATAAAACATTCATTTATTACATATTGAACTTGTTTTGTTTTATGAAGAACCAAAGGTCCAAAGGATAATAATATTTTTCTATAGTTATTGATTGCATAATGACAAAAATCATCCTATATGAAAAAACTAAGAAAATTGTATGTATATTTTTTTATAAGGGCAACCGACAGACAATTCGTTGCGCTATTTTATATTTTAGTCCCCCTAAAGAAGTTTCACTTCAATAATCCAAAATGACATCAAAATCTTTCCGTTTAGTTAGTCAAAAAGGGTGACTAAGGAAAGTGTTAACGAATTGTAAATTCGTGAATACAGTTACTAGGATATGAAAATATTACCGGCTCTCTCTCAAACAAATTTGCGATTATAGGTACCTACTATAACGTAAGTTATGTACTCCGAATGAATGGCTTAGGTCCCTGCTCACGCACTCTACAAACCCTTTATTGACTATACATTTATTTACACTTACGTTAACTATATTTGTTCGGGTTGCCTTTCATTGTTTTTCATGCAATGAGCAGTTCATTCACTCAAGAAAAAAAAACATGCACATAATCGATTTAGTTCCATGCAAAAACAGATACACATTTGTTTGTGTATTCGGGTTGATAACTTATGGTAAACAAAGTAGTTTTTTCAATCATTTTACGAACCTATGCATAAAAGACAATGAAATGTGAGCTGGACATTTTTGCAAACACCTTTAAATTGCATTTTTCTGAAGTAATTAATTAGGTTAATTTAGTTCAATAGTTATTTATATAATAAGCAATAGGCGTAAGCTGGGCCATAACACAGTTCATCCGTTGCTTCAGATAAGAATAACTTCGCGTTTGGGCGTAAACTGGTCCATAACACAGTTTATTCTAAATTCGAGTGCTAATACTATTCTTTGGATCAATCAACAATAACTTCGGACAACGGCAAGATGAGTGTTAAAACCTTAACGAAACAACATGAGGATACTGTTGAGAAAATATGCAATCTATGGAGAAACTACAAGAAGGACTCTTCAGAGCGTAAGACGATTACCTATCTGGGCCCGTATTACGTATTACGATAATCGTTGAAAAACCCTCGTTTTCGTTCAAATGCACCTAAGTGAAATGCACACAGTGAATTGTCCATCACAGTGAATAGCCCGACAGTGAATTGTGCACAGTGAGTTGCCGCCACAGCATACATTTTTACATTACATTACATTACACACAACAATCAGTCTTCAATTGCCATTCTACCGTGACGGTCGTGTTACCAAAAGCTCTTACTTTCAATAAACTCTTATATACATACATAAAGTGATCAGTCTTTCATTTACAAATTTACAGTCCACTTAGCATCGAACATTGGTCCTTTTTCGCCAAATATAAAATTATTAGTTTTTTCATAAACTTTATCAAATATTGCAATAACTAGTGTGTTAATATCTCGTGTTTATTATATATAGAGCTCGTGTCGCAAAAACACAACGGCATTTATATATCTGGTATTTTTCCACGGCAAACGCGTCTGCATTTCATACGGTACATTGCGGTACATTGAATATTTAACCCGTTGGTTTTCGGCTTGGATTTTTCTACGCGCATCGTGCATTTGTTTTAAAAAGAAAAACTCTTTTTTTTTAGCTAAAACAAAATAATAAAGTTCGAGTTTAAATTTGTTATCATAATTGTGTGTAATTGTGTACATACTAATCATGAGCACAGACCATAGAAATAGTGTTACTAAGCATGATTCTGCTCGCAATTCTATCAAACGCTATTTGGCGAGTAGCAAAAAAGCTGAATCTTTTGATGCAACTGAGATCAACACCAATATCTCACTCCTAAAGGAACAGTGGTATAAATTCCAGCAGGCACAAGAAGTTGTAGAACTCTCGTGTGGAGAAGAAACTCTGTCAGAACAAGAGGCAGAACGAAGATAAGTTTAGTCATGGTATAGGACAGCGCTAATAAACTTTACTCGTGCGCTGAACAAAATCGAAACTCCGTATCGTCCTGAGAACACAAGCAAAGCTGATGATCCGCCACATGTTATTCGCACAGATGTTCGGCTCCCTCCTATGAAATTGCCAAGCTTCGATGGAGACTCAAAAGAATGGAAACCTTTTGAAGACGCGTTCACTGCTTTCATACATGGCGACTCATCGATTTCCAACGTGCAAAAACTGCATTTTTTGTTGTGGATATGATTGGTGTTACGTACTGATTTATGTTGATGACGTTGTAGTCGCTTGCAAAAACAGAGAACAAGTCAAAATAATGGAAGCAATACTGGTATCGAAGTTTGAAATGCATGATCTCGGAAAATCAACCCTTATCTGGGAATGGAAGTTACAAGGGACAAAGATGGGTATTTCGCATTGTGCCAATCAAAGTATATCGAACAAGTTGCTAGGACATTTGCTTTGCAAGACGCAAAAAATCCAAAACTCCTATGGAATTAGGGTATTACAAATCAAATTCAGAGTCGTCTAACAAAATGATCAACAACACGAACTACCAAAAATTACTGGGATGTCTGTTGTACATTTCTATAAATACGAGACCGGACATAACAGCGAGTGTAAGTATTTTGGCTCAGAAGACTTCAAGTCCGAACCAAGATGATTCGGAACAGCTCAAACGCGTAATGAAGTACCTCAAAGGTACGTCAAAATTGAAGCTCAGACTTAGCGATGGTCATAATGACACCATGGACTTAATCGGATATTCAGATGCCAATTGGGCCGAAGATAGGAATACGCGAAAATCCAACAGCGGTTACGTTTTCTTTTTAAACAATTGGTCCTGCAGAAAACAAACTTGTTTTTCATTATCATCGACTGAAGCCGAGTTTATTGCTTTGTCCGATACCTGTCAAGAAGCAATTTAGTTGCAAAGAATGTTGGTTGACATTATCACCGGATGGACAGTCCGACAACAATTTACGAAGACAACCAAAGTTGTATTAAAATAATCAGGGAAGAAAAATTCAGTAATCGCACAAAATATATTGATACAAAATTTCACTTTGTTAAGGATCATGTTGATAAAGGACATATATATATCCTGCAAGTATTGTCCAACAGATAAAATGATTGCAGATATATTTACAAAACCCTTAGCAGCATCCAGAAACATCCAACTGAGAGAAAAATTTAAAGTTATTTAAAGATATTTGAACGAGGAGGAGTGTTGAAAAAATATACTTGTCGTTCAAATTATAATATTTTATCAAATGTGTATGTTTATCAAAGCTTTATGTTTCAACTAAATTATGTTTTTTCTCATTCAGTTTGTCTTATTAAAAAGTTGTTTTCTTAATTAATAATAAAACATTCATTTATTACATATTTAACTTGTTTTGTTTTATGAAGAACCAAAGGTCCAAAGGATAATAATATTTTTCTATAGTTATTGATTGCATAATGACAAAAATCATCCTATATGAAAAAACTAAGAAAATTGTATGTATATTTTTTTATAAGGGCAACCGACAGACAATTCGTTGCGCTATTTTATATTTTAGTCCCCCTAAAGAAGTTTCACTTCAATAATCCAAAATGACATCAAAATCTTTCCGTTAGTTAGTCAAAAAGGGTGACTAAGGAAAGTGTTAACGAATTGTAAATTCGTGAATACAGTTACTAGGATATGAAAATATTATCGGCTCTCTCTCAAACAAATTTGCGATTATAGGTACCTACTATAACGTAAGTTATGTACTCCGAATGAATGGCTTAGGTCCCTGCTCACGCACTCTACAAACCCTTTATTGACTATACATTTATTTACACTTACGTTAACTATATTTGTTCGGGTTGCCTTTCATTGTTTTTCATGCAATGAGCAGTTCATTCACTCAAGAAAAAAAAACATGCACATAATCGATTTAGTTCCATGCAAAAACAGATACACATTTGTTTGTGTATTCGGGTTGATAACTTATGGTAAACAAAGTAGTTTTTTCAATCATTTTACGAACCTATGCATAAAAGACAATGAAATGTGAGCTGGACATTTTTGCAAACACCTTTAAATTGCATTTTTCTGAAGTAATTAATTAGGTTAATTTAGTTCAATAGTTATTTATATAATAAGCAATAGGCGTAAGCTGGGCCATAACACAGTTCATCCGTTGCTTCAGATAAGAACAACTTCGCGTTTGGGCGTAAACTGGTCCATAACACAGTTTATTCTAAATTCGAGTGCTAATACTATTCTTTGGATCAATCAACAATAACTTCGGACAACGGCAAGATGAGTGTTAAAACCTTAACGAAACAACATGAGGATACTGTTGAGAAAATATGCAATCTATGGAGAAACTACAAGAAGGACTCTTCAGAGCGTAAGACGATTACCTATCTGGGCCCGTATTACGTATTACGATAATCGTTGAAAAACCCTCGTGAATAGCCCGACAGTGAATTGTGCACAGTGAGTTGCCGCCACAGCATACATTTTTACATTACATTACATTACACACAACAATCAGTCTTCAATTGCCATTCTACCGTGACGGTCGTGTTACCAAAAGCTCTTACTTTCAATAAACTCTTATATACATACATAAAGTGATCAGTCTTTCATTTACAAATTTGAAGTCCACTTAGCATCGAACATTGGTCCTTTTTCGCCAAATATAAAATTATTAGTTTTTTCATAAACTTTATCAAATATTGCAATAACTAGTGTGTTAATATCTCGTGTTTATTATATATAGAGCTCGTGTCGCAAAAACACAACGGCATTTATATATCTGGTATTTTTCCACGGCAAACGCGTCTGCATTTCATACGGTACATTGCGGTACATTGAATATTTAACCCGTTGGTTTTCGGCTTGGATTTTTCTACGCGCATCGTGCATTTGTTTTAAAAAGAAAAACTCTTTTTTTTTTAGCTAAAATAAAATAATAAAGTTCGAGTTTAAATTTGTTATCATAATTGTGTGTAATTGTGTACATACTAATCATGAGCACAGACCATAGAAATAGTGTTACTAAGCGTGATTCTGCTCGCAATTCTATCAAACGCTATTTGGCGAGTAGCAAAAAAGCTGAATCTTTTGATGCAACTGAGATCAACACCAATATCTCACTCCTAAAGGAACAGTGGTATAAATTCCAGCAGGCACAAGAAGATGTAGAACTCTCGTGTGGAGAAGAAACTCTGTCAGAACAAGAGGCAGAACGAAGACAAGTTTAGTCATGGTATAGGACAGCGCTAATAAACTTTACTCGTGCGCTGAACAAAATCGAAACACCGTATCGTCCTGAGAACACACAAACAAAGCTGATGATCCGCCACATGTTATTCGCACAGATGTTCGCTTGCAAAAACAGAGAACAAGTCAAAATAATGGAAGCAATACTGGTATCGAAGTTTGAAATGCATGATCTCGGAAAATCAACCATTATCTGGGAATGGAAGTTAGAAGGGACAAAGATGGGAATTTCGCATTGTGCCAATCAAAGTATATCGAACAAGTTGCTAGGACATTTGCTTTGCAAGACGCAAAAAATCCAAAACTCCTATGGAATTAGGGTATTACAAATCAAATTCAGAGTCGTCTAACAAAATGATCAACAACACGAACTACCAAAAATTACTGGGATGTCTGTTGTACATTTCTATAAATACGAGACCGGACATAACAGCGAGTGTAAGTATATTGGCTCAGAAGACTTCAAGTCCGAACCAAGATGATTCGGAACAGCTCAAACGCGTAATGAAGTACCTCAAAGGTACGTCAAAATTGAAGCTCAGACTTAGCGATGGTCATAATGACACGATGGACTTAATCGGATATTCAGATGCCAATTGGGCCGAAGATAGGAATACGCGAAAATCCAACAGCGGTTACGTTTTCTTTTTAAACAATTGGTCCTGCAGAAAACAAACTTGTTTTTCATTATCATCGACTGAAGCCGAGTTTATTGCTTTGTCCGATACCTGTCAAGAAGCAATTTGGTTGCAAAGATTGTTGGTTGACATTATAACGGGATGGACAGTCCGACAACAATTTACGAAGACAACCAAAGTTGTATTAAAATAATCAGGGAAGAAAAATTCAGTAATCGCACAAAATATATTGATACAAAATTTCACTTTGTTAAGGATCATGTTGATAAAGGACATATATACATCCTGCAAGTATTGTCCAACAGATAAAATGATTGCAGATATATTTACAAAACCCTTAGCACCATCCAGAAACATCCAACTGAGAGAAAAATTTATTAACAAACAAAGTAGTTTTTTTCAATCATTTTACGAACCTATGCATAAAAGACAATGAAATGTGAGCTGGACATTTTTGCAAACACCTTTAAATTGAATTTTTCTGAAGTAATTAATTAGGTTAATTTAGTTCAATAGTTATTTATATAATAAGCAATAGGCGTAAGCTGGGCCATAACACAGTTCATCCCTTGCTTCAGATAAGAATAACTTCGCGTTTGGGCGTAAACTGGTCCATAACACAGTTTATTCTAAATTCGAGTGCTAATACTATTCTTTGGATCAATCAACAATAACTTCGGACAACGGCAAGATGAGTGTTAAAACCTTAACGAAACAACATGAGGATACTGTTGAGAAAATATGCAATCTATGGAGAAACTTTGCTCTCTAAAGTACTGGAGAGTTCAAGGTAACGCCACTTCGGTGGTCCTTGGCTCAATGAAAGGAAAATCCCAATGTGCACCTCCTCGCGGTAGAGAGCGGGTAACGCTAACGCACAAGGGGTCCGAAAGGCTGCCGGTATAAGCAAACAAACCAGCATTGCTGGTCAGGGCACGGACTTGTCCTTGGGTTGAAGAAAATCTCCCTAAAGGCGGATGAACTGCAGATTGTAGTCAACGGCATGGAAGTCTGTTGGCGAATGAGCCTATTTAAAAAGGCCAACGGTAGCAGCAAGTAGCGACTGTAACCCAGAGTGGGCGGCTACAAAAGGCGTCTGTTTTCCCATAGGGGGCGGCCTCAATCGATTATGTGTTCGACCATACAAAGGGCGGGTGTGCCTGTCGAATCTGAGCTTATGTATGTTATTAATCATATCTCGGAAAACACCATGGTGGAAAGGTATATGCTATTACATGGAAAATGACAACAAATGGAATTGATTCCTCAAGAGGTAACCATTTTATGGAGAATCCTTCTACAGCTTCGGCTGCAGTAAACCGCACATCGGATTTGGGGATGCGGCATCTTTCATGCAACAGCGTCAATCAAGACGCCATAATAATAAATGAATCGTCAACAAATAGTGGAAGTCTTTCAAGAAATGCAATGGATACTTTTGGCTATGGCATACGTACAAAAATTGGAGCGTGGAACGTTCGATCTTTGTATGGCGAGGGAAGGTACGAGCAGTTAGAGCGCGAAATGCTTCGCTTAAGATCAGTATCCTGGGCATAAGTGAAACTAAGTGGAGAGGAAAAGCTGAATACAGATCTGACACTGGACAAACGAGAATGCTGTATTCCGGGGAAGATGAAAGAGAGGGTGGCCAAAGGCTGCATGGTGTTGGAAATATGTTGAACGAAGTAGCTAGGCGCAGTCTTATTTCTTGGGCGCCCATATCTGAAAGAATAATGACTGCAAGGTTCCGCTCAAAAATTCGCAACGTCACAATTATTCAGTGCTACGCCCAAATGAAGCGACCGAGGAGGACAAAACCGCGTTCTACACTCATCTTAACTCGGTCTACAGTAGTGTTCCGACAGCCGATAATAATAATCGTCATGGGAGACCTCAACGCACAAGTCGGAGCAGACAATTACGGTCTGGAACGAGTGATGGGAAAAAATGGCTTGGGGTCACGAAATGAAAATGGCGACATGCTTGTCGACTTTTGCAACGCAAATCGTCTTGTACTTGGTGGGACTGTGTTTAAACATAAGACGTGCAACAAATTCACCTGGGTGCACCCAGATGGTCAAACCCAAAATCAAATTGATCATATCATGATTCAGCAGCGATGGAGGAAGTCAATGTGTGATGTCCGTAATTTAAGAAATGCCGATGTGGGAAGCGACCACCACTTGGTTGTCATGAGCCTCAAACTACGAACCGCGGCCATACTACAACAGCGGGATGCAGCAAGGAGCCCAAAATTCAACACAAATGCTCTAAGTGATCCCAACATATGTCGTAACTATATCAACAGCCTTTACGACAGAGCTTCGTCATTTAATGGATTACAACATTCAGAAATTGACGAGATGTGGGGTGAAATAAAGAGTGTTTTTATGGAGACTGGATCCGAGACTGTGCCTAGGCGGTCGAGAGTTAGAGACTCTTGGATATCCTAAGACACCTGGGACAAAATCGAGCTTCGTAAATCGTTGAAGGTGCAATTAAACGCCGAGACAGACCGTAAACGAAAGGCTGAATTGCGGAGCGAATATCGGATAGCACACAAGTTGGTCTATCGTTGTGTGAGACGTGACAGGAGGGTGAGGATAGACGGGCTCGCTGAAAATGCTGAAAACGCTGCAAGAAAAGGAGATATCCGAGAATTGTACCAAATATCCAAAGAAGTTGTCGGGAAAAAAAGCAACACTAATCATCCTGTAATGGATGTGGATGGGACACTTTTGGTATCAATTGAAGACCAGCTACGCAGGTGGAAGGATCATTTTTGTGTTGCTAAATGAAGATTCCATTGAGCAGAGTGCTGAAGTTCCCCAACTAAACGAGATGCGTAGATCCTGTAGGGGTATTGACATCGAACCTCCTTCAGTTGTTGAAATCCAATCGTCGATAAATCTGCTCAAAAACAACATAGCAGCCGGTCTTGATGGTGTACCAGCTGAATTGCTGAAAGCTGATCCCGTCATAGCAGCAAGTATTTTGCATCCGCTGATACAAACTGTTTGGGCAAACGAAACCTATCCCAGGGAGTGGAAGGATGGAGTGATTGTTAAGTTGCCAAAGAAAGGTGATCTTAAGAACTGCAACAATTGGCTTGGTATTACCGTTTTGTCCGTTTTTCTAAAGTTAATGGCAACTTTAATCCTCGAACGGATAAAGGCTAGAATAGAGTCTACACTCAAGAGGCATCAAGCTGGCTTCCGCAGCGGTCGTTCGTGCGTCTACCATATCAACACTCTGCGCATCGTCCTTGAGCAGCCTGCGGAATTTCAAACACCGCTTTACCTCATGTTCGTAGATTTTGAGAAGGCCTTTGACCGAGTTAGCCGCGAATGTATATTTAGATCACTTCTTGGTAGAGGAATTCCCCCAAAAATTGTCGCCATTATTAGGGAGTCCTACAACAATGCGAGGTGTTTTGTGTTGCATAATGGGCAGCTATCCGACTCTTTTGAAGTGCGTCAGGGTGTGAGACAAGGGGATGTTCTATCGCCAATTCTTTTTCTGCTGGCGATAGATGATGTTTTGACGGCCAGCGTTGGTACAACGGAGAGGCAGGGCATTCAATGGAGACCGTTTGAAAGGCTTAGCCATTAAGACTATGCCAACGATATATGTCTCATAACATCAGTGGGCTGAACGTGATGTGTCAATCTCTGCTATTGAAAGGAGAATCGTGCGGTCTTAGAATAAATGGCAAAAAGACAAAAATAATGCTAACAGGACCCCCCTCACAACAACAACAACGTATTATTCTGCATGACACGCCTGTTGAAGAGGTCGAACAGTTTAATTACCTTGGAAGTACTGTATCAGCAAATGGTGGTACGGATCTGGACGTAAAAAGCAGAATAAATAAATCTCGCGTTGCCTTTGGTTCTCTGTCTCAAATTTGGAGATCCAGTCAAATATCCCTACGCACTAAGTTGAGATTCTTCGAATCCAACGTTAAATCCGTGCTATTATATGCTTGTGAAACCTGGAAAGTCTCGGCCACCATCTCGAGAAAATCGCAGGCTTTTGTGAATCGCTATCTACGCCACATTCTAAAGATTCGCTGGCCACAAACTATTTCAAACCAGGAATTGTGGCGCAGGACAAGTCAGGAGCGGTTGGACGTCGACATAAAAAAGCGTAAATGGCAATGGATTGGTCACACACTTAGGAAACCAAACAATGATATTGCAAAGCAGTCCTTGGAATGGAATCCTCAGGGTTCACGTCGGGTTGGAAGACCAAGAACAACATGGAAGTCAACAGTTGTAGCCGAAGCTAATTCCCAGAGAAAGACGTGGCCACAGTTAAGATATCTAGCTGCAGACCGTGAAGGATGGAGACGTTTTGTTGGCGCCCTATGCGCCGAGCGGGGTTACAGGACTTGATGATGATGGAAAAACTACAAGAAGGACTCTTCAGAGCGTAAGACGATTACCTATCTGGACCCGTATTACGTATTACGATAATCGTTGAAAAACCCTTGTTTTCGTTCAAATGCACCTAAGTGAAATGCACACAGTGAATTGTCCATCACAGTGAATTGCCCAACAGTGAATTGTGCACAGTGAGTTGCCGCCACAGCATACATTTTTACATTACATTACATTACACACAACAATCAGTCTTCAATTGCCATTCTACCGTGACGGTCGTGTTACCAAAAGCTCTTACTTTCAATAAACTCTTATATACATACATAAAGTGATCAGTCTTTCATTTACAAATTTACAGTCCACTTAGCATCGAACATTGGTCCTTTTTCGCCAAATATAAAATTATTAGTTTTTTCATAAACTTTATCAAATATTGCAATAACTAGTGTGTTAATATCTCGTGTGTATTATATATAGAGCTCGTGTCGCAAAAACACAACGGCATTTATATATCTGGTATTTTTCCACGGCAAACGCGTCTGCATTTCATACGGTACATTGCGGTACATTGAATATTTAACCCGTTGGTTTTCGGCATGGATTTTTCTACGCGCATCGTGCATTTGTTTTAAAAAGAAAAACTCTTTTTTTTCTAGCTAAAATAAAATAATAAAGTTCGAGTTTAAATTTGTTATCATAATTGTGTGTAATTGTGTACCTACTAATCATGAGCACAAACCATAGAAATAGTGTTACTAAGCGTGATTCTGCTCGCAATTCTATCAAACGCTATTTGACGAGTAGCAAAAAAGCTGAATCTTTTGATGCAACTGAGATCAACACCAATATCTCACTCCTAAAGGAACAGTGGTATAAATTCCAGCAGGCACAAGAAGATGTGGAACTCTCGTGTGGAGAAGAAACTCTGTCACAACAAGAGGCAGAACGAGAACAAGGTTAGTCATGGTATAGTACAGCGCTAATAAACTTTACTCGTGCGCTGAACAAAATCGAAACTCCGTATCGTCCTGAGAACACAAGCAAAGCTGATGTTCCGCCACATGTTATTCGCACAGATGTTCGGCTTCCTCCTATGAAATTGCCAAGCTTCGATGGAGACTCAAAAGAATGGAAACCTTTTGAAGACGCGTTCACTGCTTTCATACATGGCGACTCATCGATTTCCAACGTGCAAAAACTGCTTTTTTTTGTTGTGCAGCCTCCAAGGACCGGCTTTGAAAGTTGTCAAGGGTTTTCGCATCACAAACAACAACTACGATGAGGTTTGGGAACTGCTAAAAAAGCGATTCGACTCTACACGCATCATTGTCGACTCACATTTTCAAGCTCTGTTTTCTATAAAGAAAATGAATGCTGAATCTTCTACCGCAATCAGAACTCTTGTCGATGAGATACAAGAACATTATCGATCGCTTAAGGCAATAGGAAGACCTGTTGACAACTGGGATGATTGGTTAGTTCATCTGACCATAAGCAAGCTTGACATCGAAACGCACAGGCAGTGGGAACTTGTTCAGACGGAGAACAACGTAGCAGACTTCAAAACACTCGTCACCTTTTTGGAAAACAGATGCCGATCTCTAGACGCCATTACTTGTCATGGGCATATGCAAACATCCAGCATCAAGAATCCATCGAGCCAACAGGTTAAAAGCAAGAAAACCAACTCACTGCATATTGCTACACCTAGCAGGCAAGAAGATAAACTACGTCTTCGAATAAACCAAGTATGCCCATATTGCTCAGGTAAGCATTTTATTTTTACTTGCAACCAGTTTCGTTCCATAGAAACTGCAAAGCGAATCATATTTGCTCGTGAAAGCAATTAATGCTCAAATTGTGTGGCCTCTGGTCACATTCTAACTAATTGCCTAAGCAAATGCACATGTCGAGTATGCAACTCACGTCACCACACGCTGTTACATAGCGAGCTACAACCTGACGCTCCGTCGTTGAAAGCTCCACTTGATGCGACAGCAACCATGCCTATGTTTTTTCCGTCATACGCTTCTCAGTCCAAGCATCATGTGCTACTCGGTACAGCAATGGTACAAGTTATGGATAGTTCACAAAGGCTCGAGCCAGCCAGACTTCTCTTCGACAACGGATCACATGCTTCCTTCATTGCCGAAAGCTGTGTACAACGACTTCATTTAAGACGTTCACCAGTTACCACAGCGATTGAAGGAATCGGAGCTACAGCAGCCGGATCATCGAAGGGCGAAGTTGAACTAACCTTAACCTCATTCGACCGAACTTTCTCTGCATCGATTCACGCCCAAATTTTAAACAAAATTACAAGCGATCTGCCATCTGTTCAAGTTCAGAACATCAATTGGCCGCACATCATTGGCCTCAAACTAGCAGATCCTTGTTTTCATATACCTGGGGCGATCGATATATTACTTGGATGTGATGAATTAAGCCAATTCCTATGCACTGGATTAATCAAAGGGCCCGTCGACACTCCGATCGCTCAAAAATCCACCCTTGGTTGGGTTGTTATGGGCAAATTGGCCAATTTAGCACACGTACCAGCATATAAATATTCATCGGTATGCTTGTACACAGATGCTGCTTTGACAAAAGCGGTCTCGAAATTTTGGGACATAGAATCATTGCCCGAAATTAAACATCTTACCATCGAGGAGAAGTTATGTGAGCATTTTTATAAAGAGACCTTCTGTCTTCAAAAGGATGGCCGCTTCATTGTTCGGCTTCCTTTTAAGCCTGACTGTCCTTTGGGGGACTCCCGCAACTCTGCCATCCGTGCATTGCTGCGCATGGAAAAGTTGTTCGCAAAAAACAAAGATCTCTACATCCAGTATAAACAATTCATCCATGAGTTTATACAACTTTGCCACATGGAAGAAGCAACTCAAGCACCAATTCCTGGGAGTCATTATTATATGCCACACAGAGCTGTCGTGAAAGAAACCAGCACCACTACAAAGCTAAGGGTGGTTTTCAATGCTTCTTGTCGCACCAGTTCAGGATTCTCTCTCAACGACGCACAAATGATCGGACCACAGCTACAGCCAGATTTGTTTACAACGCTTCTTCGACTACGCACGCACCGTTTTGCTATTAGTGCTGACGTAGCAAAGATGTATTGCCAAGTACGAGTTGAACCGAAACACAGCGATTTTCAGAAAATCGTCTGGAGAGATTCCCCCAACGAAGACATCAAGGAATACAGACTTCTCACAGTAACCTATGAAGTTGCATCCGCTTCTCATCTAGCAGTTAAATCACTTCAAAAAGCTGCAGAAGTTAAAAGCCCAGACTCTCTAGCGACCAAAGTCATACTTCGTGATTTTTATATGGACGATCTCCTCACTGGTTGTTTTGAGGAAGCAGACTTGCATAAACTGCAAGTTGAGATATCCAGCATACTAAGTCGGAGTGGTTTCCATCTCCGGAAATGGTCGTCAAACTCAACAGTAGTCATAAACGCAATTCCTGTAGATCAACGTGAGGTCATGCAACCGTTTAACTTTGGTGAAACAGATGGCGTTCGAACACTAGGCCTTCAGTGGAACCCTTCACTTGATCACCTCGGATTCGCTGTTCAGGTCAATGAAATACCAAATACAAACCTTACTAAACGCTTTTTACTTTCAGATACTGCAAAGTTATTTGATCCCTTGGGTTTGTTAGCGCCTTCGACTATAATACCGAAGATGCTTTTTCAGAGTTTATGGCGACCTAAGGTGGACTGGGACGAGACTGTGCCACACGATGTCAAACGTCAGTGGTTGAATTACAGGGACCATATCACCATGCTCGCAGCAATTAAAGTGCCGAGGTGGGTTGATACAGGGATCCCTAAAGCTACAACCGACTTGCACGGCTTCGCGTATGCATCGCAATCAGCATACGCTGCAGCCGTTTACGTCCGCACAGTAGCTCCTGACGGAACTATTTCGGTTTACCTTCTAACTGCAAAAACTAGAGTTGCCCCTTTGAAGACCACAATTTTGTCGCTACCACGCTTAGAATTATGCGGTGCGGCGCTCCTGGCTCAGTTGATGAAACACCTTAAAACCTCTCTGGCACCACATGTACGCAACATTTACGGATGGACTGACTCCAGCGTCACACTAGCCTGGATTCGTCAGCAGCCTGGCAAATGGTCTACTTTTGTTGCAAACCGTGTGGCACAGATTCAGGAAATTTTTCCTTCTGATCACTGGTTTCACGTTCAATCATCTCAGAACCCAGCTGATTGCGCAACGCGAGGAGTACTGCCACAGAACTTGAAACAGCATACACTCTGGTGGAGTGGTCCTCCATGGCTTCAAAAAGATGAATCAGCATGGCCTGTTCAACATATCTTCACAACCAACTTAGATCAACGATCAGAATCAGCAAACTTAATTGCCAGCATTGAAAGTAAATCAACCAGTACTCTTCAATTAGAAAGCTGAGTCGTATCACAGGTTACATTTTGAGATTCGTCAAGAAGACACGTCATGCTATTAAAATCCGTAAAGGTGAAACTTCGATTTCTCCACAGACAAGTACCACACTCCGTCTCTGCGAGCTAAACGATGCCCTAAGCTTTTGGATACGATCGACACAGGAGTGTTTTTATTTAGATGAAATTCAAAGGCTTCGATCCAATAAGCCTATTGGTAGATGTAGCAAGCTATTAAGATTGCATCCATTTCTCGATCAAAATGGCCTCATAAGAGAAGGCTCCGCAATTCGACCTTACAAACCGACAAAAAATATCCCGTTGTTATTCCGGCAAGTTCAAGACTCGCTTTGCTCCTTTGCGAAGACATTCATCGATTGATGCTACATGCAGGACCACAAATCATGCTTGCCACGCTTCAAGGACGTTACTGGGTCATTGGTGCACACAAAATAGTGCGCAAAGTTTTCAAGTCGTGCGTCAAATGCCGCAGGTACTCACCAATCATCCAGCAACTGTTAATGGGCGACCTGCCATGGCACCGTGTTCAATCTTGTCGACCGTTTCTTCTCAGTGGCGTTGATTTTGCCGGACCAGTGTAATGTTCCTATACTCATCACAAAACCTACCTTATCCCAACATACTTTAAAAACAATAACAATGAAACTTAATGCATCAATCGAAACCACGATGACGACGACTTACCATTCAACCCAAATATTAACAATGAAATTTGACGCAACAATCAACTGAAGCCACTATGACGAAGACTACGACCGATGACTATACAACCTGAAAACTGCTGATAAAATCATGTTAAGAAATGTAACTTTGAGTAGTCCAAAACAAAGTGCAAGCACATATGTGTAGCGGCCGAAAGTATGGGAGAGCGAGACCACGATATGGGGTAACTAAACCCGATAAAGGAGGCACTAACTGGTAGTCGTTATATAGGCAGTAAGATATTGAACCTGATGGTAGACAGACGTGGATTATCAAACCAGAGTATATTTTATAAAAGAGTAAAAATAAAAGAGCTTTTAACGTCAATTAATTGTGTTCGTGTATTATTGTAAGGAAAAATAAGATAAGCGTTATAAAATCAGAAGCGGGAGGCAATTCATGTGCCGAAAGAATTAAAAATTCACGGAAAAAAGAAAGCTAAGTATGGTGATTTATTTGTTGGTGCCGTAGAAGTGTATAGTTTCAGTTTAAGTAGAGATTTTTTTTGATTTGCTGTCGGGATATTGCTCTGTGCTACGATTTTGGTGAACAAAATAATAGAAGCATTGCACTGTTTTGGCAGGGAATCATGTAGAATTTTTGCAATATAACAAAATCATCATAGGGGTGTCTGGCAGACGCACCGTTATCACCGGCGGCATGTAGATTGTATATGCATTGGTTGTGGTTGTGTTGGTTAGTGAGTTGACGGCGCACACGAAAAATAGCATTTTCGGTTCACGAAAAAGCTGGCTAAAGAAAAAAAGAGACAATCGATACATCAACGTTAAATAAATAAATAATTCAATGAAACGAAACAGTGGTTATCTTTTGGTGCACGAAAGGTAACAAAGAGTAAGACAGACAATAATTGTTGTTTATGTGAAAAAAAAGAAGATGAAGATGGTGATGAATTAAAGATATAAGGTTGGCTGGCCGAGACAGCAGGAAGCAAACAAATGTCGTATCTCGTATCTCCAAATGAATTTTGGAATACGATATTTGGAATTATGATGATGTCCATTGGGATGTTTGCATAATATGTCAATCTCCACTGGGTTAGTAGTGATTCAAGATTTTGGCTTCATGAAAGACAAGACGGTTGATTTTCGTTTTGTTGTTGTTGTTGTTTATAAGAGGGAGTTTCATTTGACAACTGGTTGTCGCAACGAATTCGATGTTGAATTGAAATGCTGCTGAATACGAGGTTCGAACTGATATTAAAAATATTTAATTTTCTGGGATGCGTGAACGCATATCTGGATCTCGGTTCGAATAGCGATTTGGAAAATTGAACTAGATTGAGTCTGAGATCAAACTTTGATTACTTGTTGGCTTCATGGAAGCGAAAGTTGTTCGAGATTAAATGGTGATCAGTTTAGAGTGGGTTTTGGTTGCATGAAATTTATCATGTTGCTTGGTATATGTTATAATATATTTTGGGAAATATTTAAATTAAACTGATTGGGCTGAAACTATAAGTCATAGAGGTATAAGGTATTTGGGAGTTTAAAAACCAAGAGTTATACAAGAATTGAACTTGCGTTTTCAGGTCAATATAGTATGGAAGTTAGCAAGATAGTTAACTGAGAACCGTACATTTATAGAATACAATTATTTAATTACCGTCTAACCAAGATATTTTAAATGTTACAGATGGACAAACTAAACGTCAAACAACTCCAGAATGAGCTCAAAAACAGAGAGCTACCAATTACCGGGTCGAAGAGAACGCTGATCAAAAGAATCCTGACACACGACAAGGCTAGGGAGAAGCAGAGTTCACACCAATCGGGACCTGAATCAAATGACGCTAGTGTAGTGGCAACCGAAATTAATGTCACTAACGAGGATGGAGATAGGGCAACAAGTTCTTCTGAAACCGGCACAATGGATGATCGGGAACTGAGGGAGAGAGAATGGGAACTCATCAGGCGAGAGATAGTACTGCTGGCGACTGAGAGGGCATTGATCCAAAAAGAAAGAGAAGTAAATAACAGACTACAACTGCTAGAAGCAACGAGGCCACCTACACAAGATTTGACACACCTAAGTTTAATTATAGTATCAGGGAAATGGCGGACGCTATGCCAGTCTTCTGTCCAGGGGATATTTCATCTGTATCTGCTGACGAGTGGGTGAGTCGAGTTGAAATACTAACCAAAACGTACGATTGGGATGAGAAAGCACTGTTACTGGCTGTAGCTTCAAAAATGCAAGGTCCTGCACGATACTGGTATGATACCACTCGAGAAGCATCCGAGTCCTGGGATAAATTAGCAACGGGCATCAAAGTCAATTTTCCGCAGCGACAGAGCGAGATAGAAGTTCATCAGCAACTGTTAAGGAAGACCAGGAAGCCCAACGAAACGATCGAAAGCTACTGTTTTGAAATGAATATGCTCGGAAAGAAAATTCAGCTCGCGGATAAAACTATTATCCAGTACATTCTGAGTGGATTAAACGATCGGAATCTGAGCTCAAGCGTAGCTGCGGGAAGTTTCACTACTATAGCCGAACTCATCGGAAAAATCAAATGGTGTGAAGAAATTCGTGGGGACAATAACCGAGCTACATTAACATCTACCAGTGCAACTCTTAGACCAGCTATTATTGGAAGTCGACCAGCAATCAGTAGCCAAGCCTCTTGGTCAAATCGGCCACAAACAAATGAACGGTCAGGCTGGCAAAGTCGAACATCACTACCACAAAGGAACCCACTCGTTTGCTATAACTGCAATCAAGCCGGCCATGTTTCTCGACAATGTACGCAAAGCCGGAAGAGGCCATGGTCGACCAGCAAAGAGAACTACCCCAGGAGCCTGAGTAAAGTAGAGAAGCCAACTGAGAAAAATATGCGAATAAACATTATTTAACCGGAGAGCTCAGATTGTTATTATAAGAAAGTGGCAATCGATGGTAGAGAATACGCCGCAATACTTGATTCTGGTAGTCAGCAAACCGTAATCGTGCAGACTGTAGCTAAAGAAGCTGGAATGCCTATCGAGCCGTGCAGCATAACACTACATGGATTCGGAGGTGGGAAATGTATGGCGCTGGGACAACTCAACTGTGCTATGGTTATCGACGATGCTAGCTTTTCAGTCAAGGCAGAAGCTATGACTAAACCGGTTCTAATTGGCAAAGATGTACTGAATGATCCAACTTGTATGGTAACAAAGAAAGGAAACGTTTTGACTGTTACAAGGAGTGATACAAAAACAACCGGAAGGTATGACCGTTCGAGAATTACTGCGGCAGACATCTGTATGAACGAAGAGTTTGATTCAAAGGAACTAGCATCGCTCCTTAACGAATTTCGGCAATGTAAGCGATGAACCAAAAGGAATTGGGACGGACCAGCTTGGTCGAAATGGAAATAGAACTCAATAAGACTGAACCGGTATCCCAACACCAGTATAAGGTTCCATACGCAAAAAGAGAAGTGCTTTCATCAATGGTAACAACTTTGTTGAGTTGCGATGTCATACAAGAGTCTAAGTCTGAGTTCGCTGCACCAGTCGTACTAGTAAAGAAGAAAAATGGTGAAGATCGGATGTGCGTGGATTACCGGCGACTCAATACCGTCACAATGAAAGTAAAAGCACCCGCACCATTAGTGGAAGAGGAACTCAATAATTTAGTTGGGTACGACTACTTTATTGTATTGGATTTGGCGTCGGGATATTACCAGATACCCATAAAAAAGGAACATATTCCTCTCACAGCTTTCATTACTCCGGATGGTCTGTTCGAATTCAAAGTCATGCCATTTGGACTTGTAAATGCACCAGCATATTTTAAAAAAACTGATGAGAATCATAAAACAAGGTATGTTACCGGAGCGCATCGTGAGTTACATGGATGATTTTGTCATACCTGCAATGTCATTTGATGACGGAATGGGAAAGCTGAGGAAATTTTTGGGGTTACTCGACAAAGCAAACCTGACACTAAATTTGAAGAAATGTGAGTTCTTCAAAAAAGAAATTGAGTTCCTCGGGCACGTCGTCAAAGACGGTACCATCCAACCTGGTAGAGCAAAGACGATTGCAGTGGAAGAGTTTGAGACACCCACCACTGAGCATCAGATTAGACAATTTATAGGACTCACAAGCTACTTCAGGAAATTTATAAAAGAATATGCTTTGATCGCAGCACCGCTAACCGAACTGACCAAGAAAAATCACGAGTTTAATTGGGGCGAAAAACAACAAGCTGCATTTGACCGACTGAAAGAGTGTCTAATGAAGAAACCAGTGCTCGCGTTATACGACCCACAAGCCTCACACGAATTACATACAGATGCCAGTTGCAAAGGAATTGCTGGAGTACTGCTGCAGACGAAAAATGGGAAGCAGCACCCTGTTGCGTATTATAGTCGACGAACCACTAAAGAAAAATCGATGTACCATAGCTACGAGCTGGAGGCTCTTGCAGTAGTCGAAGCAACCAATAGATTCCGGCAGTATCTCCTTGGAAAACATTTCGTAAAAGTGACCGACTGTGAAGCACTAAAAACCACCATTGAGAAGAAGGAAATGATCTCTAGAATAGCGCGATGGTGGCTGCGCATGCAGGAATACGATTACGAAGTAGTCCATAGGACAGGAAAACAAATGGCTCATGTGGATTCATTGTCTAGGAACCCATGTGAAATTGCCCAATCCCCTGAAGTTGTAGATATGACCATATTTAAAGTTAACATCGAGGAAATGGACTGGCTGTATTCTTTACAACTCCAAGATGAAGAGGCCGACAGAATTATTAAAGCGCTACAAATTCCACCTACCACAGAGACCGAAAAGCAAACGCATAATGATTACACTCTCCAACAAGGACGACTCTACAGAAATGTAGATGGAGAGCTCAGGCTTTTTGTCCCAAAAGGAGTAAGGAACAGAGTCTTACGTAACAGCCATGATCTGATGGGCCACTTCTCTGAACGAAAAACTTTAATGCATCTACGAGATCGATACTGGTTCCCGAGAATGACTCAGTTTGTCAAAAAGTATTTAAAGGCATGTGTGGAATGCGCCTATAATAAGAAGGAAGTTCAACCCCGAGGTGAATTATTCCCGATCGAGAAGGGAAACGTACCATTTGACACGTTGCACATTGACCACTTAGGGCCCTTTGTGAAGTCTACAAGAGGAAATGTATACCTTGTTGTACTTGTAGATGCCTTTACTAAGTATATCAATATAAAAGCTCTACCCAGCACTCAAACTAAGGCGGTCCTCAATTTTCTATCAGATGTGTTTTTCACTTTTGGTACGCCACGACGAATAATATCGGACAAGGGAACTGCGTTTACCTCACACGCGTTTGAAGACTTCATGAAGAGTTATTCTGTGCAGCACATACAAAACGCCACCAGAACACCTAGAGCGAATGGACAGGTGGAACGCTACAACCGAACTATTTTACATGCACTCCTAGCCACCGTGGAAGAAGAGACGAAATGGGACCAACAGACGAAAATCGTCCAGTGGGGTATCAACAACACCTATAATGAAACCACCGGTAAGACTGCTCATCAATTGCTGATGGGATACCTTCCCCGCGACCCGTTCCGCGACGCCTTAACTCAAGGAGTTGATCTTAATCAAGGGACAGTAAACATCGACCAGATGCGGAAGGAAGCGGCTGAATTAACAACAGGCAAACAAGACTATCAACAACGACACCATAACCAAAAACATCGGAAAGCAAAACAATATAAAGTGGGTGATTTGGTGATGTTGCTGAACGACGGAGTCGCAGCTACTGGAACGTCGCGGAAATTAGAGGCTAGATACCGAGGACCCTATCGTATCACTGCGGCCCTCCCACATGACCGATACCAAGTCGCCGATATGCCATTTGCAACTAGGACCCAAAAACCTTACTCAGCGGTATGGTCGGCGGACAGAATGAAAAAGTGGATCGAGATAGAGTTGGACTTCGACGAGGACGACGACGAAGGTCAGGATGGTCGAGCTGTAGCGGCCGAAAGTATGGGAGAGCGAGACCACGATATGGGGTAACTAAACCCGATAAAGGAGGCACTAACTGGTAGTCGTTATATAGGCAGTAAGATATTGAACCTGATGGTAGACAGACGTGGATTATCAAACCAGAGTATATTTTATAAAAGAGTAAAAATAAAAGAGCTTTTAACGTCAATTAATTGTGTTCGTGTATTGTTGTAAGGAAACATAAGATAAGCGTTATATATGAAAATAAAAATAGATATATATATAAAGTAGGTTATTATTAGAATTATAGATTCACAATATTTCAATCAAAGTATATAAGCGATACAAATTGGAAATAAAATTCAGATTCAATTTTGCATTCAAACCAAGTTGTTTCTCTTTTGGCAGACTCATATGGCATTCGTGTCCTGCCCGCCGAACCTGGCAGACTCTTATGGCATTCGTGCCCTGCTTTATATTAGACAAACTTTACATGGCGATCCTGCACAAACCCGAACATATGGATTAATGGAAGAGTACATACCGGATACAGTCGTGGGAGCACCAAAATATATTCCAACGCCCCAAACAGCTGGACCAAAAAAGTTGACCATAGAGGAATATAAAAGAAGACAATTAAGGAACCAAGAGGCCAGGAGAACAAACATAAACAAAATAGAGACAGACAAAAAAAGAAAAAAGAGAGGCGGCAAACAAGTCAAAGACCGTAAGAGATTAGCATACCTGCAGAATCTACTAAAGGAACAAGATACAAACCCACTTCCTTGGGAGATCGCAAGCAAGATTTTTTCTGAAATCGACATTTTGAAAAATACTATAACCAAATATCCAAACAATGGGAAACAATAATGTTAAAGAAAAAAATATAGTAGGTAATGAAGGCCCTATAAAATTGTAATTTACACAGTAGCAATTATTTTTATCATATTGTATATTGCGAGAAAAATTAATACACACTATAAAAATTACGTTAAGAGTAAAATAAGAGATAATAATATAAATACAGTATAATAAAATATGAATTGGAAAACACCTTTAGTAACCAAATCAAAAGAAAAAATACAAGAAGGTTTAAACTTAGAACACTTATTAGTAACCATTATAATCATAATATTAATAATATTTTTCATAATCAAGATTCACAATTATCTCAAAAATTATGTAAAAAAAATAATAGCAAGAAATAATACATAAATGGTATAGAACAAAACATATTTTTTTTTTCAATGGAAGAAAAACTCAAGGCTCTCGAAAATATACACACAAATATAAAAAAATGTGGAAGTAGATGATACAAAGAAAATACATGGTTAGGCAAACTAGAAGAAATAAAAACACAGAATTTTTAGATCTTGTAGATAATTCGAAATCAGACACAGCATACACTTCACTTATAGACACATTCACACAAATATACAGAGTAGTAAAAAATACTATAGAAATAAATATAAGCAAACAAGTCAAAATGACAGACTTCAACATTGAGACTACCATGAAAATTGGAACAATTTCAAGGAACTTGACGCATTTTTAACAATCGTGGGAATTCTGCATGATGACCTGAAAGAAACCTCAAAAGTTCAATTTTTAAAATTCATTTTTCATGTTAAACTGTCAGAAAATGTAAAAACTACGCTAGGGCTCACAACTAAATTTGAAACATTAGAAGCTCTCAAAACAAACTTAAAAGACAAATACAAGCACACTTCTACAATATCACAAGTTCATACAAAATTAACACAGATCACACAAAGGAACCAATCAGTAACAATATACAAAGACAGATAAATTTCATTAATCACTGATTTAAAATAAACATTATTTGCTGCACAACCGAAAACTTTATCAGAAGCAATTAACCTTTCACTTGAACTGGAAAGAGAAACCAGTTCAAACCAAATGCTGTTCATGAGACAAGAAAACAACAATCGTTTTAGTTATAATAAGGGACGCACAAACAACTACACACCTAGATTCAGCTCCCAACAGCCGAATTATAACAACAACAGACAATATTTTCAAAATCAACAACAACAATGGAACAACAATCATAGATTTCATAACAATCACCAACAACGTAGCTATGATAACAACAACTTGATCAATCAACAACGAAGATCAAGCCATAACAGAAACCAAAATACTCATAACAACAGAATGATAAATAACAGAAGAGTTGACATTTTGAAAAATCAGGGAAACGTAGATGGTCCGGAAATCGCAGAAAGCAATTATCCGGGACACCAAAATCAATAGTCTTAAATATTTCAAATGATATGACAAACTATGTATCAATATATATATAACAAAATTGAAACAATATCAGACATTCCTCATAGATACGGGTGCAGATATATCCATATACAAAGAAGATAACATAGATACAGCAGACCTTGCAAATGAAAGATGTAAACTCACAGGAATATCAAAAGAAGAAATTTTGTCTTTAGGCACAAAAGAACTGAATCTTAAATTTGCAAATAACACAATATCTCATATTTTTCATATAGTCGAATCTAATTTTCCAATTACGACAGATGGTATTTTAGGTAGAGATTTTCTATCAAAGTACATGTGTAAAATAGATTATGAAACATATACAATCACTACAATTATAAATGAGAATGAAATTGTTATACTCATCATTACAAAATTTAAAAAAACAATCAAATTACCACCTAGAAGAGAAAAAGTATGCCCCATTAGTTTATCAGTAGAAGAAGGCAGTGTTATTTTAAACAGTGAAATAGAGACTGGAGTTTTCATAGCAAACTCAATTATACCTGCAAAAGGTATCATCACATAAAATTACTAAACGTAAACGATTTTGAAGTAGTATAGAACCCAAAATAGAAAGATTAGCCAACTACAATATACTTAAAACAAAGACTAGATACGATTTAAAGAGAATACAAACATTGCTAAAAGAATTAAAAATTGCTCAAACTGACACGAATTCAAAAACAGCCCTACAACAAATATGCGGAAAATATCAAGACATTTTTCATCTCACAGATGAACCTCTAACAACCAATAATTTTTACACACAAAGACTAAATATTACGGATAAAAACCCAGTATACATAAAAAACTACAGACTACCACAGACACAAAATTCAGAAATAAAAAAACAAGTAGTCGATCTGCTAGATATTGATATTATAGAACATTCAGTTAGTCCTTACAATTCGCCAGTACTTTTAGTGCCTAAGAAAAGCGAAGATAATACAAAAAAATGGCGCCTAGTAGTAGATTTCCGAAAATTAAACGACAAGATAGTAAATGATAAATTCCCATTAACTAGAATAGAAGATGTCCTCGACAGACTAGGCAGAGCAAAATATTTTTCTACACTTGACATGACTAGTTCTTTCCACCAAATCCCTTTAGAAAGTGAGTCAAGACCCATTACTGCATTCTCAACATCAGACGGACACTACCAATTTAAAAGACTACCATTCGGACTCAAAATGTCCTCAAATAGCTTCCAGAGAATGCTTACAATAGCACTTAGTGGTTTAGAATCAGAAGCATTCTTATATGTAGATGATATAATTATTTTCGGCTGCAGCATACAGCATCACAACCAGAACTTAATCAACGTTTTTGAACGTCTAAGAAAGTACAATCCTAAACTAAACGCCAGCAAGTGCCATTTCCTAAAATCTGAGGTAATATATTTAGGGCATCTGATAACAAGCAAAGGCATACAAACTGACCCATCTTAATATAAAACAATAGAAAATTATCCCATCCCAACAAATGCAGATGAAGTTAGACGATTCGTTGCTTTCTGTAATTATTACAGACGATTTATTCCCAATTTTGCAGAAGTTGCAAAAAGTCTAAATTCTCTTCTAAAAAAGAATCAACCTTTAATTTGGTCAAACGAATGTGACACAGCTTTTAAAGATTTAAAACAAAAATTAATTAACCCACCAATCCTACAATACCCAAATTTCAACAAACCTTTCATACTCACCACTGACGCATCCGATTTCGCATTAGGCGCAGTACTCTCACAAGGTTAAATAGGTCATGATTTGCCAATATCTTATGCAAGCAAAGCTCTACAAAAACATGACATAAATAAGCCGATTATAGAAAAAGAATTATTAGCTATCCATTGGGGTATAAACTTTTTCCGACCTTATCTATACGGAAGAAAATTTATAGTTGTAACTGATCATAGGCCGTTAGTATCATTATTTTCGCATACAAATCCATCTTCAAAATTAACAAGAATTAGAATAGACTTATCAGACTATGATTTTGAGATAATCTACAAACAAGGTTCAGCAAATACGAATGCCGATGCGATCTCAAGAATAAAGGTTGACAGTGACATCCTGAAATCCATGTTGGTAAATAACGATAATAATAAAAGCCGATTGCGACTCCAAGGAGCGGATCATGGCAATAACAAGGGGTATGGCAAAAAACATTGCCAATAAAAGTAATAACACTAAGGAGAACTACACATCTCACCGACGGAATTCGCATGGCCAGGCGTACCTTCATATGTGGGATTGTACATCCATAACTGACGTCAGAAATATGAAAAATTTAAAAATTGAAATAGCGAGTTGTAATAATAGAAATAATATTAGTATTGAAATAAATAAAAATGAAGTCATTGTGAGATGCAGCGATAATCCAGCGAAACACGTTTCGACCCTGGAGAAGCTCGTATCAGTTTTAAAAAGGGTACCATTAAAAGAAATAGTGCTTAGTGAAGAAGATTTAATATTCACATATATTGAAAAAGAAAAATTAAAAGATATTTATAATAGGTTGCAACCAGATGATAACCACTCGCCCATGAAAATACTTATATATAAACCCCCTAAAAGAATAATTAAAAATTAAGAAAAATTGAACATTATAAAGGATTACCAAAACACACCGCACGGAGGACATTTAGGCATACGAAAGACAGTAACAAAACTTAAACAAAAATACGTCTGGAAAAATATGAGACAAATGGTAAAGAAATTTGTAAACGCTTGTGAACTATGCACTAAAAATAAACAAACTAGACACATTAAAGAAAAAATGATAATAACAGATACGCCTACAACTAGTTTTGAAACCATACAAATAGATACAGTAGGACCTCTTAGAATATCAAATGGATATAGATATATATTGACAATGCAATGTGAACTCACCAAATATGTTGTTGCACACCCTATTGAAAATAAAGACGCAAAAACCATAGCCAAAACATTAGTAGAAGAATTCATTTTAAAATACGGATGTTTTAAAATTCTTAAATCCGATAACGGAACCGAATTCAAAAATGAACTAATGAAAAATATATTCGAAATTTTAAAAATAAAACAAGTTCATTCATCACCTTAGCACCATCAAAGCATAGGTTCTATAGAAAGAAACCATAGAGTTCTCAATGAATTTCTTTTAAATTTTACCGAAGACCATGAATGGGATATTTGGATTCCATATTACGCATTTTCATATAACACAACACCACATATGGACACTAATTATACACCATAAGAATTAATATTAGGAAAACTATGTTATTTACCTAATGATGTAATAAATAATAATAAAAAAATATACGATTTAGAAAACTTAAGTACGCAATTACAAAAACTCATTCAATTATTGACAATGTGAAAAGTAAAAGAAAATTAGAATACGATAAAAATACAAATATTTCAGATTTTAAAATAGGAGACTTAGTATTTGTAAAACTAGAAAGTAAGAAAAAATTACAAAGCCCCTACCATGGACCATATAAAATAATTGAAACAAATAATGTAAACACAATAGTAGATATAACAGGAGAACACAAAAAACTCCACAATAATAGCCTTAAGAAATATAATATAGATGAATGAAAAAAGTAAAATATTTAAGATACTAATGTAAATATAAACTCTTTAATGACTACATAAGCACGCCACATGTAAAGCACTTGCGACTACTACAATTTCAAATGTATCTTGAAAAATTATTCCCCAAATAATAAATTATTCTCCTGATAATTTTTCGCTTGAGGGTGAGGGTGTAGTGTTCCTATACTCATCACAAAACCTACCTCATCCCAACATACTTTAAAAACAATAACAATGAAACTTAATGCATCAATCGAAGCCACGATGACGACGACTTACAATTCAACCCAAATATTAACAATGAAATTTGATGCAACAATCAACTGAAGCCACTATGACGAAGACTACGACCGAAGACTATACAACCTGAAAACTGCTGATAAAATCATGTTAAGAAATGTAACTTTGAGTAGTCCAAAACAAAGTGCAAGCACATATGAAAATAAAAATAGATATATATATAAAGTAGGTTATTATTAGAATTATAGATTCACAATAAGTCAATCAAAATAGTATATAAGCGATACAAAGGATACATATCCATTTTTGTATGTATGTCTACAGGTGCCATGCATCTGGAATTGGCAAGCGATCTCTCATCTGCCACCTTCATAGCTGTCTTCAAACGATTTGTCTCACGTCGAGGTCATTGCAAGGAACTGTTCAGCGATAATAAACCAATTTCGTTGGTGCTGAAAAGGAGCTCAAAATGCTCCTCACGAATGCCGTTAAAGACAAAGAACTTGCCAAACATCTTGCTGATAATGGGACTGACTGGCACTTCAATCCCCCGGCTTCCCCTCACATGGGAGGATATTGGGAAACCGCCGTAAAACGAGTCAAGTTCCACCTGCGTCGCACCTTGGGAGAAACTCTACTCACGTACGAAGAATTTTCAACGCTGCTAGCAGAGATCGAAGCCTGTGTTAATTCTAGGCCACTATGCGCAACCTCTTCTGATGTCGATGATTTACCCGCTCTAACACCAGGACATTTTCTCATTGGTAAGCCGTCGAAAATTATACCCGAACCCGATGTAGATGACTTCAAAGGAAATCTGGTGAGTAGATGTAATCTTATATCTTATATCTAGGTGGAGCGCAGAATATATTGTACAGCTGCAACAACGCTCTAAATGGAATAAACAAAGCCCTAACTTTAACATTGGGGACTTGGTGTTGATTCGTGATGAAAAGCTACCGCCAACAAAGTGGAAACTAGGCAGAATTACTCTCACACACCCAGGATCTGACGGACATGTGAGAGTTGTCACCATTAAAACCATCGACGGAGTTCTAATTCGACCAGTCGTCAAGATATCACCACTTTTAGACGCTAGCAACAACGATACGTTTCAGATTTAATCTTAATTAGAATTATTGATCGAATTATTTTTCCTTTATTCTCTCAAGGCGGGCAGAATGTTGCCGCCACAGCATACATTTTTACATTACATTACATAACACACAACAGTCAGTCTTCAATTGCCATTCTACCGTGACGGTCGTGTTACCAAAAGCTCTTACTTTCAATAAACTCTTATATACATCCATAAAGTGATCAGTCTTTCTTTTACAAATTTACAGTCCACTTAGCATCGAACAAGCCTAGACCCTTAAAATTTGTGTAGTCCCATAGTTTGCTACACGAGCGAGTTCGTACGGCCCAGTCATGAACTAAATGTACCTACCATATAAACGTTACCGATTTTTCCAAATTTCTCGAAAAAAATTGCGATTATCTTTTAAACGGATCAACCGATTTTGACGAAAGGAGATGGCCCATTTTTGGTCCACTGCAATCACTAATGAATCTATCAAATGAAAGGTGATATTAAGGACATTATGTGGGCCAAATATTTTTAAAATCGGTCGTGGGGTTCTTAAGATATTTGAGCTTGAATTTCACTTATTTTTCGGGAAAAACTGCTTATATTTTTTGTAAGATACGCAGAGAAATGAATTTGGTATCAAATGAAAGGTATTCTACCTTTTCATCTTTATAAAAAAAATTTTTTTTTACATACACTATATTCTCCAATATGTAGTTTTAACTTGTCAAGTTTTTTTTAATCAAGTTTTTTTACTTACTTCTTAAACGTCGATATTTCAAAAAGATCAGCAGTGATTTATATTTTTTAATATCATTTTAAAGATTATTTATTTACCTTTAATTTGATATATAATTTAGTGCCCTTTCTTAAATAAAAACTTAGTTTTGAACAAACTTACACTAAAAAGCATATTAACATGCACATGTGATATGCACTTTTTCGTTTAGTGTTATTATTTTATAATTCCTTAAGCAAAAAAGCAAAATATGTATGCTTTATAACTTACTTTAAGCCTGATAAACAACATTTATATTGATGACGATCTAGGTGATGTTATTTAAGAAAAAATGCATCATGCTACTTCGAAAATATAGTCCAAGTAAAAATCTTACCGTTGTCTTTTTATTTAAAGAAGAAGTTTAAATAACTTTCCTTTGCTTGATTTGACAGAGCTTCGTAAAATATCATTGGGAAATTATCAAAACAAACACGCTCGCTCTTATTGTGGGGAACATCTGAAAAGCAATGAAAGTTATATAATAGAAGTTTGTTAAAATGTAATTAGAATCAATTCTGCACATCAAAGCCGGGTTGGAAACAATTATTTACTTAGAGGTCGCATTAAATCTCGACACATCAGTGGGAAAATATATTTTACATACATCCTCGTGAGTAATGAATCTGATGTAGACAATAGTTGCAACGCAATAGAAGCGTACTATTGCAATTGTCTCGTAGGAATGAGAACTGTTGGTTGTTGCGCTCATGTTATGAGTATTTTGTGGTACTTAGGATTGCTCGTCACCAAGAAAATATAAACATAGCTCCAGCTTTATTTTTAAATACTATTTTAATAGACAATGAAATTGAAGGAGAATAAATATAAAATAAAACTTAATATTATAATTAATCTAGGACGTAGGTTATTATATGTATGTAATAATATTATGTATTATAAAAATCTATTATTTCAATGCAAATAACTAAAACTTCTTCTGTAAATAAAAAGAAAACGGTAAGTTTTTTAGATGCATGTTTTCTTAAATAACATCACCTAGATTGTCATCAATATAAATGTTGTTTATCAGGCTTAAAGTAAGTTATAAAAAATACATATTTTGCTTTCTTGCTTAAGGAATTATAAGAAATAACGCTAAACGAAAGCATAGCACATAGTGCATGTTAATATGCTTTTTAATGTAAGTTTGTTCAAAACTAAGTTTTTTTAAGAAAGGCGACATTATATATCAAATTAAAGGTAAATAAATAATCTATAAAATGATGTTAAAAAAATATAAATCACTGATGATCTTTTTAAGATATCGACGTTTAAAAAGTAAGTAAAAAAAACTTGATTTCTAATAAGTTAAAACTAAATATTGAAAATATGGTGTATGTAAAAAAATAAATTTTATAAAGATGAAAAGGTAGAAAAAATACCTTTCATTTGATACCAAATTCTTTTCCCTACGTATCTTACATCGGAAAATATAAGCAGTTTTGCCGGAAAAATAAGTGAAATTCTGCTTCTGAATAAGTCAACTTCAAGCTCAAATATCTCAAAAAAATATTAAAAAAATACTCCGATTTAATTAAAAGATTTTTTTTACGTAATATTTAGTTAAACAATTTTTACAAGGTGTCTCCACGAGCAAGATTTCATAGATTACCATCTGTCACTTTCCATAGAAAGAAAGATTGATAGAATGCTATAAAATGTATGGTGGGCATTTGATAGCTTACTATTTCATACTATTTCAGTCCAAATACAAATAAAACAGAAAAATCAATATGAATACTATCTATAGCATGCTATGAGCTGAGCATTGTATTGCAAGAAATTTTTCTGGGAATACTATTTGCGGTCTCCATGGGCAATTTTAATAGAATGCTATCTTGCATTCTATGAAATCTAGTTCGTGTTAAGGGTGATAATCGCTTGTGAGGTCATTGTTAAATTTCGCAATTTTTTGTAATATTTTTTTTTCACTCAACTTTCATATCTATTTAATCTTTTCTAAAAACCGTACGTATCAACTTTTCAAGAGCAAAGCAGACGGTATTTAATTTTAAGCTTGCTTATAAGAATAACAAAAGATTAGAATGAAATTGCGTCAAAATACTTTATATGTATATTTATAAGGCGGTATGGATAATATGTAAGAGATAATTTTATATATTTACCAGCAAAATCCAAAACATTCGGATTCACTCCGGATTCTAAAAGTTTCTTCACGCCTTCTTGATCACCCTTGATAGCAGCTACATGAAGGCTTGTTTCTCCACGTTCATTACGATCACGCGATCTCGAAGACAATTGATTTATATTGTTTAAGCTCTGATGCACATCTTAAAAAGAAAAAAGTTAAAATATTTGCCTAAATTTTATTGAGAATTCAAAAGACCTAATAAGTAAGCGGAATTAAGATTAAACTGGTTATATCCACAGAAAGATATACTGTCATGTGTGAGTCGGGTATAACGTTAGAATTTTTTCCAGAAGTAAAAATAACAATTTCATAGTAAAATTCAAGCAACAAATACAAAACGATGGATTTGCTGGATGTTCACATCAGAGGGTTCGAACCCGTATGTATAATTTATAGTCTAGGCGCAAGCCAATGTCACATGTGCCGTTATATGTCACAACAGTTTTATTATGAAGCTTTGTTGAACGCCCATGGGGGTATAAAAATAAATAAGTCACATGCTCAAATCATGGTCGTTTGGCGGTCATTTTTTAAAGGCAAACAATTTTTATTGAATTGTTGTGTTATCCTAAAAGAATGCACTGATATTTAGCACTAGACTTATGAAACAAGCCACACCTAATGTGGGCAGTGCAAGAATCATGTATAATTTAAGGTGCGGCTAACAATACCCGGCAAAGAAGCCAAAAGCAATTGCGGTAACAGAGTATACCTAGAAAAAATTCTGGCACACTGGTATTTCAACATGCCAAATAACGACTCTTCAAAAACACCTGAACAACAATTCTGCAGCCACAGCGAAGACAACGACGATGACGACGACGACAGTTGGGTAATGCTCGTGGATCTAACAGAATTTTTTAACAACAACAACAACTTAAAGGTGCTACCACGTTTTACGAATTTTGTTAAGACAATTTTTCGCTAAAAGACAAGTAAACGACTAAAAAAAATATATTCAATTATTAAGTTTATTTATTTCCATAGTAAGACACCAGCCCATATCACGTGAGCCGTAACATATCCGTTGAGGTTTGCCTTGGGGCTTTGTTCAACACAAATAGGGGTTTCAAAAAAAGTTGGTCACATGATCCAAGTCATAGTAGTATTGCCGCCATAATTAAAAATGGACACCAAATTGATCGTTTTTTTTTAATTAACGATATCTCCGTACCCAGTTGTCCGATTTTAATTTTGGAAACTCAAAACGCTGGTCCGATTTGATTTTTGTTGTATTTGAATCTTTATACTTCGGTGACTTCCGACATATTTTTTTAAAGCTAGCCATACACGATTATACCATTTGGACACGAATTGCTACAGTCCAAAACACGGGCCCACACACTACCGTCCTAGCAG
Organism: Baccha elongata; assembly: GCA_951217065.1. Classification (NCBI taxonomy): domain Eukaryota; kingdom Metazoa; phylum Arthropoda; class Insecta; order Diptera; family Syrphidae; genus Baccha; species Baccha elongata. The sequence goes on from CATNUY010000331.1 coordinate 273,366, forward strand.
TACCTACCAGTGAAATTGATCAAACTGTTCATAAAAATTTTGTTACAACCATAATAAAATGGTTTTCTTATACTATGAATATCTTGTATGACCAGCTTAAAAGATTGTGCGATCTCACTTTCCAGCATATCATTGCAAAATCTAAGATGATCAGGTTTTGTCCTGTAAAACATCAATCGTCGCTATTGAGGAAGGTGAGAATGGTACAATTTCCAACATTACACAGTAGGTAATTGTTTTTCGGAAAGGATATTAATCACAAATTAAACTACCTGGACTACATGAGGGTGATACAGACGTCATTTGCATTAATAGTGCCATTTGTTGCCTTTCCGACATTGGAGTACTCGGACTTGGTCTACCACCAGATATGCCCGAACTGTTAACAAATCCTCTTGGTCTGGGGGGGGGCATAGTAGTCCTGCAAAATTCAACTAATGACGATTATATTTTTATAAAAATTGATTGTAATTCTTACGAAAGTTGGAAGTGGTAGCCAATTAGTATTTTTCTTTTCTTATTGGTTCTTAATAATTTGCATTTAAAACTTAGATAAAACAAACAACATATCAGCAAAATTTGTATTTATTTTCATTTCTATAGAACACATATTGAGAAAGTGTACTTTGGCCTATGACAGTGCGCACGTTTGAGTGCACACCAAAAGAGCTATCTGGATACGTCTGTATCGCATGAGTTTGCGAACTACCAAAACCGGATAGGTGTCAAAAGACACATAAACACACATTCGTATTCAGCTGTTTGCCAATAGGGCTTTTTAGGTAACAACGATATATCTCTTTCTCGTTCTCACAGAATTGTCAAAAACAGCAGTATGATGAACAGCTGAAAAGCGCGAAAATTGTGAAAATTGTTGGTTTTGCTTGTCAAAGCTCACACTATGGAGAAGACAGATTGAAATATGTATCGCGCTTTTTTCAAACTGTCAAACTCAAGATCTTGGAGAAAACAATTTGGAAATAATTTTTAAATGCGGTATTCTTTTTTGTGTGAAATTTGTGATTTCCGTGGCTTAAAAATTTATTTTAATTAGCAAAACCAACACTTTTCACAATTTTCGCGCACAAATCTTTAAAATTCCCGCTTTTGTTTTCAATCAATTTTTCAACAATGATAAAAAAAAAATCAGCTGTTCACCATACTGCTGTTTTTGACAATTCTGTGAGAACGAGAAAGAGATATATCGTTGTTACCTAAAAAGCCCTATAGGGAGTTTTACCATCTTGTCAAAGCTCACACTATGGAGAAGACAGATTGAAATATGTATCGCGCTTTTTTCAAACTGTCAAACTCAAGATCTTGGAGAAAACAATTTGGAAATAATTTTTAAATGCGGTATTCTTTTTTGTGTGAAATTTGTGATTTCCGTGGCTTAAAAATTTATTTTAATTAGCAAAACCAACAATTTTCACAATTTTCGAGCACAAATCTTTAAAATTCCCGCTTTTGTTTTCAATCAATTTTTCAACAATGATAAAAAAAAAATCAGCTGTTCACCTACTGCTGTTTTTGACAGCCCTATAGGGCTTTTTAGGTAACAACGATATATCTCTTTCTCGTTCTCACAGAATTGTCAAAAACAGCAGTATGCAGAACAGCTGAATTTTTTTTTATCATTGTTGACAAATTGATTGAAAACAAAAGCGGGAATTTTAAAGATTTGTGCGAGAAAATTGTGAAAATTGTGTTGTGTAGTGATTTTAAGAAATAAATATAAACATTGAGAGAATTTGTCTTTCCACTTATATTGGAAGAAAAAACTAAAGGAATAAAACTAAATTAAATTAAATTAATTTCCAAATTGCTTTCTGTAAGATCTTGAGTTTGACACTTTGAAAAAAGCGCGATACATTTTTCAATCTGTCATCTGTATAGTGTGAGCTGTCATATTTTTTGACAAGATGGTAAAATTCCCTATCCTCCCTTGGCTTCGTGAGTATACTGAAAATCTTAGGATACTTTCAGATTTATTTCCCCGCCGCAGTTATGGTCGATCAGTTGTGTTTTAACATGGAATTACAACAACAGTAAAGTAAGCGAACCACAATAGTTGTGCACACGAACGCAAGCAGTCACAGTACTTAAGACCGTGCCATAGAATAATAAACCTAGACTGAGACCATAGAATAATAAATAAATAGAACATCAACTCAGGAGGCTCGACCCACTTTTACCAACAAACTTTCAAATCGGCAGTATTAAACTTCTGTGTGCGCCTTTGCATTTCAAATGGGACTGTCAAGTTTGACCTACCACTACATTCATGAAATACTGCCGATTGGTGAAAAAGTAAAAAGGCTCCATTTTGTGTTGAATTTTTCAAATAAAATTTTCAAAACAATCCGTTGGCATCCGTTGGGGCGGGAAATAAACTGGAAATAAACATTTTTCTTCTTAAAATCATTTTTCTAACTACGATTTTAATAAGAAATGATGTAAAACATCACGAAATTGTTTTTGAACTTATTTTAGATGTTTATTTATCTAACTACAAATAAATAAAAATTAGCACATAGTGTGAACGCACCATCGCTTTTGTGTTTCACCACAAGTCACCCCCTTAAGTCTTTTTTTTTTACTGTGGGCAGTTAACACACTGAACGTAACTGACATATATAATCTGACAGTTAAATGACAGTCTGAAATTTTGTGTTTGGTTTGCAAAAGTTTGGTTTGAAAAAGTTGTAGAAGAAATCCATAAATTACCCACTAGATTACCCCCAAGGACCATAGTTTAAAAATCTGTTTCACTGCTTCTGCTGTTTACGTGATCAATTCATTTCAATTATTGAAATAAGTAAATAAGCCAATCCCAACTGTCGTTCCATTTTCGCCTTTTGATGCTGCTGCCGATGGACAAGCTTTTCGAACCGCCATGAAAGGTTTCGGTACCGATGAACAGGCTATCGTTGATATTCTTACCGCACGTACAAACTCTCAGCGTCAGCTAATAAAAGACTACTTCCTTCATGAGTTTGGCCGTGATTTGATTGAAGATTTGAAAAGTGAACTTAGTGGTAAATTCGAAGATGTCATCATTGGTTTGATGATGCCACCAGTAGAATATCTTTGTAAGCAACTTCACAAGTCAAGGGAAGGCATTGGCACAAACGAAGAAACTCTTGTGGAAATTCTTTGTACAAAATCTAACGAAGAAATTGCTGAAATTGTTACTGCTTATGAAGATAAATATAACCATCCTTTGGCTTTCTTTAGGCGTTTGCTGACTTTGATTGTTACCGGAGTACGCAATCCAGCTGAAACTGTTGATTCAGAAAAGGCTAAGGAACAAGCTGAATCACTTTATGCTGCTGGAGAAGCAAAATTGAGCACCGATGAGCAGGTCTTCAATCGTATAATGGCTCATGAAAGTTTTGCTCAGCTAAGATTCATTTTCGAAGAGTACAAACAAGGTTCTGGGCACACTTTAGAACAAGCTGTCAAACATGAAATGAGTGGTGAACTACATGAAGCAATGATGGCTATTAGTGAGTTTAATGTAAATAATTGTAATTTGTTAGCCTAATTTTGGTTTCTCTTTTTTAAGTTGAATGCGCTCAATCCCCGGCTGCTTTCTTCGCCAAATGTCTTTTCAAAGCAATGGACGGTGCAGGTACCGATGATAGAACTCTAATTCGCATCATTATCAGTCGATCAGGGATCGATTTGGGTAATAATAAACTTTAACCAGTGCTGTTAAGGTAAATATTAGAAAACCGATTAACATTTTGGTAATATATTTCTTACTTTTTTTTTAGTCGGAGACGTCTGGTGATTACAAACGTGCACTTTGTGCTCTGATTGGAGGTGCATAATGTTCTTCTTTGATGCAAATTCTCATTGTCCTATTAATATCTGTGAATCTCTCCTACTTGAATGTACCCTGCATAGAAAGTGCCTAACTTAAGAAGATTATAGTTACATTTATATAGTTTTGTTGTTGTTGTCTACTTAAATCATTCATAAATATGCTTCAGATCAACATTTTGGGCGCTTTGCACAGCTTGTAAATGATTGCAAACATTTTATTAAAAAGATTATACAAATATTTTCTTCGCATTGTTTCAAAATATTTTATGTGTCAATTCATTTGACATTTTTGTCAAAAAAACTCACCACTCACACGTATTCACAGATAGGAAAGCGGGGTGAATTTTTTTTTTTTACGGGAGGGGACGGACGAACTGGAAGTGGATGACCTGTGACTGAGACTGAGCCTAGACTGGGAAATTTGAGTTTGGCGTGGTGAGTACTCTCGTGATTACACAGGTCCAAAATTGAGGACGCCTCACTTCAAGCGGATGGAATTTTTGTGAAGTGAGACAGTTGTATGACGCGAATTTTTTGCATTTTACAAAAGAAAATAACATCCATAAATTTTTATTAAAGTTTCTATTCGTTTCCTTTTCCAAGAATTCATATTCTATCACTCTGCATTTAGCTTAATTATGAAAATACTGCGATGTTAACACATCGGCAGTCAAGCAGATAATGAATAAAATGGGAAAAAACTTGAATTTGAAATTGGAACTCACGCTTCCGATGTTTATAATTTGAAGCTGCCTGACGAGAGTACTCACCCCTCGCCACTCTTGCCAACGAACTCTCGTGAGTCCGGTCTCAAATTTCCCAGTCTAAGCACAGTCTAAGAATGTATGGTCAAGCCATTGACGTACTAGATATATACCGCCAGTCGGTTGAAATTTTCATACAAACAGCCAAGAAAGTTGTTCCAGCTAAAAACAGTCTAAAAACGCCATCATCTTTTAGTGTTAAATACGTGTACTAATTTCGCCATTAGAATTTAAATGAAAACGATAATATATTCATCTGTAAGTAACTCATGACATAAGGAGTGGTTGTGTTTTGTAACATAAAAGTCGTTTGATAATAATTTCCACCAAAATATTTCAATAGTAAATAATTAATTAAAAAAATAATATCACTGCTACGCAGATTCCCTGCTAGTAATTGATGGCGCCCCTAGTTATGTTGGAACACGCGTGAAGTTGGCTACTGGCGGTCCATACTTAATACGATGGGTCTAGCCAAATTGGACAGTCCCATTTGAAATGCACGGGCACGCATACAGAGTTAAATCTCTGCAGTTTTTAAAATTTGTTGGCAAAAGTAGGTGGAGCCTCCTGAGTTGATGTTCTATTTATTTATTATTCATTGACGTGCTAGATATGGACCGCCAGTCGGTTGAAATTTTCATACAAACAGCCAAGAAAAGTTGTTCCAGCTAAAAACAGTCTAAAAACGCCATGATCTTTTAGTGTTAAATACGTGTACTAATTTCGCCATTAGAATTAAAAAAAAAAAACTAAAGGAATAAAACTAAATTAAATTAAATTAATTTCCAAATTGCTTTCTGTAAGATCTTGAGTTTGACACTTTGAAAAAAGCGCGATACATTTTTCAATCTGTCATCTGTATAGTGTGAGCTGTCATATTTTTTGACAAGATGGTAAAATTCCCTATCCTCCCTTGGCTTCGTGAGTATACTGAAAATCTTAGGATACTTTCAGATTTATTTCCCCGCCGCAGTTATGGTCGATCAGTTGTGTTTTAACATGGAATTACAACAACAGTAAAGTAAGCGAACCACAATAGTTGTGCACACGAACGCAAGCAGTCACAGTACTTAAGACCGTGCCATAGAATAATAAACCTAGACTGAGACCATAGAATAATAAATAAATAGAACATCAACTCAGGAGGCTCGACCCACTTTTACCAACAAACTTTCAAATCGGCAGTATTAAACTTCTGTGTGCGCCTTTGCATTTCAAATGGGACTGTCAAGTTTGACCTACCACTACATTCATGAAATACTGCCGATTGGTGAAAAAGTAAAAAGGCTCCATTTTGTGTTGAATTTTTCAAATAAAATTTTCAAAACAATCCGTTGGCATCCGTTGGGGCGGGAAATAAACTGGAAATAAACATTTTTCTTCTTAAAATCATTTTTCTAACTACGATTTTAATAAGAAATGATGTAAAACATCACGAAATTGTTTTTGAACTTATTTTAGATGTTTATTTATCTAACTACAAATAAATAAAAATTAGCACATAGTGTGAACGCACCATCGCTTTTGTGTTTCACCACAAGTCACCCCCTTAAGTCTTTTTTTTTTACTGTGGGCAGTTAACACACTGAACGTAACTGACATATATAATCTGACAGTTAAATGACAGTCTGAAATTTTGTGTTTGGTTTGCAAAAGTTTGGTTTGAAAAAGTTGTAGAAGAAATCCATAAATTACCCACTAGATTACCCCCAAGGACCATAGTTTAAAAATCTGTTTCACTGCTTCTGCTGTTTACGTGATCAATTCATTTCAATTATTGAAATAAGTAAATAAGCCAATCCCAACTGTCGTTCCATTTTCGCCTTTTGATGCTGCTGCCGATGGACAAGCTTTTCGAACCGCCATGAAAGGTTTCGGTACCGATGAACAGGCTATCGTTGATATTCTTACCGCACGTACAAACTCTCAGCGTCAGCTAATAAAAGACTACTTCCTTCATGAGTTTGGCCGTGATTTGATTGAAGATTTGAAAAGTGAACTTAGTGGTAAATTCGAAGATGTCATCATTGGTTTGATGATGCCACCAGTAGAATATCTTTGTAAGCAACTTCACAAGTCAAGGGAAGGCATTGGCACAAACGAAGAAACTCTTGTGGAAATTCTTTGTACAAAATCTAACGAAGAAATTGCTGAAATTGTTACTGCTTATGAAGATAAATATAACCATCCTTTGGCTTTCTTTAGGCGTTTGCTGACTTTGATTGTTACCGGAGTACGCAATCCAGCTGAAACTGTTGATTCAGAAAAGGCTAAGGAACAAGCTGAATCACTTTATGCTGCTGGAGAAGCAAAATTGAGCACCGATGAGCAGGTCTTCAATCGTATAATGGCTCATGAAAGTTTTGCTCAGCTAAGATTCATTTTCGAAGAGTACAAACAAGGTTCTGGGCACACTTTAGAACAAGCTGTCAAACATGAAATGAGTGGTGAACTACATGAAGCAATGATGGCTATTAGTGAGTTTAATGTAAATAATTGTAATTTGTTAGCCTAATTTTGGTTTCTCTTTTTTAAGTTGAATGCGCTCAATCCCCGGCTGCTTTCTTCGCCAAATGTCTTTTCAAAGCAATGGACGGTGCAGGTACCGATGATAGAACTCTAATTCGCATCATTATCAGTCGATCAGGGATCGATTTGGGTAATAATAAACTTTAACCAGTGCTGTTAAGGTAAATATTAGAAAACCGATTAACATTTTGGTAATATATTTCTTACTTTTTTTTTAGTCGGAGACGTCTGGTGATTACAAACGTGCACTTTGTGCTCTGATTGGAGGTGCATAATGTTCTTCTTTGATGCAAATTCTCATTGTCCTATTAATATCTGTGAATCTCTCCTACTTGAATGTACCCTGCATAGAAAGTGCCTAACTTAAGAAGATTATAGTTACATTTATATAGTTTTGTTGTTGTTGTCTACTTAAATCATTCATAAATATGCTTCAGATCAACATTTTGGGCGCTTTGCACAGCTTGTAAATGATTGCAAACATTTTATTAAAAAGATTATACAAATATTTTCTTCGCATTGTTTCAAAATATTTTATGTGTCAATTCATTTGACATTTTTGTCAAAAAAACTCACCACTCACACGTATTCACAGATAGGAAAGCGGGGTGAATTTTTTTTTTTACGGGAGGGGACGGACGAACTGGAAGTGGATGACCTGTGACTGAGACTGAGCCTAGACTGGGAAATTTGAGTTTGGCGTGGTGAGTACTCTCGTGATTACACAGGTCCAAAATTGAGGACGCCTCACTTCAAGCGGATGGAATTTTTGTGAAGTGAGACAGTTGTATGACGCGAATTTTTTGCATTTTACAAAAGAAAATAACATCCATAAATTTTTATTAAAGTTTCTATTCGTTTCCTTTTCCAAGAATTCATATTCTATCACTCTGCATTTAGCTTAATTATGAAAATACTGCGATGTTAACACATCGGCAGTCAAGCAGATAATGAATAAAATGGGAAAAAACTTGAATTTGAAATTGGAACTCACGCTTCCGATGTTTATAATTTGAAGCTGCCTGACGAGAGTACTCACCCCTCGCCACTCTTGCCAACGAACTCTCGTGAGTCCGGTCTCAAATTTCCCAGTCTAAGCACAGTCTAAGAATGTATGGTCAAGCCATTGACGTACTAGATATATACCGCCAGTCGGTTGAAATTTTCATACAAACAGCCAAGAAAGTTGTTCCAGCTAAAAACAGTCTAAAAACGCCATCATCTTTTAGTGTTAAATACGTGTACTAATTTCGCCATTAGAATTTAAATGAAAACGATAATATATTCATCTGTAAGTAACTCATGACATAAGGAGTGGTTGTGTTTTGTAACATAAAAGTCGTTTGATAATAATTTCCACCAAAATATTTCAATAGTAAATAATTAATTAAAAAAATAATATCACTGCTACGCAGATTCCCTGCTAGTAATTGATGGCGCCCCTAGTTATGTTGGAACACGCGTGAAGTTGGCTACTGGCGGTCCATACTTAATACGATGGGTCTAGCCAAATTGGACAGTCCCATTTGAAATGCACGGGCACGCATACAGAGTTAAATCTCTGCAGTTTTTAAAATTTGTTGGCAAAAGTAGGTGGAGCCTCCTGAGTTGATGTTCTATTTATTTATTATTCATTGACGTGCTAGATATGGACCGCCAGTCGGTTGAAATTTTCATACAAACAGCCAAGAAAAGTTGTTCCAGCTAAAAACAGTCTAAAAACGCCATGATCTTTTAGTGTTAAATACGTGTACTAATTTCGCCATTAGAATTAAAAAAAAAAACATAATATATTCATCTGTAAGTAACTCATGGCATAAGGAGTGGATGTGTTTTGTGAAATAAAAGTAGGTTGATAATAATTTCCACCAAAATATTTCAATAGTAAATAATTAATTAAAAAAATCATATCACTGCTACACAGATTCCCTGCTAGTAGTTGATGGCGCCCCTAGTTATGTTGGAACACGCGTGAAGTTGGCTACTGGCGGTCCATACTTAATACGTCAATGTTATTATTCTATGGTCCGGTCATGGTCCGGTCTCAAATTTCTGTCTAAGTACGTCAAATGACGTCGGCTTTCGGCTACTTCAAAATGCGATACCTGGTGGCAAAGAAAAACATCTAATGGGATACAATCAAGGCTGCCACCATGGACGTAATAGATATGGAATGCTAATTGCATACCTCATGTTGGTTCCTTTTATTGATTCAAATTAGCTTTTTACGGCCTTTCATCATCATCATCGTCTCGACAACCGGGGTCCGGTCCTGGCCTCCTTCAACAAGTCTCTCCACCTATCCCGGTTTCGAGCCGACGCCATCCAGTTGCGCACCCCAAGGCTCCGGGCGTCCTGGTCTACGCCATCTCTCCAGCGCAAGCATGGTCTACCACGCTGTCGTCTGCCATAGAATGTACCACAAAGAACTTTCCGAGCAGGTTCCTCTTCGCTCATGCGAGCTAGGTGCCCTGCCCACCGAAGTCTACCGAGCCTAATTTTTGTCACTATATCTGCTTCAAGGTAGATTGCGTACAATTCATGATTGTACCGTCTCCGGAATCGTCCTTCCTCACATATGGGGCCAACAATTCTCCTTAAGACTTTTCTCTCGAACGCGGCTAAGAGGTCAGAGTGCCTTTTGCTAAGCACCCAAGTCTCGGATCCATATGTGAGTACTGGCAGGACCATGGTCCTGTACAGCAGTAGTTTTGAAGTTATGGTGAGATTTCTGGATTTGAAGAGCTTTGACAGACTGTAGTAGGCTCTGTTGGATTTGAGAAGCCGCCCGCGTATTTCTTCTTCTATATTGTTATCGGCTGCTACTATTGACCCAAGGTATTTAAAGGATTGCACCACTTCAAATTCGTGCTCCGCTACCTTGATTGTTTGACCAACTGTTCCTCTCGCATTCGACGCCACCATGTACTTTGTTTTACCTTCACTAATGTGCAGCCCCAGATTTTGTGCCGCCTGCTCGATCTGGATGAAGGAATCGTGTACAGCTTGCTCGGTTCTTCCGATGATGTCGATGTCGTCTGCGTAAGCCAGTATCTGGCTGGACCTGTTGACGATGGTCCCTCTTGTTGCCGTGCCAGAGTCACGGATTGCTTTCTCCAACGCCAGGTTGAAGAGGAGGCAGGCCAAACCATCCCCTTGTCGGAGTCCATTAAAGATGTTGATTGGTCTGGATAGCAATCCGGCTATTTTTACTTGGCTTGTTACGTTGGTCATGGTCAACCTACATAGTCGTGTCAATTTATTTGGGATGCCGAATTCTCTCATGGCTTTGTAAAGTTCTACCCTGGCTATGCTATCATAGGCGGCCTTAAAGTCTATAAACAGGTGGTATGTTGGGATGTTAAATTCTAGACATTTTTCCATCGCCTGCCTAAGGGTAAAGATCTGATCAGTTGTTGATTTGCCTGGAATGAAACCACACTGATATTGTCCGATGATGGTTTTAGCGTATGGGGTTATCCGGTCTTGTAGGATAGAGGAGAGTATCTTATAGGCGGTACTCAACAACGTGATACCTCTATAGTTGCTGCACGTTGTGACATCTCCTTTCTTATGTATGGGGCATATTATACCTTTTCGCCAGTCTTCTGGCATTTCTTCACGGTCCCACACGTGCACTATAATATCATGAATTGCCTGACGTAGAGCTGGCCCACCGTGTTGAAATAATTCGGCTGGTATACCATCAGCTCCCGGGGCTTTGTTTTTCTTTAGCCGGTCTATAGCCTTCTCAACCTCTTCTATGCTTGGTGACGGCAACATAGGGTATTCGTCTTGAAGCAGTGGAGCCTCCACTTCTGCAGTGAGTTGACCATTTAGCAATTCATTAAAGTACACTTCCCATCGCTCCAGTATGCTTTGTGGATCGGTGATCAGATTTCCCTCTCCGTCCTTGCAGTATGTGCAGCGTGGTGTGTACTGCGTCATGTTTCGGATGGATTGGTAGAACTTCCGCGCCTGGTGCGGACCTCGCTCTCGGCTTTTTTCTATTTCACAGATTAAGTTCTTCTCCCAGGCTGATTTTTTCTGTCTGTGAAGCCGTTTTTCTATTCTTCTGAGCTCTTTATATTCTTCTTCGCGTGCCCGCGTTCTATGAGATTGTTGCATTGCTCGGTACGCAACATTCTTACGTTCAGTCGCTAGCTTGCATTCATCATCAAACCAGTCGTTCCGATTTCTACGACTGCTGCCTAAGATGGAGTTGGCAGTACTAATGACAGTATTCTTAAGGCGTGTCCACTTCTCATCTACGCCCAGCATACTGGCCCCAGGACTTACTCTCCCTAAATCAAGCGATTCTAGGGCGAGTCCTAACGCATTACCAAAGGTGTTACTGGCATTTTCATTGCGCAGGGCAGCCGTGTTGATTCGAACTTGATCGGCGGATGCAATACGTCTTCGCAAGGCAATCCGCCCTCGGAAGACCATACCAACAAGATAGTGATCCGAGTCGATATTGGCGCCTCGGTACGTTCGTACCGTCATCAAGTTCGAGTAGTGGCGACGGTCTATCAACACGTGGTCTATTTGGTTACGAGTGACTCCATCAGGTGATACCCAGGTGGCTTTGTAGATATCTTTTCGCGGGAACCTGGTACTCGCAACGACCATGTTTTTCGATGCTGCCAATTCTAAGACTCGAAGTCCATTGTCATTAGTGTTCTCATGCAAACTATGGGTGCCTGCGTAATGCCTGAATACCGGCACCCGACCTATTTTTGCGTTCAAATCCCCAAGGATGATTTTTACGTCATACCTTGGACAGGCATTGAGGGTCATCTCGACTTGTTCGTAGTAAGTCTCTTTTTCTTCGTCTGAGGACTCCTCCGTAGGTCCGTGAACGTTAATGAGGCTAATGTTCGTAAATTTGCCTCGCACGCGAAGGGTGCATAGCCTTTCGCTTATAGCGATAAAGCCGATGATGGTAGACTTCATTTTTTCGCTGACTAGGAAGCCTACCCCGAGCACATGGTGTTTTGTATGACAGCTGTAGTATACGTCATATTCTTTCTTCTGTAAAACACCATTCCCTGTCCATCTGATTTCTTGTAGTGCTGTTATGTCAGCTCTATATTTTGACAGGGCATCGGCTAGCTGCTGAGCAGCTCGAGCTCTATAGAGCGATCGTACGTTCCATAAGAAAATTTGTAAATCGTTATGCCGTTTTCGTTGCGTTGGTTGTCGTCGTGAGATCAGTCCGTTTCCGAGGCTTGTTGTCGGGTTCGTAATTCTAAAATTTTACGGAACAGGGAATTAACCTGTTGCCAACCTGAGGAACTAGCCTGATCATATTAGCCAAACCTTTTTTAAAAGGCTTGTTACTAGCGGCCGCCGCAAAGAGGCTATGATCACACTTCCACCAGTCCCGAATAGTTACGGCACGTGCATGTTTTCATATGCTACATGTTATTCCCCCTATTCGTCTGATGGCTGACCGCCTTTAGTCCATGAAAAAATGGCGTTTCGTGCGGATGCTCACTTTGCACTCATCAGTTGACGACGAGTGAGCATCTTGTCAATACGCAAATTTCCGCTTGTTTCAGTTCAACTTACATAACTTTTTTGACAAAAAGCTAAAGTGAACCATATCCAACAAGATTACGATTGCAATCATTAAGCTGGAAGTGTTTTTACCCGTGGCCTGGTTTAAGTTATATATAAAATGTTTTAGTTATAAAACAAATTCTATATACCTACATTGAAAAAATTAATAAATATAGAATAATAAATAAAAATAATTTCAACTAAGTAGAAGACTTAGCATTAAATTTAGTGGACTTGTTGAATTATTGATTCAAATTAACTTTTTATGGCCTTTAGTCCATGAAAAAATGGCGTTTCGTGCGGATGCTCACTTTGCACTCATCAGTTGACGACGAGTGAGCACCTTGTCAATACGCAAATTTCCGCTTGTTTCAGTTCAACTTACATAACTTTTTTGACAAAAAGCGAAAGTGAACCATATCCAACAAGATTACGATTGCAATCATTAAGCTGGAAGTGTTTTTACCCGTGGCCTGGTTTAAGTTATATATAAAATGTTTAAGTTATAATACAAATTCTATATACCTACATTGAAAAAATTAATAAATATAGAATAATAAATAAAAATAATTTCAACTAAGTAGAAGACTTAGCATTAAATTTAGTGGACTTGTTGAATTATTGATTCAAATTAGCTTTTTATGGCCTTTAGTCCATGAAAAAATGGCTTCATTAACATCCACCGCCAGAACATCAGCCTTCAAAATCTGATGCTCCTCAAGATATGCTGAATTCTTGCCATTCCAAACAGTGACAATGACCCGCGAATCTCCAGTTATTATGGTCATATCTTTTAGGATCTGAAGCGACCAAATAATGACCTCAACATTCCTACAAGGTAAGGCCCATCTTGTGGATGGCATGTCCACTTTTCACATCCCAGATTCGAATAGCGTCTATACCTCCAGTGACAAGGTGTCCGCCACTAGAGTCAAACTTGCAGCAAAGTACGCGGCCTTCTTGTTTGTCAAAAAGCTTTTTGTAAACCATTTGGCCTTCTGTTATATCGAATATGTTTATGTAACCCTCCTCAGTGCCGAGGGCTATTTCACTGCCTTCACTATTGACATCGAGACACCAGATAGAATTGCCAGTGGCATGTTGCGACTGCCGCTTGGCCAAGGTAACCAAATCCCATTCTACAAAATGCCCAGTCAGTCCAACCGTAAAGAAACGCTGTCCAGACCATGCCATTCCCTCAATTGATAATTCTCCATTGCTAACAATAGTTTTCTCATGAAAAGCAGCATGTTGCATGTCCCATATCTCAATTGAACCATCAATTCTAATAAAATTAAAGACGTATTAAAGCACAAATACTTTAGTACCATGTTAGTTGTAACATGCGGTGGGTCTTCGAATCCCAAAACTCTGTAGGTATTCATTAAAATTTCTAAAAAACGCGACAAAATAAAATATTGTTCTAGAAATAAAAACTTATTTAATATTAGACCTTTGGAGCGTTCCTACAATCCTTTGGCAATCGTCTGTTGTGTCGATAACTTCGATTTGGTTGTTCCGCAAGGGAATACGGAAGTTATAGGCATATTTTAGATGTTGTATTATTCGGACGATTTTTATTACAATACAAACAAGACCGAGACCAATTGTCTTGGCCCAAGCTGTAGGTATTTGAAATTTTTCTACTTTCAGCAATTTAGGTTTTTGTTAAATTTTGAGTATTAAGTCCAACTTGTTTTCTTGGGCCCACTGATCTCTCTATATTAAACAATAAATTCTTAAATTAATTAATAACTTTTTTTTGCGCAAAATTACTTTTTATTCTGAAAATTACCACACATTTTAAATTGAACGATTTGCGTTAATTTTTACTTTATTAAAAAATATTCTTCGATCTCAAACACAAAGCAAAACGCCATTTTCAGTATTTTGACATTTGTTAAACTGTTATAGTGGTATACTGTTATACAAAATTGGGGACTTTTTCATAATATAACACATCTTCAAATTGCTTCATCTTTTTTATATGCATCCGCTATCCAGTTATATATTGAGATCAGTGGGTGTAGCTGTAGCTGTAGCTTGTAGCGCTGTCAAAGTAGAGACAACGCCAATCCTATAATAACGCCCAGAATGTGTAGCTGTAGCGCTACTTTTTGACATTTGAGAAACAAAAAAATAAAGCAAAGTAGGTAAAAATAAAAGCAAAAATGTAACAATAGTAGGCGAGAAATTTTTATAGGTAGTTAAAAACAATCCAATTTTGTGGGATTTAAATTATAAAAACATAAAAAAGAAAGCCCAAGCTTGGAAAAATATTCATTCTGCGCTACACCATTGTTGGCGATCTTGCTACTTTTATGAGCTACATGTTGACAGTTGCTTTGACAGCGCTACAAGCTACAGCTACATGCTACACTATTCTGTTCAGGCAGTCATTGCTAGTTTTGACAACCCGTAGCGAAAACTTTTCCATTTACGTGTGGCGCTGTAGTAGTCAAGTTTGTACTAAAGAGCAATATAACTTAGTTTTTGACTACCAATTGCGCATTTCAACTGTAATGGTAAAACCATCCTCCATTCATAAGAGTGGAATCAGACTTAACCTTCCATCCTGTTGGATGGAAGGGTGTCCAGTAGGCCAGGCCAGTATGCATGCTTGCTTGGCCTTGGGCATAGCTCGTAGGTTTGTGGGTCGGGGTCTTTTGGCCTGCCTATCTGGACTACCGTGAATTACATGCCCTTTGAAGATTACTCTACCAGGAAAAACAAAATACAAAATTGAAATATACTAGGACAGACCATATATGAACAGACGGACAATACAAAAAAAAAAATAAGCTACGTTAGAATAAAGAAAAGCGATGTTTGGAAGCGAAGGAAGGGTCTCCTAAGCTGACTACCTAATAGTTATTTTAATGCACCCGGTACCTTTTGGTGGTATTGGTACCGTTGAGCAATCCCACCCCATTGCTAACTCATTGCTGAGAAGGCACCATGGCTGTCACGGGCTCAGAATATGTGTCAGCCCCATATACTAAGGCTTTAAGCCTCACATGCGTCACTCAGATGCCCAGCACTTCCTCGTCCTGCCAGCCACCAATCACTTCAAAGGTTATTTAATCCTCCATGGACTGTGGATTATTTCCCACAAAGAAAACCAATATTCTTCAGATAAAACTAAAGCACATAGTTATTTTATTTAAATGTTCATATTTAAATAAATATGAAATTATTATTTAAGAAAACAAAACTAAATTAATCTATTTATGTATTTGTACATTCACACATAAATGCGATTAATGAAAACTCATTCAAATAAAGATTATTGTGGAAGAGAGGAAATAAAATGATACCGAATACCAGGAAAGAAATCTATAGAGGTAAATATTGTAACGTGTTCTATAAGATGTTCTCCGTTCTATTTTTTTTTGTTATACGATGCGTAAACTCACCATTGTGGTTCCAACTTAAAGTGACAGCCACAACGAAGTTAACGAAACCCCATTTTTTTTTACGAAAGACCATAGACTAGAAAGCTCCAGAAGGCTCTGACTGGCACTTTACTAGAAGATTCTAAAGCGGAGTGCTGAAGGGTGCAGCCACTATAAATACGAGCGCACCATGCGGCAAGAAGTAAGTTTGAATTTGAAATTAGTCGTGTACAAGTCGGTAATTTGAGAGTGATAAAGTTTGAATTTAAAATAATGAAAGTAAAAAGGAAATAAAGAGTGTTTTGATATATTAAGTCGAATTAAAAGTGAAAAGACGTAAAGTGAGTTGTATTAAAACGGAAATAAGTTTTATTTAATAAAACGAATTTAGATAAAACATAAACATTGGTGTCAGAAGTGTAATTAAATAAAAATTTAGTGAAAAGTGATTGTGTAAAAATGGGTAAGCATCTGAAAGATTTAAACGCTGTTGAACTAAAAACAGTACTAAACAAACGGGGTCTTCCTACTGCTGGAACGAAAAATGATCTCATTATTCGTCTGCAAGAAGCCATGAGACGACACGGCGAAAATCCAGACACTTCTGTCTTGGAAATCGAAATGGAAGAAGAACAAGTAAGTACCAACACAGACATGTCCAATATGTTGGCTCTTCTTCTCGAACGTTTAGAAGATCAAGGAATCGAACAAACGAAACTTCTCGAACGTTTCGAAGATTAAAGAAACGAACAAACGAAACTTTTCGAAGATCAAAGAAACGAACTAATAAGACTTCTCGAACATTTCGAAGATCAAAGAAACGAACAAACGAAACTTTTCGAAGATCAAAGAAACGACCTAACGAAACTTCTCTAACGTTTCGAAGATCAAATAAAAGAACAAACGAAACTTTTCGAAGATCAAAGAGAACAAAAGAATGAACAAACGAAACTTCTCGAACGTTTTGCTTATGAAAGAAACGAGCAAAAAGAGCTCTTTGAAGAACAAAGGAACCTTCTTGAAGGCAAACTCAATACTTTAGAGAACAAGTTTGTTGTTGTAGATGAACGTGTTGAAGGAGTTGAAAAACATTTACTCAAAGTAGACACAAGTTTGCAGAAGGTTGAAGAAAAATTCGAAAAGTTGAGGATAAATTCAATTATTTGTCAAAAGAATTCGACAAGGTTAGAAAATTGAAGGTGCGAGAAAGTTCTAGTGAATCTAACAAGAGAAAAGAAATGCATCCGCCAACTTTTGATGGGGCAACTTCTTGGTCAATCAATAAAAGACAATTCGAAGCAGCAGCAATGACAAACGGCTGGGACGATGAAGACAAGTTTGTTGCACTTACACTGGCTTTCAGAGGACCTGCTGCTCAGTTACTGCAAACAATACCACCAGAGATGCATGGCAACTTAAGTGCACTCTCACAAGCCACTGAAAAACGCATTGGAGATGGCCATATGCAAGAAGTTCTTAGAGTTCAACTAAACACAAGAGTTCAGAAATGAATTAATTGAGAGTTTTTCACCTTATTGACCGCAAAAATCGAAATTCAGAAACGAAGTGAAACTCTTAAGCAGCTTCAAGCAGACATCGAACGACTAGCTCACTTGGCATATCCAACTGCGGGCGAAGAAATCATAAACCAATTCGACGCGGAAGCCTTTGTTCGTGCCTTGTCTGACATTAATCTCCAGACAGCAGTACGAACAGCTGGAAGCCGAAAACTTCCAGAAGCATTAGCTTTCGCCTTGACTATGGAAGCAGCTGAACAGGCTTCACTAGGAGAACATCGGGTAAGAGAAGTTGCTATAGAAGATTGCTCTTGCCAAAGAATGGCATTCCAGAACAACCGTCGAGATGGACAAATCCGATGCTGGAATTGGAACAAGACCGGACATTTCAAGCGTCAGTGCCGAATGCCACCAAGAAGAAGCGCATGTCAACATTGCGGAAGCAGAAATAATACATCAGATGAGACTACAAACAAGACCAACGCCCCACCTCGTTTCCAGGGGCAGAAGCTGGTTTCTGGTATCTATGGCCCCAGAAACATCATCCAAGTCTCGCAGACTAAACGAAACAATAAAATTTTAACTGTGGAAGCAGCTATTAACAACGTGCAATAAGTGGTTACCATCGAAACCGATGCCACCGCTTCCATTATCTCAAGAGACTTGGTCAAGATGGCATGGGTACACAACACCAACAGCTATTGTCTGAAGACTGCATCAGGAGAAGCAGCAAGTGTACGGCGAAGTCCGTCTTCGGATCCGCTTGGCATAACTAGAGTTTGAACATCTATTTCTAGTTGCAGATATATGCGATGAGTGCATTATTGGAATTGACTTTATGGAAAAGCATGAATTAACAGGTTGGAAACAGTTCCGTACAACTTCGAATTACGAAACCGACAACAAGCCTCGGAAACGGACTGATCTCACGACGACAACCCACGCAACGAAAACGGCAAAACGATTTACTCGAGCTGCTCAGCAGCTAGCTGATGCCCTGTCAAAATATAAAGCTGACATAACAGCACTTCAAGAAATCAGATGGACAGGGAATGGTGTTTTACAGAAGAAAGAATAAGACGTATACTACAGCTGTCATACAAAACACCATGTGCTCGGGGTAGGCTTCCTAGTCAGCGAAAAAATGAAGTCTACCATCATCGGCTTTATCGCTATAAGCGAAAGGCTATGCACCCTTCGCGTGCGAAGCAAATTTACGAACATCAGCCTCATTAACGTTCACGGACCTACGGACGAGTCTTCAGACGAAGAAAAAGACACTTACTACGAACAAGTCGAGAGGACCCTCAATGCCTGTCCAAGGTATGACGTAAAAATCATCCTTGGGGATTTGAACGCAAAAATAGGTCGGGAGCCGGTATTCAGGCATTACGCAGGCACCCATAGTTTGCATGAGAACACTAATGACAATGGACTTCGAGTCTAAGCATTGGCAGCATCGAAAAACATGGTCGTTGCGAGTACCAGGTTCCCGCGAAAAGATATCTACAAAGCCACCTGGGTATCACCTCATGGAGTCACTCGTAGCCAAATAGACCACGTGTTGATAGACCGTCGCCACTACTCGAACTTGATGACGGTACGTACGTACCGAGGCGCCAATATCGACTCGGATCACTATCTTGTTGGTATGGTCTTCCGAGGGCGGATTACCTTGCGAAGACGTATTGCATCAACCGATCAGGTTCGAATCAACACGGCTGCCCTGCGCAATGAAAATGCCAGTAACACCTTTGGTAATGCGTTAGGACTCGCGCTAGAATCACTTGATTTAGGGAGAGTAAGTCCTGGAGCCAGTATGCTGGGCGTAGATGAGAAGTGGACACGCCTTAAGAATACTGTCATTAGTACTGCCAACTCGGAACGACTGGTTTGATGATGAATGCAAGCTAGCGACTGAACGTAAGAATGTTGCGTACCGAGCAATGCAACAATCTCATAGAACGCGGGCACGCGAAGGAGAATATAAAGAGCTCAGAAGAATAGAAAAACGGCTTCACAGACAGAAAAAATTAGCCTGGGAGAAGGACTTAATCTGTGAAATAGAAAAAAGCCGAGAGTGAGGTCCACACCAGGCGCGGAAGTTCTACCAATTCGTCCGAAACATGACCCAGTACACACCACGCTGCACATACTTATAGGACGGAGTGGGAAATCTGATCACCGATCCACAAAGCATACTGGAGCGATGGGAAGTGTACTTTTATGAATTGCTAAATGGTCAACTCACTGCAGAAGTGGAGGCTCCACTGCTTCAAGACGAATACCCTATTGTAACGTGTTACACAAATAATTAAAGGGTGCTGAATGTTTTCATCTTTTGAGGTAAACGCCATCTACCTGTTCGGTACATGTACTAAATCTCTACACCTACTACATTGCCTACTCTATATTGTACTACATTGCCTACTCGATATTGTTCTAGCAAGTTCAAGAACCTTCCATGAGCCAAGCATTTCTGTATAAAAGAGGAAGCGGATGCGGACCGACAGTCAGTCTGAATTTGAAATCAGTCGTGTGCAAGTCGGTAATTTGAAAGTGATAAAGTTTGAATTTTAAAATAAAGAAAGTAAAAAGGAAATAAAGAGTGTTTGGAAATATTAAGTGGAATTAAAAGTAAAATGAGGTAAAGTGAGTTGTATTAAAACGGAAATAAGTTTTATTTAATAAAACAAACCTAGATAAAACTTAACATTGGTGTCAGAATTATAATTAAATAAAACTTTAGTGAAAAGTGATTGTGTTGAAAGTAAAATATGGGTAAGCTTCTGAAGGATTTAAACGCTGTTGAACTAAAAGCAGAACTAAACAAACGGGGTCTTCCTACTACTGGAACGAAAAATTACCTCATTATTCGTCTGCAAGAAGCCATGAGACGACACGGTGAAAATCCAGACACATCCGTCTTGGAAATAGAAATGGCAGAAGAACAAGTAAGTACCAACACAGATTTGTCCAATATGTTGGCTCTTCTTCTTGAACGTTTCGAAGATCAAAGAAACGAACAAACGAAACTTCTCGAACGTTTCAAAGATCAAAGAGAAGAACAAAAGAATGAACAAACGAAACTTCTCGAACGTTTCGAAGATCAAAGAAACGAACAAACGAAACTTCTCGAACGTTTCGAAGATCAAAGAAAAGAACAAAAGAATGAACAAACGAAACTTCTCGAACGTTTCGAAAATCAAAGAGAAGAACAAAAGAATGAACAAACGAAACTTCTAGAACGTTTCAAAGATCAAAGAGAAGAACAAAAGAATGAACAAACGAAACTTCTCGAACGTTTCGAAGATCAAAGAAATGAATGTTTTCGAAGAACTTTGAAACAGCATTCTTGAAGAACAAAAGAACCTCCTAGAAGATAAGCTCACTGCTTTGCAAAACAAGTTCGTTGCTGCTGACGAAAGATTTGAGGCCGTCGAAAAACAACTCATAACAGTTGAGACTAAGACGGGAAGTTCGAGAATTCAGAAGGAAAATTTGAGCAAAAATTTGAAAATATTGCCAAAGATTTGGACAAGGTAAGAAAACTGAAGGTACGAGAAACTTCTAGGGACTATTTAAAGAGAAAAGAAATGCATCCGCCAACTTTTGATGGACAAACTTCTTGGTCAATCTATAAAAGACAATTCGAAGCAGCAGCGATGACAAACGGCTGGGACAATGAAGACAAGTTTGTTGCACTTACACTGGCTCTTAGAGGACCTGCTGCTGAGTTACTGCAAACAATACCAGCAGAGATGCATGGCAACTTTAGTGCACTTTCACAAGCCATTGAAAAACGCTTTGGAGATGGCCATATGCAAGAAGTCTTTAGAGTTCAACTAAACACCAGAGTTCAGAAACGGGGTGAAACTCTTCAGCAGCTTCAAGCAGACATCGAACGACTAGCTCACTTGGCATATCCAACTGCGGGCAAAGAAATCATAAGCCAATTCGCCGCAGAAGCTTTCGCCTTGACTATGGAAGCAGCTGAACAGGCTTCACTAGGAGTACATCGGGTAAGAGAAGTTGCTATAGAAGAATGCTCTTGCCAAAGAATGGCATTCCAGAACAACCGTCGAGATGGACAAATCCGATGCTGGAATTGCAACAAGACTGGACACTTCCAGCGCCAGTGCCGAATGCCACCAAGAAGAAGCGCATGTCAACATTGCGGAAGCAGAAATAATACATCAGATGAGACTACAAACAACACCAACGTCCAACCTCGTCAAGTTTCCCAGCAGGGAAACGAGTAAGAACCAACTTCGAGGGGCAGAAGCTGGTTTCTGGTATCTATGGCCCCAGAAACATCATCCAAGTCTCACAGACTAAACGAAACAATAAAAGTATAACTGTGGAAGCAGCTATTAACAACAAGCAATACGTGGTTACCATCGACACCGGTGCCACCGCTTCCATTGTGCGAAGAGACTTGGTCAAAATGGCATGGCTAAACAACACCAACAGCTATTGTCTGAAGACTGGAACAGGAGAAACAGCAAGAGTGTACAGAGAAGTCCGTCTTCGGATCTGCTTAGCAGAACTAGAGTTTGAACATCTATTTCTAGTGGCAGATATATGCGATGAGTGCATTATTGGAATCGACTTTATGAAAAAGCATGAAATAATTCTCGACATTGGTAATCAAGTTCTTAAATACCGAAATATAGAGATTCCAATGGTTTATGGCAATCAAAACTCATCATCGATAAGAGCAATCATCAAAGAAGATATGTTCCTATCTCCTTCGTCAGAAGTCTTTGTTTGGACAAACATCAAAGATGATTCTGGGAGCCATCGGTACCTCGTGGTGGAACCAGATTCTG
This sequence comes from Baccha elongata, assembly GCA_951217065.1. Lineage (NCBI taxonomy): Eukaryota > Metazoa > Arthropoda > Insecta > Diptera > Syrphidae > Baccha > Baccha elongata. The sequence continues at coordinate 295,802 of CATNUY010000331.1, forward strand.
AGCATTGCTCCCAAAATAACATCGTTGGAAAGACGCTGGTGGCACCTCAAAATAACATGGTGCCCATACGAATACTAAACATCAAACCATATGAGATCAAGCTCAGAAAAGGAGAAGTTGTCGGTAAATGTTACCCTGTAGCGGCAATAACAAATATAACCGAAGAACATCCCGAAAAATCAGTGAATCCAGATAAAGTCATTGCTTTGAAGAGAAAAATGTTTAACTGCTGTGATCTCGATCAATAACAGCTAAGAGTTGCTGGAAACCTTCTACAAGAGTTCGCTGATGTTTTCGCTTCACAGGACGGGAATATGGACGCACACAACTTGTACAGCATCGAATCGATACTGGTGATGCAAGGCCGATCCGTCAACCAGCAAGGTGCCTACCTTTAGCCAAACAAGACGAAGTTACTAAAATGATATCGACAATGCAGACAGATGGTTTAATCGAGAATTCAAAAAGCCCTTGGGCATCACCAGTCGTACTAGTCAAAAAGAAGGACGGAAGTACTCGATTCTGTGTAGACTACCGAAGGTTGAACGATGTCACCAAGAAGGATACTCTGAATGCGATGGCTAGAGCTCAATGGTTTTCAACATTGGACCTGAAGAGTGGTTACTGGCAGGTTGAAATTCACCCAGAAGATCGGGAGAAAACTGCATTCTCGATTGGTAACGGTTTATGGCAGTTCAAAGTAATGCCTTTTGGCCTGTGTAACGCTCCTGCAACATTTGAGCGTTTAATGGAATGCGTACTACAAGGCCTTACTTGGAAAGCCTGTCTAGTCTATTTGGATGATGTCATCGTGTTTGGGAAAACATTTGACGAGCATTGTGAAAACTTAAAAGGGGTATTACAGAGATTGCGAAATGCTCATCTAAAGCTCAATCCAGAAAAATGTACGCTGTTCAAGTCTGAAGTGAAGTATTTGGGGCATATCATCTCGTCTCAAGGAGTAAGAACTGATCCCGAGAAAGTGGAAGCTGTGAAGAACTGGCCAAATCCACAAGACAAGCATCAACTTAGAAATTTTTTTGGGCTAGCTACATATTACGGACGATTTGTGAAGGATTTTGCCGCAATCGCCAAAAGCTTGCACCAACTCACAGAAAAAGGAAAACAATTCAAGTGGTCAAATGAGTGCGAGAAAAGCTTTAAGGAACTTAAAAGACGCTTGTGTGATGCTCCAGTGTTAACCTATCCAACTCCTGGAAAACAGTTTATAATCGATGAAAGCCTATTGGGCACAATGGAATTCCCTTCATGTGCAGGAAGGTTTACTCAAACGAAAATGGAAATATTCAGATGGCAAAACCTCTGTGATGCAGCTTGTTGTACCCCGGACAAAGGTTAATAACATTCTACGTGAAATGCATGATGGATTTTCTGGAGGCCATTTGGGTGTCAACAAAACTCTGGACAAAATTCGAGAACGTTTCTACTGGCTGCATGCAAGAGATGATGTAGCAAAATGGTGCAGAAAATGCGTCACTTGTGCAGCCACCAAAGGACCAGGCAGAAAACTACAGAGTAAGATGCAACAGTACAACTTTGGAGCAACTTTTGAAAGAATTTCCATCGATATTGCAGGCCCATTTTTTGAGTCTAACAGTGGAAACCGATTCATTCTTGTTGTCATGGATTACTTCAGCAAGTGGCCTGAAGCGTTTGCCATTCCAAACCAGGAAGCGAAGAGAGTTGTCGATCAGATTGTGTACAATTGGGTCAGCAGGTTCGGTGTTCCTATGGAGCTCCATTCTGACCAAGGAAGAAACTTCGAATCCAAAATATTTCAAGAGGTCTGTTCGCTCCTTGGCATCAAGAAGACGAGAATAACGCCACTTCATCCGCAGTGTGACGGAATGTTTGAACGTTTCAACAGGACTCTCAAAGAACACCTCTCCAAAGTAGTAGGTGACTTCCAACGAGACTGGGACCAACACATTCCTCTATTTTTAATGGCATACCGAAATGCAGTGCACAGCACAACTGGTCACACTCCATCAGAAATTGTATTCGGTACAAATATCCGGTTGCATAGCGAAATTAAATTCGGATGTCCAACGGGCGAAAACTGAAATGAAGAGGAATACGTGGATTGCCTAAAGGAAAAACTGACTGACATCCATGACAGGACAAGGACTAAAATAAAGCTAGCTAGTGACCGAATGAAAACACGCTATGATGCAAACATCACAACGAAACCTTTTCATGAGGGAGATCTAGTTTGGCTCTATAATCCTCATCGACAAATGGGAATGTCACCAAAACTTCAACAAAACTGGGGAGAACCTTCCCGTGTTGTTACAAGGATCAATGATGTGGTTTATCGAATTCAGCGAGGTCTAAGAGGCAAGCCAAAAGTTGTTCACATTGACCGGCTTTACCGCTACAGTGGAGAAGATGGTGAAGAAATTGTTCGGGGCGAACAATCTTAGGAGGAGGGCAATGTAACGTGTTACACAAATAATTAAAGGGTGCTGAATGTTTTTATCTCTTGAGGTAAACGCCATCTACCTGTTCGGTACATCTACTAAATCTCTACACCTACTACATTGCATACTCTATTGTTCTAGCAAGTTCAAGAACCTTCCATGAGCCAAGCATTTCTGTATAAAAGAGGAAGCGGATGCGGACCGACAGTCAGTTTGAATTTGAAATCAGTCGTGTACAAGTCGGTAATTTGAAAGTGATAAAGTTTGAATTTAAAAATAAAGAAAGTAAAAAGGAAATAAGGAGTGTTTTGAAATATTAAGTGGAATTAAAAATAAAAAGACGTAAAGTGAGTTCTATTAAAACGGAAATAAGTTTTATTTAATAAAACGAACCTAGATAAAACTTAACACTATGTTGCCGTCACCAAGCATAGAAGAGGTTGAGAAGGCTACAGGCCGGCTAAAGAAAAACAAAGCCCCGGGAGCTGATGGTATACCAGCCGAATTATTTCAACACGGTGGGTTGAAATACGTCAGGCAATTCATGATATTATAGTGCACGTGTGGGAGCATGAAGAAATGTCAGAAGACTGGCGAAAAGGTATAATATGCCCCATACATAAGAAAGGAGTTGTCACAACGTGCAGCAACTATAGAGGTATCACGTTGTTGAGTACCGCCTATAAGATACTCTCCTATATCCTACAAGACCGGATAACCCCATACGCTAAAACCATCATCGGACATTATCAGTGTGGTTTCATTCCAGGCAAATCAGCAACTGATCAGATCTTTACCCTTAGGCAGGCGATGGAAAAATGTCTAGAATTTAACATCCCAACATACCACCTGTTTATAGACTTTAAGGCCGCCTATGATAGCATAGCCAGGGTAGAACTTTACAAAGCCATGAGAGAATTCGGCATCCCAAATAAATTGACACGACTATGTAGGTTGACCATGACCAACGTAACAAGCCAAGTAAAAATAGCCGGATTGCTATCCAGACCAATCAACATCTTTAATGGACTCCGACAAGGGGATGGTTTGGCCTGTCTCCTCTCCAACCTGGCGTTGGAGAAAACAATCCGTGACTCTGGCACGGCAACAAGAGGAACCATCGTCAACAGGTCCAGCCAGATACTGGCTTACGCAGACGACATCGACATCATCGGAAGAACCGAGCAACCTGTACAAGATTCCTTCATCCAGATCGAGCAGACGGCACAACATCTGAGGCTGCACATTAGTGAAGGTAAAACAAAGTACATGGTGGCGTCGAATGCGAGAGGAACAGTTGGTCAAACAATCAAGGTAGCGGAGCACGAATTTGAAGTGGTGCAATCCTTTAAATACCTTGGGCCAATATTAGCAGCCGATAACAATATAGAAGAAGAAATACGCGGGCGGCTTCTCAAATCCAACAGAGCCTACTACAGTATGTCAAAGCTCTTCAAATCCAGAAATCTCACCATAACTTAAAAACTGCTGCTGTACAGGACCATGGTCCTGCCAGTACTCACATATGGATCCGAGACTTGGGTGCTTAGCAAAAGGCACTCCGACCTCTTAGATGCGTTCGAGAGAAAAGTCTTAAGGAGAATTGTTGGCCCCATATGTGAGGAAGGACGATTCCGGAGACGGTACAATCATGAATTGTACGCAATCTACCTTGAAGCAGATATCGTGACAAAAATTAGGTTCGGTAGACTCCGGTGGGCAGGGCACCTAGCTCGCATGAGCGAAGAGGAACCTGCTCGGAAAGTTCTTTGTGGTACATTCTATGGCAGACGACAGCGTGGTAGACCATGCTTGCGCTGGAGACATGGCGTAGACCAGGACGACTGGAGCTTTGGGGTGCGCAACTGGATGGCGTCGGCTCGAGACCGGGATAGGTGGAGAGACTTGTTGAAGGAGGCCAGGACCTGACCCCGGTTGTCGAGCCGATGATGATGATGAAATAATTCTCGGCGTTGGTAACCAAGTTCTTAAATACCGAAATATAGAGATTCCAATGGTTTATGGCAATCAAAACTAATCATCGATAAGAGCAATTATCAAAGAAGATATGTGCCTACCTCTTTCGTCAGAAGTCTTTGTTTGGGCAAAAATCAAAGATGATCCTGGGAGCCACAGATACCTCATCATGGTGCAACCAGACTCTGAGCATTGCTCTCAAAATTACATCGTGGGAAAGACGCTGGTGGCACCTCAAAATAACATGGTGCCCATACGAATACTAAACATCAAACCATATGAGATCAAGCTCAGAAAAGGAGAAGTTGTCGGTAAATGTGACCCTGTAGCGGCAATAACAAAGATAACCGAAGAACATCCCGAAAAATCAGTGAATTCAGATAAAGTCATTGCTTTGAAGAGAAAAATGTTTAACTGCTGTAATCTCGATCAACAACAGCTAAGAGTTGCTGGAAACCTTATGCAAGAGTTCGCTTCACAGGACGGGCAATATGGACGAACACAACTTGTACAGCATCGAATCGATACTGGTGATGCAAGGCCGATCCGTCAACCAGCAAGGCGCCTGCCTTTAGCCAAACAAGACGAAGTTACTAAAATGATATCGACAATGCAGAAAGATGGTTTAATCGAGAATTCAAAAAGTCCTTGGGCATCACCAGTCATACTAGTCCAAAAGAAGGACGGAAGTACTCGATTCTGTGTGGACTACCGAAGGCTGAACGATGTCACCAAGAAGGACAAATATCCTCTGCCTAGGATAAGAGATACTCTGGATGTGATGGCTGGAGCTCAATGGTTTTCAACATTGGACCTGAAGAGTGGTTACTGGCAGCTTGAAATTCACCTAGAAGATCGGGAGAAAATTGCATTCTCGACGGTTTATGGCAGTTCAAAGTAATGCCTTTTGGCCTGTGTAACGCTCCTGCAATATTTGAGCGTTTAATGGAATGCGTACAACAAGGCCTTACTTGGAAAGCCTGTCTAGTCTATTTGAATGATGTCATCGTGTTTGGGAAAACATTTGACGAGCATTGTGAAAACTTAAAAGGGGTATTCCAGAGATTGCGAAGTGCTCATCTGAAGCTGAATCCAGAAAAATGTGCGCTGTTCTAGTCTGAAGTGAAGTATTTGGGGCGTATTATCTCGTCTCAAGGGGTAAGAACTGATCCCGAGAAAGTGGAAGCTGTGAGGAACTGGCCTAATCCACAAGACAAGCATCAACTTAGAAGTTTTCTTGGGCTAGCTACATATTACCGACTATTTGTGTAGGATTTTTCCTGAATCGCCAAATGCTTCCAGAAGGTCAAGTAGCCAGGTGAATCGAGAGATTTCAGACATATGACTTTGAAATCCAACATCGAAAAGGAAAACTACACTCGAATGCAGATGCCCTATCTCGTCGGCCTGTAACCAAGACTGCAAGCATTGCACTCGCCAGGAAGAAAAGGAATCTATGGCCATACAGCGAACAAGAGTTGAACCCATTGGCGGCTGGAGTAACGAGGAAATCAGGAATGCTCAGCAAGAAGATTTGGACATCGAACCCATTCTTGCATGGAAAGAACATGAAGAGAAACCAGAATGGGGAGACATTTCTGATAGAAATCCGACCATCAAGGCCTATTGCGCACAATGGAATTCCCTAGATGCATGATAGATCTTCTGGAGGCCAATATCAACAAAACTCTGGAGAAAATTCGAGAACGTTTCTACTGGCTGCATGCAAAAACGATGTGGAAAAATGGTGCAGAAAATGCGTCACTTGTGCAGCCACCAAGGGACCAGGCAGAAAACTACAGAGTAAGATGCAACAGTACAACGTTGGAGCACCTTTTGAAAGAATGATATTGCAGGCCCATTTTCTGAGTCTAACAGAGGAAACCGATTCATTCTTGTTGTCATGGATTACTTCAGCAAGTGGCCTGAGGCGTTTGCCATTCCAAAGCAAGAAGCGAAGACAGTTTGTTGCGAGCTAGGAATCCCAGAGGACGTACTTTGGTATAGTGAAAGTGGCGGCGGCACGCTTGTCGTTACACGGCTATGCTCGACGGTTTCGGGGTAGGTTTTTTGCCGCTTCCACTTATATCTCCTGCACAGCAATCAAAAATTAATCGTGCCAGCAAGTAAAATTTAAAAAAAATAGAATAGAAAGTTACGTTAAAGATAGTATAGTGATTCTACGTTAAAATTATTAAAAGAAAGAAGAAGAAAATAGCAAATCAAGGACCTTAACTTCAACCAAGGGAAAGAAATGAAAAGTGCGTAGACAAAAAAATGTATATCTAACCTAACTAACCTACTTATTGTAATGTTTTATCTAGGTTCGTTTTATTAAACAAAACTTATTTCCATTTTAATACAACTCACTTTACGTCTTTTTACTTTTATTTCCACTTAATATTTCAAAACACTCTTTTTTTTCTTTTTACTTTCTTTATTTAAAATTCAAACTTTATCACTTTCAAATAACCGACTTGTACACGACTGATTTAAAATTCGTGTAACACGTTACATTGCCCTCCTCCTAAGATTGTTCGCCCCGAACAATTTCTTCACCATCTTCTCCACTGTAGCGGTATAGCCGGTCAATTTGAATAACTTTTGGTTTGCCTCTTAGACCTCGCTGAATTCGATGAACCACATCATTGATCCTTGTAACAACACGGTAAGGTCCTTCCCAGTTTTGTTGAAGTTTTGGTGACATTCCCATTTGTCAATGAGGATTATACAGCCAAACAAGATCTCCCTCATGGAAAGGTTTCGTTGTGATGTTTGCATCATAGCGTGTTTTCATTCGGTCACTAGCTAGCTTTATTTTAGTCCTTGTCCTGTCATGGATGTCAGTCAGTTTTTCCTTTAGGCAATCCACGTATTCCTCTTCATTTCAGTTTTCGCCCGTTGGACATCCGAATTTAATTTCGCTATGCAACCGGATATTTGTACCGAATACAATTTCTGATGGAGTGTGACCAGTTGTGCTGTGCACTGCATTTCGGTATGCCATTAAAAATAGAGGAATGTGTTGGTCCCAGTCTCGTTGGAAATCACCTACTACTTTGGAAAGGTGTTCTTTGAGAGTCCTGTTGAAACGTTCAAACATTCCGTCACACTGCGGATGAAGTGGCGTTGTTCTTCTTGATGCCAAGGAGCGAACAGACCCCTTGAAAGATTTTGGATTCGAAGTTTCATCCTTAGTCAGAATGGAGCTCCATAGGAACACCGAACCTGCTGACCCAATTGTACACAATCTGATCGACAACTGTCTTCGCTTCCTGGTTTGGAATGGCAAACGCTTCAGGCCACTTGCTGAAGTAATCCATGACAACAAGAATGAATCGGCTTCCACTGTTAGACTCAAAAAATGGGCCTGCAATATCGATGACAATTCTTTCAAAAGGTGCTCCAAAGTTGTACTGTTGCATCTAAGGTTAGGTTAGGTTTGCGGGTTGCTGTAGGAGAGCCAATAGCTCAGCCCCAGCGCACTTAGGTCAATGTAGACCCATTGTGATGCCCATTTGAAGGTTTACCAATTCCTCCTCTTACCATACTCGTAGTCCATATTTAGTTCCTTAGTATCATCCCGGGGTTTCATCCGTTTCCTTTTGCGAATCGATATAGATTTGATATTGGGCACTCTGATAGTTCTTTGATGCTTTCGAAGAAGAACTTAACCAGAGTTTTTTTTCTTAGATGGCAGAGACTGGGGCAGTTGTGGGAAAATTATTAAAATTTATAAGTATCTATGTATTTACATATATTAAATTATTCATTTTCAATTAGTTTATTTTATTTGAAACCAACCGTCAATAGTTTGAGAATATCTGGTCTCCTAGCAAGTACTTGAACCTTTCAATTCAGTTCAATTCCTTTCAATTTAACCAAATTATAGATTATGTAGATGATGATGAAGCTGAATGACGTCGTTGCTGTGGAGACTTTAAAGTCTTTGCTTGAATGGCTGAAAAATATCTCTTTGCATAATGAAACAAAAATTTAAGAGAGTGACAAAACTTCATATATGATTCGAATGAACTTATACATACGCACCAGATCTGGGGTTTTCTGTCATGGAAGGCTTCCGGGTTGATTTTTCTCCGTGGTTTTTGACCGGAAAATTAAACTTCTAACACACTTATTTTTAGAAAAATCAAAAATAATTTTTGAGCTAAAGAGTTTATTTTTCTGGTTAAAGTTACGGTCCGGGACATGTCCTTCCGGAATCATGGCCAGCGCCATTTTTCGGATACTCTCGGAAATTCCGTCGCAATAAAGTTGCCGCCTGCTGGGTATAAAAGGAGCAGATTGCCCAACTTCTATATCTTACTTGTTGGTCGTCAATTTATATAACTAGTCGTTATTTTTTTGTACTGTCGTTTCTTTTTGTAAATTTAAATTGTCAAGAAAACTAAAGTACGCACCTATTTTTGATTTTGCAATTTGTTTTCGCAAGAAAAAAATAAAAACCGCAAAAAAATATTGGTTATCGATCTAAATTAAAAAAAAAAAAAAAGAAATACGCACGTTCCTAAAACTATAGATATAAAATTGTGCAGTGCATTTCCACCTTATCCAATTAAATATGTATGGTAAAAAAATGAGTTATTTCTCGTTAAAATTGTAAGTAACCAACTGCCGAAGCAAAAATCGCTATAAAACAAATGTGAAAAAACAAATGCCTACATACGCACGTACCTTAAAATCAAACATAAAATTGTTCAGTTCCATATCTATGTGAAAATAACCCTATAAAAAAGCTTGAAAACTATGAAAAAAAACTAGTTATTTCTTATGAAAATACGCTACATTAAAGTAACAAAGTGCCGATGCTAAAATCCCTACCAAAAAAAAACAAAAAATAAAAAAATCCCTGAAAGTGAGAGAAATCTACCCCGAAAAATATTCAAGAATCCGGTATAACCAGACCAGAACGACCTCAGTGTATCCCATGAATTTTGCATACATTTTACTCTCTAAATGCTATATATGAACCTATATGAAAAAAGAAAAAAAAATCGATTGAAGCCTAAGCCTGATACACGGAAAGCTTAATGCGACCACAGCAGCATTCATCATCATCGCTGGCATTATCATCCCCATAAGCTTTTGGAATATTTCATCTTATTTTAATTTTTTTTATTATGTTTTTTTTTTAATTCAATAAACTAATCATAACTATAGTTATCTTTTGAATTCTATTTTAAATATTTGTTTATATTCCCCACTCTTAATTTATTCACCACAAAAATTATTTATCTATAAATTGAATAAATAATTCCTTAAAACAATAATAGAGTGAAGTGATATAATTTACCTATGGTTCAAGTGTTTTGTTGGGTTTTCGATCAACCAGATACCCAAAGGTATAATCATCACATCCTACGAAGCGGTGCAGCACCTCGAAGTGATTCATCTTTGTTTAAGATCTGCGGTAAGTTTTATTTATTGAATTTATATTAAACATCTGAATCTCTTAAATTGATCTTTTTACTATAAATTGCGATATTATTTTTATTAAAAAAATTTTGAATTCAGATATCTTTATCTTTAAGCCTACGATTATGCAATGCATTTTGCCTAGTCGTGGTGAGCTTTTGTTGCGAGAGCATATCATAAATATCTATGTATGGATGTTATATAATTAAAATAAAAATATTTTATTGTGGGGGAGAAATTATAAGAGCATTAACACTAAGTTTAAATTCAAATAATCTGAGAAAGAGAAATATTATATAAAAAAAAAAAAAAAAACTTTTGCATTTTGTATACATTTTAGCCACGTACTCATCATAAAGTATAATAAAGTGAATCTAATAATGTGATTATGTACCTACATTTAACGTAAAATCAATTTGTATTGGAATTTTTTTTTAAATAAAAAGCTTAAAATAAAATTATATTCTTATTTAATATCGTATTCTTATTATTCCTTTTTTTTAATAAATCTTCTTTTCATTTCCTATAAACTATATTTTGAATGGTTTAATTATTGTTAGCAAAAATAATAGGCTCATACCTACATATACTTGTGTACTTAAGAGATAATTTTCATTTTAAAATTAATAGTATCGAGGTAAATTTGAACCCTATCAATTGACGGTTGGTTTATTTATTCCTTTTTTAATTTATTATAAACTTTAAATTCTATTGCTAAAAGAAAACAAACATAAATGAAATTTTAGAGTTATTTAGAATATAATAGGTAATGGTTTGACAACATTTTTAATTCAAATTTAATTTTGGTTTAACTTTAATTTCTTAAGACATTTATCTGTTAGGATAAGAATTATTATGAATAAAATTTGTTTTTTTATTTTGCAAATGAATACTAATTTTGAACTATTTTTTTGGGAAGTTTTTCTAGTTGCAGCTTTAAACTTTAACATGACTTTCGTTTAAATGACGTCATGGGTTTTTTTTTTTTTTTTTTTGTATATTCAGTTTTTATAATTCAATTTTCTTATAACTTCTTACTTGCTAGACAAAAACCTTAACAACTAGCTTACATATTAACTTAACTAACTTACTGGCCCTATGCGAGCGCTCTAAATTATGCCATAACCAACTTAAAATTATTGCCTTTCGGCGTACCATATTACCGACTATTTGTGTAGGATTTTTCCTGAATCGCCAAATGCTTCCAGAAGGTCAAGTAGCCAGGTGAATCGAGAGACTTCAGACATATGACTTTGAAATCCAACATCGAAAAGGAAAACTACTTTCGAATGCAGATGCCCTATCTCGTCGGCCTGTAACCAAGACTGCAAGCATTGCACTCGCCAGGAAGAAAAGGAATCTATGGCCATACAGCGAACAAGAGTTGAACCCATTGGCGGCTGGAGTAACGAGGAAATCAGGAATGCTCAGCAAGAAGATTTGGACATCGAACCCATTCTTGCATGGAAAGAACATGAAGAGAAACCAGAATGGGGAGACATTTCTGATAGAAATCCGACCATCAAAGCCTATTGGGCACAATGGAATTCCCTAGATGCATGATGGATCTTCTGACGTCATGGGTGGATGTGGCCAAATGGATGGAAAGTTTTTGAAGATGAGATTTTTATTCTTGAGTGACAAAACTTCATATATTGAGTGACAAAACTTCATATATGATGGCAAAATTCGAATGAACTTATACATACGCACCAGATCTGGGGTTTTCTGTCATGGAAGGCTTCCGGGTTGATTTTTCTCCGTGGTTTTTGACCGGAAAATTAAACTTCTAACACACTTATTTTTAGAAAAATCAAAAATAATTTTTGAGCTAGAGTTTATTTTTCTGGTTAAAGTTACGGTCCGGGACATGTCCTTCCGGAATCATGGCCAGCGCCATTTTTCGGATACTCTCGGAAATTCCGTCGCAATAAAGTTGCCGCCTGCTGGGTATAAAAGGAGCAGATTGCCCAACTTCTATATCTTACTTGTTGGTCGTCAATTTATATAACTAGTCGTTATACGGTCGGTCTCTGTGGCTTGACAAATGTCTGATTTTTTTTTGTACTGTCGTTTCTTTTTGTAAATTTAAATTGTCAAGAAAACTAAAGTACGCACCTATTTTTGATTTTGCAATTTGTTTTCGCAAGAAAAAAATAAAAACCGCAAAAAAATATTGGTTATCGATCTAAATTAAAAAAAAAAAAAAAAGAAATACGCACGTTCCTAAAACTATAGATATAAAATTGTGCAGTGCATTTCCACCTTATCCTATGAAATATGTATGGTAAAAAAATGAGTTATTTCTCGTTAAAATTGTAAGTAACCAACTGCCGAAGCAAAAATCGCTATAAAACAAATGTGAAAAAACAAATGCCTACATACGCACGTACCTTAAAATCAAACATAAAATTGTTCAGTTCCATATCTATGTGAAAATAACCCTATAAAAAAGCTTAAAAACTATGAAAAAAAACTAGTCATTCTTATAAAAATACGCTACATTAAAGTAACAAAGTGCCGATGCTAAAATCCCTACCAAAAAAAAAACAAAAAATAAAAAAATCCCTGAAAGTGAGAGAAATCTACCCCGAAAAATATTCAAGAATCCGGTATAACCAGACCAGAACGACCTCAGTGTATCCCATGAATTTTGCATACATTTTACTCTCTAAATGCTATATATGAACCTATGTGAAAAGTTAGTACAGTCCCCATACCTTCCACCAGATATACCTACCTATCTTACTATCAGTGCATATGTACCTGCTTGCCCATCAAAAAAACTTTAAACTTCATGCAAGCCTAATCAGCGATTTCTTCGTAATCTTTTAATCGGTGATCTATTGTTTAAAAAAAAAAAAGAAAAAAAAATCGATTGAAGCCTAAGCCTGATACACGGAAAGCTTAATGCGACCACAGCAGCATTCATCATCATCGCTGGCATTATCATCCCCATAAGCTTTTGGAATATTTCATCTTATTTTAATTTTTTTTATTATGTTTTTTTTTAATTCAATAAACTAATCATAACTATAGTTATCTTTTGAATTCTATTTTAAATATTTGTTTATATTCCCCACTATTAATTTATTCACCACAAAAATTATTTATCTATAAATTGAATAAATAATTCCTTAAAACAATAATAGAGTGAAGTGATATAATTTACCTATGGTTCAAGTGTTTTGTTGGGTTTTCGATCAACCAGATACCCAAAGGTATAATCATCACATCCTACGAAGCGGTGCAGCACCTCGAAGTGATTCATCTTTGTTTAAGATCTGCGGTAAGTTTTATTTATTGAATTTATATTAAACATCTGAATCTCTTAAATTGATCTTTTTACTATAAATTGCGATATTATTTTTATTAAAAAAATTTTGAATTCAGATATCTTTATCTTTAAGCCTACGATTATGCAATGCATTTTGCCTAGTCGTGGTGAGCTTTTGTTGCGAGAGCATATCATAAATATCTATGTATGGATGTTATATAATTAAAATAAAAATATTTTATTGTGGGGGAGAAATTATAAGAGCATTAACACTAAGTTTAAATTCAAATAATCTGAGAAAGAGAAATATTATATAAAAAAAAAAAAAACTTTTGCATTTTGTATACATTTTTTTTTATGATGAGTACATCATAAAGTATAATAAAGTGAATCTAATAATGTGATTATGTACCTACATTTAACGTAAAATCAATTTGTATTGGAATTTTTTTTTAAATAAAAAGCTTAAAATAAAATTATATTCTTATTTAATATCGTATTCTTATTATTCCTTTTTTTTTAATAAATCTTCTTTTAATTTCCTATAAACTATATTTTGAATGGTTTAATTATTGTTAGCAAAAATAATAGGCTCATACCTACATATACTTGTGTACTTAAGAGATAATTTTCATTTTAAAATTGATAGTATCGAGGTAAATTTGAACCCTATCAATTGACGGTTGGTTTATTTATTCCTTTTTTAATGTATTATAAACTTTAAATTCTATTGCTAAAAGAAAACAAACATAAATGAAATTTTAGAGTTATTTAGAATATAATAGGTAATGGTTTGACAACATTTTTAATTCAAATTTAATTTTGGTTTAACTTTAATTTCTTAAGACATTTATCTGTTAGGATAAGAATTATTATGAATAAAATTTGTTTTTTTATTTTGCAAATGAATACTAATTTTGAACTATTTTTTTGGGAAGTTTTTCTAGTTGCAGCTTTAAACTTTAACATGACTTTCGTTTAAATGACGTCATGGGGTTTTTTTTTTTTTTTTGTATATTCAGTTTTTATATTTCAATTTTCTTATAACTTCTTACTTGCTAGACAAAAACCTTAACAACTAGCTTACATATTAACTTAACTAACTTACTGGCCCTATGCGAGCGCTCTAAATTATGCCATAACCAATTTAAAATTATTGCCTTTCGGCGTACCATATTACCGACTATTTGTGTAGGATTTTTCCTGAATCGCCAAATGCTTCCAGAAGGTCAAGTAGCCAGGTGAATCGAGAGACTTCAGACATATGACTTTGAAATCCAACATCGAAAAGGAAAACTACACTCGAATGCAGATGCCCTATCTCGTCGGCCTGTAACCAAGACTGCAAGCATTGCACTCGCCAGGAAGAAAAGAAATCTATGGCCATACAGCGAACAAGAGTTGAACCCATTGGCGGCTGGAGTAACGAGGAAATCAGGAATGCTCAGCAAGAAGATTTGGACATCGAACCCATTCTTGCATGGAAAGAACATGAAGAGAAACCAGAATGGGGAGACATTTCTGATAGAAATCCGACCATCAAAGCCTATTGGGCACAATGGAATTCCCTAGATGCATGATGGATCTTCTGACGTCATGGGTGGATGTGGCCAAATGGATGGAAAGTTTTTGAAGATGAGATTTTTATTCTTGAGTGACAAAACTTCATATATTGAGTGACAAAACTTCATATATGATGGCAAAATTCGAATGAACTTATACATACGCACCAGATCTGGGGTTTTCTGTCATGGAAGGCTTCCGGGTTGATTTTTCTCCGTGGTTTTTGACCGGAAAATTAAACTTCTAACACACTTATTTTTAGAAAAATCAAAAATAATTTTTGAGCTAAAGAGTTTATTTTTCTGGTTAAAGTTACGGTCCGGGACACGTCCTTCCGGAATCATGGCCAGCGCCATTTTTCGGATACTCTCGGAAATTCCGTCGCAATAAAGTTGCCGCCTGCTGGGTATAAAAGGAGCAGATTGCCCAACTTCTATATCTTACTTGTTGGTCGTCAATTTATATAACTAGTCGTTATACGGTCGGTCTCTGTCGCTTGACAAATGTCTGATTTTTTTTGTACTGTCGTTTCTTTTTGTAAATTTAAATTGTCAAGAAAACTAAAGTACGCACCTATTTTTGATTTTGCAATTTGTTTTCGCAAGAAAAAAATAAAAACCGCAAAAAAATATTGGTTATCGATCTAAATTAAAAAAAAAAAAAAAGAAATACGCACGTTCCTAAAACTATAGATATAAAATTGTGCAGTGCATTTCCACCTTATCCTATGAAATATGTATGGTAAAAAAATGAGTTATTTCTCGTTAAAATTGTAAGTAACCAACTGCCGAAGCAAAAATCGCTATAAAACAAATGTGAAAAAAAATGCCTACATACGCACGTACCTTAAAATCAAACATAAAATTGTTCAGTTCCATATCTATGTGAAAATAACCCTATAAAAAAGCTTGAAAACTATGAAAAAAACTAGTTATTTCTTATGAAAATACGCTACATTAAAGTAACAAAGTGCCGATGCTAAAATCCCTACCAAAAAAAAAACAAAAAATAAAAAAATCCCTGAAAGTGAGAGAAATCTACCCCGAAAAATATTCAAGAATCCGGTATAACCAGACCAGAACGACCTCAGTGTATCCCATGAATTTTGCATACATTTTACTTTCTAAATGCTATATATGAACCTATGTGAAAAGTTAGTACAGTCTCCATACCTTCCACCAGATATACCTACCTATCTTACTATCAGTGCATATGTACCTGCTTGCCCATCAAAAAAACTTTAAACTTCATGCAAGCCTAATCAGCGATTTCTTCGTAATCTTTTAATCGGTGATCTATTGTTTAAAAAAAAAAAGAAAAAAAAATCGATTGAAGCCTAAGCCTGATACACGGAAAGCTTAATGCGACCACAGCAGCATTCATCATCATCGCTGGCATTATCATCCCCATAAGCTTTTGGAATATTTCATCTTATTTTAATTTTTTTTATTATGTTTTTTTTTTAATTCAATAAACTAATCATAACTATAGTTATCTTTTGAATTCTATTTTAAATATTTGTTTATATTCCCCACTCTTAATTTATTCACCACAAAAATTATTTATCTATAAATTGAATAAATAATTCCTTAAAACAATAATAGAGTGAAGTGATATAATTTACCTATGGTTCAAGTGTTTTGTTGGGTTTTCGATCCACCAGATACCCAAAGGTATAATCATCACATCCTACGAAGCGGTGCAGCACCTCGAAGTGATTCATCTTTGTTTAAGATCTGCGGTAAGTTTTATTTATTGAATTTATATTAAACATCTGAATCTCTTAAATTGATCTTTTTACTATAAATTGCGATATTATTTTTATTAAAAAAATTTTGAATTCAGATATCTTTATCTTTAAGCCTACGATTATGCAATGCATTTTGCCTAGTCGTGGTGAGCTTTTGTTGCGAGAGCATATCATAAAATATTTTATTGTGGGGGAGAAATTATAAGAGCATTAACACTAAGTTTAAATTCAAATAATTTGAGAAAGAGAAATATTATATAAAAAAAAAAAAACTTTTGCATTTTGTATACATTTTAGCCACGTACTCGTCATAAAGTATAATAAAGTGAATCTAATAATGTAATTATGTACCTACATTTAACGTAAAATCAATTTTTATTGGATTTTTTTTTAAATAAAAAGCTTAAAATAAAATTATATTCTTATTTAATATCGTATTCTTATTATTCCTTTTTTTTAATAAATCTTCATTTAATTTCCTATAAACTATATTTTGAATGGTTTAATTATTGTTAGCAAAAATAATAGGCTCATACCTACATATACTTGTGTACTTAAGAGATAATTTTCATTTTAAAATTAATAGTATCGAGGTAAATTTGAACCCTATCAATTGACGGTTGGTTTATTTATTCCTTTTTTAATTTATTATAAACTTTAAATTCTATTGCTAAAAGAAAACAAACATAAATGAAATTTTAGAGTTATTTAGAATATAATAGGTAATGGTTTGACAACATTTTTAATTCAAATTTAATTTTGGTTTAACTTTAATTTCTTAAGACATTTATCTGTTAGGATAAGAATTATTATGAATAAAATTTGTTTTTTTATTTTGCAAATGAATACTAATTTTGAACTATTTTTTTGGGAAGTTTTCTAGTTGCAGCTTTAAACTTTAACATGACTTTCGTTTAAATGACGTCATGGGTTTTTTTTTTTTTTTGTGTATATTCAGTTTTTATATTTCAATTTTCTTATAACTTCTTACTTGCTAGACAAAAACCTTAACAACTAGCTTACATATTAACTTAACTAACTTACTGGCCCTATGCGAGCGCTCTAAATTATGCCATAACCAACTTAAAATTATTGCCTTTCGGCGTACCATATTACCGACTATTTGTGTAGGATTTTTCCTGAATCGCCAAATGCTTCCAGAAGGTCAAGTAGCCAGGTGAATCGAGAGACTTCAGACATATGACTTTGAAATCCAACATCGAAAAGGAAAACTACACTCGAATGCAGATGCCCTATCTCGTCGGCCTGTAACCAAGACTGCAAGCATTGCACTCGCCAGGAAGAAAAGGAATCTATGGCCATACAGCGAACAAGAGTTGAACCCATTGGCGGCTGGAGTAACGAGGAAATCAGGAATGCTCAGCAAGAAGATTTGGACATCGAACCCATTCTTGCATGGAAAGAACATGAAGAGAAACCAGAATGGGGAGACATTTCTGATAGAAATCCGACCATCAAAGCCTATTGGGCACAATGGAATTCCCTAGATGCATGATGGATCTTCTGACGTCATGGGTGGATGTGGCCAAATGGATGGAAAGTTTTTGAAGATGAGATTTTTATTATTGAAGATGTAAAGTATATTCACATTTAGATTTTTTTTGGAAAATGTTCGAGAATTTATTTTTTTTACAGTTTGGATAGTTTGGTTTGTGTTTGAGATGCGGATCTAAGTCGCGATCTCATCTTCAGACTAGGGGCTGATATAAAACGAGGACTTATCAGCCATGGTTGTATCCTATGCGATACGTGGGTGGGAACTATGTAGTCAGACTCTACATTTGTTCCTGTGTGGATGTTCAAAATTTCAGAGTGTCCAGTTAAACTGGATCTCCATAGATTAGATTGGCTAATCCTGACAGCGCTTTTTGCTGCAGTTTCCTGCATATAAAGGTCAAGTGGCAGAAGGTTAAGTATGGTTTCTAAGCCCGCCGTGGGTGTCGTGCGCAAGGCACTGGTTGATCCAATACATGCAAGTCTCTGGATGTTAGTCAATGCCTTAAGGTTTGTAGCTTTGTTAGCGGCTTTCCACCAAACTAAGCATCCATACGTCAATATCGGTCTCACTATCGCAGTGTACATCCATAGAATTACCTTGGGTTTTGGGCCCCAGTTTTTCCCAAAAATTCTGCTGCATGAGTAGAATGCGATGAATGCCTTTTTAACTCTTTCTTGGACATTCATTTTCCAGTACAATTTCCTATCAAGTATGATTCCCAGGTATTTCGCGCTTTCGGATAATTTAAGGGGTGTGCCTTCAATTGATGGCAGATGGAATTGTGGAATTATTCGTTTGTTCGTGAATAGAACTAGTTCTGTTTTTTGGGGATTAATACCTAAGCCGCATTTTTGTGCCCATTTGTTCAGTGTGTTGATAGCTCTTTGAAGGATATCACTGATGGTGTCTAGGAATTTCCCCGTGGCCATTATGACTAGGTCATCTGCGTAGGCAATGACTTTTATCCCATTATTATTAAGCAGTACTAAGACCTCATTCACAACTAATATCCACAGCAGTGGTGAAATAACCCCGCCTTGGGGTGTACCTCTTGAGGCAGTCATTTTCAATTCTGTGTTAGCGAGGGAGGTGTTTACGTTTCTTTTGTTTAATAGGCTTAGTATTATTTGAGTAATACTGTTGTCAATGTTCATGCTTATTAAGTTTCTTTCTATAGCACTAGCCTCAAAATTGTTGAAAGCGCCTTCAATGTTGAGAAAGGCTGCTAATGTGTATTCTTTTTGATCGAGTGATTTGTCTATAGTACTGACTACTGCATGAAGGGCAGTTTCAACACTTTTTCCTCTCATGTACGCATGCTGGTTCTGGGATAAGGTTCCTGGATTAAGCATGCTACGTATAAATACATCGAGTAGTTTCTCGAATGTTTTAAGCACAAAGGGTGTTAGGCTTATTGGTCTGAAATCTTTTGGCGTAGTATGAGTTGGTTTACCGGCTTTGGGTATAAATACAACTTTGACTTCTCGCCAAGTTGCAGGTATATGTGTGTACATAATACATCGCATGAATAGTTCTTTTAACACTGGTATTAACAGGTGCTTTGCCTTTTGAAGCATTATTGGATTAATACCATCAATGCCTGGTGATGTGTATTCCTTTATCACTAATTACTTTCTCCGGGACTATATTACTGTGGGGATTTTCGTAATTGGCATCTGTGCATGGTTTGGGCTGCGTCTTTACACACCCAGGGAAGTGTGTATTTAGTAGGAGTTCCATTGTTTCGGTGCAGGATTGGGTCCATCTGCCACTGTTATCTATAAGATAGCCAGGGGTTACCGGTTCCTTTGAGAGGACTTTTCTCAATCTTGCTGATTCAGGGTATCCCTCAATGCCATTGCAGAACGTCCTCCAAGATGTTCGTTTTGCGCTTTGAGTTGCATTTTTGAACTTTCTTTGACCTTCTTTGTAGAGGTCCCAATCGGACTCTGCATTGCTTCTTCTTCTTTTTTTTTTTTTTTTAATCTTAAGAAATATTATAAGAATATAAAGTTAAATTTTCCATTTATTGCCCAAATTAAAAAAAACATTGGAAATAGATTCTCAAGAATAGAACAAACCTAACATAACAATCCAAAAAAAAAAGAACCAATTTACATACACCAATTCGAAAAGTACAAAACCCCGACAAGATAAGCAAGAAGAAACAATTTAAGAAGAAGACGAAAACGAACTAGGAAATGAACCAACATCTGAACTAATCGGATTTATTTGATTTCACTTTATATTCAGGATTGCCCTACAAGGTCGAAGACTAATTCCTTATCATGAAATTACCTCTTCCTGACAATAGAAGACGAATATGGGTCAAACAAAAAAATCGTATTCAAAAAAATATATTATTTAAAATTTCTAAGAAAAAAAATTCTTATAGAACCAGTGTTATAATACATATATTAACATTAATCAACATGTAACAAATATATTTACAAAATGTTATTCGAATATGTATTAGAATAATAGAAAATCCAATTGTATTTAGAAATTGTATTGTCTATTTAGTGATTTAATAAATCGTTTTATTTTTATTTATTTCTAAATTTTACGTAAAAAATTTAATTGCAGGAATCCTAAACATTTTTATTGATGGTTGTTTGTTAGACTGCTTTAAAAAGTCTATTTTTAATCCGATGCAATAAAAAATATTAAAATACCCATGTCACAAATTTTTGTTTTATTATGCATGAATAATAATTTAATTTGAGTTTAATGAGTTTTCTGCATACACACACCTAAGTTGGTGTATCATTGATCGTCTTGCCAGCGGACGCACCCATCCAGCAAGAGATCCAATCTTCTTGCGGCATTGAAGAGTTTTCTTGCTTCTTTTCTTAGATGTTGAAGCTCTTTATTTCACCAATGGGGTGATGTTTTTGTACTCGGAGCTATTACGGGGCAAGATGTTTCGTATGCGCTTTTGAGAATCAGGTTCAGTGTCTCAACCGTATTGTCAATATCTTTAGGTGACTCATAATTCAGGCCTTGTAATATGTTTTGTTTTTCCTCTACTTTTGTGACAAAACGATCCCGGTTAGTTTTCCTGGGATTTCTATATGGTTCTTTTTGTTTTATATTATCTCCAATTTCAAATTCAATACTTCTGTGGTCAGAAAAGGAAGGTTCAGTAGATACTTTCCAGCCACTTAACGAAAAAGAGTTAGAGTTGTTAATAAGGGTTATGTCTAGCACTTCCCTTCTATTTCTAGTAACGAATGTTGGTTCGTTGCCTATGTTTCCTATAACTAAATTATGTTCTATAATAAATTCAAGAATTGACTCACCTCGTGGGTTGGTATTTGTACTACCCCATTGTACATGATGGGAGTTAGCATCACATCCGAGGATAAGGTCCCATCTATTATCTCGAGCTTTTATGACAAGCTCCTTCGTCATTTCGTTGGGGGGATCGTCCGTCCCATGTGGCATGTAAATTGATGCGAAGACGATTGGATAGCCATTCTGTCTTTCTCATTTTACAGCGGTCTGGTCAATATTGCTGTGGGTGGATAAAAGAAATAGGTTAACCTGACTTTTAGCTACAATGCAACTTCGAACTGTACATTCATTGTTCTGTGGAAAGGCATACGTTACCAGGTCTTTCGATCAAAGCCCTCGTATTTGACCTCGAACTACCCAAGGTTCTTGCACCAGAGCTAGATCAATATTTCCGCATGTCATAGCTTGTACTAGGTTGGCGCTAGCGGCTTTGCTGTGATGAAGATTAATTTGGCGTATCTTCATGCCGGCTAGTCGTTTCCCCACTTTTCTTCTTGTATACCGTCACAAATGGTCTTATCTTACATCGGGTAATGCCGACGCGTATTTTGTAGCATCATTTGCGCAGTAGTGGCATGGATTTGTGACTGAGTCTCACCACAATCTCCATGCCTTTATCATTGTGCGGCCCCATTTCCTCCACCTGCCAATCCTTACTTAAAAGTTCCGGGTTGAGGTTTTGGATGTTGAGTTGCACTCTTTCTTTCGGCAGATAAGGCCCGGGAAGGAATAGACGACCCTTTGGTTTGGCGAATTCTAGTAGCTCTTTCCTATCGCAAAGACGCAGGTTGGCTTTTGGCCATGTTGCATCTTACTCTGTAGTTTTCTGCCTGGTCCTTTGGTGGCTGCACAAGTGACGCATTTTCTGCACCATTTTTCTACATCGTCTCTTGCATGTAGCCAGTAGAAACGTTCTCGAATTTTGTCCAGAGTTTTGTTGACACCCAAATGGCCTCCAGAAGATCCATCATGCATCTCACGTAGAATGTGATTAACCTTTGTCCGGGGTACAACAAGCTGCATCACATAGGTTTTGCCATCTGAGGATTTCCATCTTCGTTTGAGTAAACCTCGTCACTCCAGGCGCCAATGGGTGACATCATAACAGTTTGTTTGTACACTTTAAACATGTAAGTGAAAACAAAATATAAATAAATAGTTAAAATATTTTTAAATATGTCTAATTTTTTGAAAGAATAGTTGTGAGGTAAGTTATATTTTTGTGTGCTTATACGTTTAATTTACATTGTGTATTTTGTTATTGTTTGGTATAGTTTTTTTTTTTTAAAAGCCCAGAAAACAAAATTTGGATGTGCATTTTTGTAACAGAATTAAAAAGAGAGAGGTAAGTTACATATATTTTTTTGGGTTTATACTTTTAATTGTAAATTGTGTTTCTTTTTTATTGGTTTGTAGTTTTTTTTAACATGCCCGAAAAAAGAAAAACGAATCTTTCCCAGAGCAGTAACAAAGCTCGGGCTATTAAAGTATCCAGAATTATAGGTAAGCCTCTTCATGCGGACATAAGAAGAACTGAACAAGCAGAGCGATAGGCTGCTTCTAGGTCAGCTGAAACTCAGGAGATGGATGTTTCATTGGATTAAAAGAGATGTTACTATTTATAACTATTCCCGTGGGACAAAAATCCGAAAGTTAAATCCACTGAACGCCCGCAACGGGCAATACAGTTACTTTTTAATAAAAAAAAAACTATTACGAAAGTTACGGTTCCTGTGGGAGATTTTTTTTGTGAACAAAACCACTTATTTGAGTTTGTTCCGACGCGCCGTAGCAACGCACGGGTACCTGCTAGTAAATAAAATAAATAAAAAAAATATTCTGAATAACAGTTAACATGCAAATTAAGGAGAACAGAAGAATTATGTTTTAAAGATTTTAAAAATAGGTCAGATGGGATTCCTTGAGAAGTGTGCAATTGCGATGCAAGAGAGTTAATTGCTTGATAATTTTTTTTTTTTTTTTTTTGTATATTAAGTTTTTATATTTCAATTTTCTTATAACTACTTACTTGCTAGACAAAAACCTTAACAACTAGCTTACATATTAACTTAATTAACTTACTGGCCCTATGCGAGCGCTCTAAATTATACCTTAACCAACTTAAAATTATTGCCTTTCGGCGTACCTAGCTAAAATACTATCGAAATTCATTTATTACTTAAAAATAAGAAAATTGGGAAAAAACTTATTATATATATCTTTTTTTATTTTATATAAAACTTAAAACTACACTTAAAACTACTTAAAATAAATTAAGACTAGAACAGCCACAGCAACGGTTTTTTTTTCTTTTTAGTGCCACCATGATTGTTTTGTACTAACCTAGCCTACTTTTAAAGCCAAGGACACGCCTAAACCTGCGCAAGTCAAACCAAGGCAATAAACTCAATTAGTGAACTTTTATTATTATTTATTTTTTAAATTTAATTAGTTTACATATGATTCAACCACCAGAACTGGCGATTTTGGTCCAATCTATCTATCTGGTCCCTTTCGGACACAGCCCTACTGAACCGAAGGCGCTCTGCTCCGCTTTCTGCGACGACGTCACGACCATAAAGGAGTCGCCTATCCACGGTTTTTCGGCCGACGTGGTAGATCAACGGTACCGCCGAACTATCTTGTATCAGCCCTCGACTGTCTAAAAAGAGGAAAGCGTCGGGTGGGATGAATCCGCTTAGACACACACTTTCGTAGTATTCATCTTTGGGGTAGTAAGCCCCGAAAATCAAGCCATTAGTTGAAGTCATCGCTCTTGCAATATGACCCCGAATCAGTTTGATTAAAAAAATATCTATTCTGTTTATGTTAGCCCTGTTGTATCGAACCTCGTTGGAATAATATTTTATGTACTCCGACTGTAAATCTTACACAGACTTTTTTAACTATATATACAATTGCCTGATGCAGCCTCACATCAGGGTAAAAGAATGGCTTGGTACAATTGCAGTGATATAATGAATTTTTATTTCTTTCTTATTCTTATTTATACAAAATATTCATACAAACTACCTACATAACTAGGGCAATAAATTTATGATTTCATAATAATTTCATAATAAATAATTGAAATTATCAGGAAATCAAAATACTGCAAATCTGCAGTTATTGCAAATTAATAGGTTACGAGCACAGGTGCACTCGTAACCAAACAAGACCAAATAATAATAATAAAAGCACAAAGTGCTTATTGTGCACAAATAGTCTAGCATGACTAAAAGAACCGATGATAATAAATTTAAAGTTATTGTTGATGATGTCAACATTTTCCCTCCTCCAACTTAGGTTCCCAGTTGATTTCAAACCCATGTCCTGGTGTGCTTCTGTGGTCTGTCAACTCGATATTAGTGGAGTTCATTTTTGCAGTTGGTCTTTTTCCATATTTGAGAATTACTGCCAACAAACAGATGATGATAATTCCAGCTGCCAGTATTGAGCACAATCCAAAGGTCCAATATTGGTGTTTTTTGATTGTCTTCCAATTACGGTCATGTAGACGGTTTAATTCCTCTGTTGCCTCTCTAAAGTTTGAATTGGAAACATCCATCATATCTTTGTTGAGAGGTATGACGGTTTCATTTGTGAACAAAAGTGTGACTTGAGTGGAGAGAGATGTGTCTAAGATGGCAATCGATTTGCTGTAGTGGATCATCACCTTTGTTTCCGTGACCAGTTTTGTTTCCAATCGTATGAATTTCGATTGAATAATGCAATCTGGGGTTACGTTAATAATGCCTGTATTTTTTAGCACCACTTCTTCTCTAGTTAGTCCACAATTTACAAATACCGTAGTTTCCTCAGGAGCAACAAACATCCATGTGTTGGGCGTATATAATTCTTTCCACATCGTGTTTGTTAACTTTAGGGTTCTCGTTGGACATCGTTTAAATGAAATTTTCTTGTACAGTTGTTGAATAATACAATCCTTACTTTCCTCTATACTATGAAATATGGATGGCTGTAGGATGAACGTTGTGTCGTTGAGTGCTGGTGTCTTGCCTATATCTTCCAGTGGAACTTCGAAGTATCTCTGTAGATTGTAATTGACGCCAAACACTGAATTCTGCAACTCCACGTCTTGAAAAGCCTGCTCATCTATTCTTTTTGGAACTGTAGTAGTTTTGATTAACTCGTAATGACTGGTGTCACTTATCATGAAATATCCTGTTACTAAAACCTCCTCTGAAGTTGTTGACATCTCTAGTCTGTCCGTTGGATCTGGTAATATCTCTAATTCTCGGCCAAGTTTGTTCATGCTCTTAGCGATAATGTCTTCTATACTTTTATGCGACAGAAATTCAAAAAGGTGGCTGCGTTTAAGATACGCATTCAACATTTTATTATATTTTGTTTCGATTTCCCGCATGTAGCTTAGTCCAATCAAATAGGCGTTAGTCACATGAATATTTACCTTATTTTCGTCGACCATGCGAAACCACGATTCCATTTTGTTAATTTCTTCTAGGCCAGCATTCAGTTTTTTTGTAAAATTGTTGATCTTATTGTTGATCCTGCCTTCAGTTTCGTTAACAGCAACGATTGTCGATAACATAATCTTGGTATTGGAATTGCTGCTTCTTATGAGGGCCTTCTGATTGTTGTCCAAGTTCTCAATGTCGTGATACACTTCATCATTAACCCCAAATATTGAGGTAAGTACAGTTCCCAGTATTCCTCTTCTTTGTCTTCGCAATTGTTTTACTTGAAGTCTATTGAAAATTGAGAGTAAGTTCCTCCATTCCTCCTCCATATGGTGACGCAATTCGCTACATTGGCTATCTTTTGTAACTGATTTTGCCCTGTTGCATAATTGAGCAAACTGATCCTTTGTTTTATTGACGTTAGCTTGGTCACGTAAGATGTCTACGATTGGGAATTTAACGCTTGTTCGTAGTATGCCACGTTGAATCCTCGCTGTACCGATTCCTTCTACAAATAGTCCAGCTTCCGGATGAGTGATTGTATATGTTGTAGACGCAGGCATGACAGAAGCCAATAATGACAGCATTACTAGTGATGTAGCAACGCTGGATGATTTCTTTTTATCTCTTAGTTTTCTTCTGGGTCTGTTGTTTATTTCATTTTGTTGTACTGTGTTGGTGTCAGGTTTGATGATATTTTCGTCATTTGGAAGCAAGCATACCTTTGATATTGGTCGCTTATATGTACCTTTCTCTGTTTTCACAGTTACTACTCTTATAAGTCCATCATTTCCGCTGTGTACTTCTGTGATTTTTCCAAGAGGCCATTTTGTTGGTGTCAGCAGCTCAGTTTTTAATAATACCAGTTGGCCGATTTCCAAATTCTTTGCTGGGTGCTTCCATTTGTGCCGTTGTTGCATTTTGTTTATATACTCTGTGTACCAACGCTTGCACACATCTCTTTTGATCTTTTGGATTAAACTCCATCTTTTTACACTACTTTGGGCCAGGTCCAAAATGATGTCATCTTGTGGTGCTAGTAGTGGTGATCCAATGATGAAGTGACCTGGAGTTAATGCATCAAGATCTTCAACATTTTCTGTTAACGGACAAAGTGGTCTCGAGTTTAAGCATCCTTCTATCTGCACCAGTACAGTGTTCATCTCTTCGTATGTTAGTTTTTGATCCCCAATGATCCGATTCAAGTGATACTTCACCGATTTAACACCTGCTTCCCAGAGTCCGCCAAAATGTGGAGCTCCTGGTGGGATGAAATGCCAATGTATTGCGTTTTCAGCCAGCTTGGATTGTACGGAATCAATGATGTTCTTTGCTCCAACAAAATTTGTTCCATTGTCGCTGTATAGATGATGTATGGATCCTCTTCGACTAATCATCCGCCGCAACGCTGCCATGAATCCATCAGTAGTTAGATCTGACGTCAGTTCAATGTGTACTGCCTTTGTTGCCATGCACACAAACAATGCTATGTAAGCCTTGTGCGACTTAATGCCGCGCATTTGGGAGCAGCGTATGTTGATTGGGCCTGCGTAATCTATGCCACAATGTGTAAATGGTCTCGAAAACCGAGCTCTTTCTTCTGGGAGCTGTCCCATAAGTTGAGATGATTCTTTGGCTTTGAACCGGAAACATCTGATGCATTGATTTAGTATGGCCTTAACCGTATTTGTTCCTCGGATGATCCAAAATTTCCTCCGAATGTGATTTAGAGTCATCTTTATTCCACCATGAAGTGTGTCGCTATGTGTCTTTTGTATGATAAGTTTTGTCAGCGGATGTGCTGATGACAAAATCATAGGATGTTTTTGATTGATTGACAAATTAGCGTGTTTTAATCGACCTCCCACTCGCAATATTCCATTGGCGTCCATAAATGGGTTAAGTGATGAGATTTTGCTAAATGATTTCCAGTTCTCAGCAAAACCTTGTTGTGCGCCGCGCACTAATGCCCTTTCTGCTTCAAATAGCTCCTTTATAGTCAATTTACCAAAAATGAGTGATTGATGTCTCTTGCTTAATTGACAATTGGTTTTGAATCGTAGACAATATGCACTTATTCGTTGAAGTTTTGACAGCAATGAAAATCTAAGATATATGTCGTCTTTGTCTGAAGAGCTGCTGCAATGTGTTGCCATGCAGGCGTGAGATTTTCGGATTTCAGGTATTTCTGGAATTTCTATTAACGATTTATCAATGGGCCAGCTTTGTTTCTCTTCCTTCAGCCATTCTGGACCATGCCACCATGTACAATTTTCAGCTAGAGTATCTCCAAATGCTCCTCTCGATGGAATATCCGCAGGATTCTCCTTTCCGGGTACAAACCTCCATTTGCCATCAAAATGTTCCTGTATATACGAAACCCGGTTTGCAACAAATGTGTTCCATTTCACTGGATGCTGTTTTAACCAGTTTAATACTATGGTCGAATCTGACCATGCATAAATTTGAGTGTATTTCGTATTTGTTTCATTTCTAATATATTTCATCAGCTTCGTAAGTAGTGCTGCTGCGCAAAGTTCTAGTCTTGCCAAAGAAACTTGCTTGACCGGCGCCACCTTTGTCTTGGATGTTATGAGATTAACTGAAGTTGAGCTGCCATCCATAACCTTCAGATACACCACCGCTGCATAGGCTGACTCTGATGCATCTGCAAACCCATGTAACTCCATTTGTGAACCCTCTGTTTGTTGTGTCCATCGTGGAATTCTTACTTTTTCTATGGTTGATAATCTTGTCTTGAATTCGTTCCATTCATTTTCAATTTTAATTGGAACCTTCTCATCCCATGTGATTCCAGTGAGCCATAAATTTTGTATATGAATCTTTGCTTTGATAGTGATTGGCGACAACCATCCAAACGGATCAAAGATTTTTCCGGCATCACTCAATATTGCTCGTTTGGTTCCTTTTGTGTTGAATGATTCAAAGTTGACCTTAAATTGAAATTCATCAGTAGTTGGGCACCATTTTAGTCCCAAAATTTTAAACGTTTTGTCATTGGTAAAATCGTGTTCTGGCTCCATTTCGATAAGTTCCTTTGGTAACGATTTTATAAATGCTGAATTATTTGACGTCCATTTTCGTAAGTTGAATCCACCCTGTTGAAGTAGTGGCATTAGTTCTTGTTGAAGATCTCGGCATTCTTGCAGAGAGTTTGCACCTCCTAGACAGTCATCTACATAGAATCCTTCCAGCAATAATTTGCTTGCGCGTGGATATTTATGTTTTTCATCTTCAGCTAGCTTACATAATGTTTTAATTGCCAAATACGGAGCGGATGATGTGCCGTATGTTACGGTTTTAAGAATGTATTCCTTAATTGGATCCTTGGTACTTTCTCTCCATAAAATGCGTTGTAAATTTTGATCTTCACGATTCACAAAAATCTGACGATACATTTTTTCAATGTCAGCTGTGAAAACGATTTTATACGATCTCCATTTAAGTAGTACTGAAAACAAATCCTTTTGTAGCGTAGGGCCTGTCATCATGATGCTATTTAGTGATTCTCCAGTTGTAGTTTTTGCGGATGCGTCAAATACCACTCTAAGTTTAGTGGTGGTGCTGTCATCTTTTATTACTGCATGATGTGGAAGATAATATGTTTTTTCCGAAGTAACTGCTGATACCTCCTCCATGTGTCCAAGATTAATATATTCTCGAATGAATTTTGTGTATTCATGTCGAAGACTTTGGTTTGTTGTGAATCTTTTTTCTAGTGTAAAAAATCGTTTTAATGCCATTTTCCGTGAGTCGCCTAAGGCCATACGATCCTTTAACAATGGTAGTTTAACGATGTAGCGGCCAGTTTCATCTCGTATGTGCGTCAAATTGTAGTGGTTTTCACACATTTCATCTTCTCTGGATTTAATCTTTGTAATTGGCACTTCTTCCAGTTCCCAAAACTTCTTCAAGTCTTCATCCTCGTTGCACACACTGATAAATGATGTAAGTATGTTTGGGTTTGTCTTCTTCCATGGGTTTGAAGTAGTCAGTACTGGTCCTGATAATATCCAACCAAATCTTGTGTTCTGTGCCATTGGAGTATTCAGTGGTCCTTTAATTAGTCCTTGAGTCAGGAATTGTGGGAAAACATCTGATCCAATGAGTAGTTCAATTTCTTTTGGCTGTTCGAACCATGGGTCTGCTAATTTTAAACATTGAATGTGAGCCCAGTAGTTTGTTGTTATTGGATGTGCTGGCAATCTCGATGTAATAACTGGCATTACGAGAGCTTCAACGTCTAAGTTTACTTTTTCATCGTGAATCGACTGAATTTTAAAACGGCATGCTGCGATGATTTCTGTAGTATGACCACTGATTCCCTTAATCTTTGACTCATAATTGATCATTGGAACCTTTAATTGACTGGCTAATTTCTTGGTAACGAAGCAAGTTTGAGACCCTTGATCTATTAGTGCTCTTACCAATTTAGTTTTTCCTCCAACACATATGTTGACCATAGCTGTGGCTAATAATACCATCCTATTGCTGTGACAGGTGGTAGCGATTTTAGTGGATGTAGATGCTTCTTCTTTTGATGTTGCACCCATTGCTGAAACTTGGGGTTTCTCTCCTCGGGGGAAATGAAGTAAGGTGTTATGTTGTCGTGCGCATATTTTGCAACCTCCCTTCGCCAAACATTCTCTTGTTGTGTGTCGTTCTCCCAGGCAGTTAATGCACAGCCTTGATGTTTGCACTACATTGAGCCGGGTTTTCGGACTCATGCTCAAGAACTTGTTGCAAGTGAATAAATGATGAGCCTCACTGCATACAACACATTTTGACCTTGTGATTGTGGTCAAATGGTTTTTAGAGATTGGTGCTCGTGAACTTTGAGAATGATGTTCGCGATTGATATCACGACTGCTTTCCAAGCCCCGGAATCTGCCTTCGATGAAGTCAAAAAATTCACTTAATTTTGGAATTTCTGTTGAAGTTCCCCTTGATTGTTGATATAATTTCCGTGATTCAGGATCAAGTTTTGGGCATACTAATTGAATCACGAGTGGATCCCAAGAGTTCACGTCAACTCCTAAATTATTTATCCCGTACAAAATTTCTTTTGATGTATCCAGGATTGTTTTCAAGTCGAACGCATTTTCATTTCGCACTGATTTCAAGGTAAGCAGTTTTTGGATGTAATTGTTGACCAAAGCTGCTGGATTTTGAAATCTCTTCGTTAGCAATTCTATGGCGGTTGTATAGTTGTTTGCTGTAGGTGACAAGTGGCTTATAATCCGAGCTGCTTCTCCCTTCAGGTTGCTTTTTAAGTATTGCATCCGTTCAACGTTACTTAATGATCTGTTTTGATGAATCAGTCGATCAAACAATTCCCAAAAAGATGTCCAGTCTTCATATTTTCCTGTAAATGAAGGTATGTTTATGGTTGGAAGTTTTATTTCGCGATATGTTGAGGGTTGTGGAGTCACTGGCTCCGGGTTATGTTGAAGCTGTTCCGCTTCTTTGATTTGGATGTATGCGTGTTGATATATTTGCTCCAACTCGATGAATTCGTTGTTGGAGACGTACTCCTGATCGAAATCACTTTCTTCTAATGACGACATGATCTCGTCGTCAATCGCCACCAGCTTTCTCCAACATTCTTGAATTTGATCAAGTTTAAATGACAAATAGACTGCATTCTGATTTAAGTCTAGGTTTCTCGTTATTCGTCTGAAATTGGTTTTGATTAGGTTCAACCTTTTGAACCTTATTGAATTGTTGAGGTTTTTCCGAAGGTCATCTCCTTCTGTGATTGATGAATTCTCCTTTGGTTGCTGATTTAGGACTAGTCCTGATCCTTGGGATGTGTCTTGTATAGGGGCAATTGGTTGTGCCTTTTGTTGAATCCTTGGTGGTCCTTGTAGTAACTGCTGCGTTGTTTGTGTTTCAAGTTGTGGGATAGTTGTTTGAGATTTGTCTTTGAGTGCTTGACTTTTCTCTCTGAATGTATCCCTGATTTCAAAGTATTTGGTTTGGAATTGTTCAAAATATTTTTTGGAAAAATATTCATGCTGTGGATTACTGTTGCGCTGCTTTTCCAAAAACCCGTTATTGCTCTGGAATTCTGTCCAATACTGCTCCAACTTCTCGAGCTTCTTTTTAAAATACTCTGCTGAGTATCTGGATTCTCCATCTTTCCGAAAGTTGGTCCAAAATCGTTGGACTTCATCGGTAATTAGAGTCTGGTTATATGCGATCTCGTCTATATCACTCATGTTGCTGATCTTCTCCTCTTCTTAGTGGACTGTATTGCTTCTGTGGTCCCTGTAGTGAACTTCGCACGATTTTTCTCAGCTGTTGCACTGGTTAGATCGTCTTTGCAGCTGTGTACTGTTGACTGGCTGCCTCAGTTGCGGAGTTTTGGGACCCAAGTTAACTTTGTTTTAACTAGTAGGTGCGATCCTGCGTTGGATCGAAGGACCATGTAAATCTTACACAGACTTTTTTAACTATATATACAATTGCCTGATGCAGCCTCACATCAGGGTAAAAGAATGGCTTGGTACAATTGCAGTGATATAATGAATTTTTATTTCTTTCTTATTCTTATTTATACAAAATATTCTTACAAACTACCTACATAACTAGGGCAATAAATTTATGATTTCATAATAATTTCATAATAAATAATTGAAATTATCAGGAAATCAAAATACTGCAAATCTGCAGTTATTGCAAATTAATAGGTTACGAGCACAGGTGCACTCGTAACCAAACAAGACCAAATAATAATAATAAAAGCACAAAGTGCTTATTGTGCACAAATAGTCTAGCATGACTAAAAGAACCGATGATAATAAATTTAAAGTTATTGTTGATGATGTCAACACCGACTCTGGTGTTCTGTGCAATCCAAGGCAGTGTCTAAGACACTGCCTCTCAAATACCCGAATCTTTTCCATTTGAGATGGTGCAACGTTGAACCACACAGGACATCCATAGGCAATCATCGGCCTGATTAAAGCTATGTAACAAATCACCTTCACCCTGCTATCAAGATGGCTGCTGTAAAACAGGCGTCTTGTCAGGGCAAAGGCTCCCCTAGCCCTGGTCAGAGCAGCATCTATATGTCTGTCGAAATACAGATATTGTTCCAGCCAGATGCCAAGGTACTTCACTACACTTTTACTTGTCAGTGGCTGTCCAAGGGGTCCAACGATCACAAGTTTTCGCCAGTTCTTTCTCGTATCCGCAGAAGCTCTAGACAAAGGGGTTCTAAACAGAATAGTTTCGCATTTCTGAAAGTTGATTTTCAACTTCCAGTCATCGCAATATTGGTGAATCTTGTCGAAGTCAGGCTGCAAAAGAATTTTGATAACTTCAACTCTTGGACCTGTTCTGTACGCTATTAGATCATCGGCATACGCAATTGCATGACGTCATGGGTGGATGTGGCCAAATGGATGGAAAGTTTTTGAAGATGAGATTTTTATTATTGAAGATGTAAAGTTTATTCACATTTAGATTTTTTTTGGAAAATGTTCGAGAATTTATTTTTTTTACAGTTTGGATAGTTTGGTTTGTGTTTGAGATGCGGATCTAAGTCGCGATCTCATCTTCAGACTAGGGGCTGATATAAAACGAGGACTTATCAGCCATGGTTGTATCCTATGCGATACGTGGGTGGGCTACCCCTCTGAGAGGCAATGACATCGTGCCCTCTCCTCACTTGAGAGATTTCTTTTTGGTATTTTTTGTTTTGTAGGATAACTATCTGGACGAATTCGGGCTCCGACTTTTTTTTTGAACCCGATCTTTTTATATCTACTCCGGCATGTAAAATTCGTAACGACCGTTTAGCGTTGTGATGACAAGAACCCCCCCATCCAACGAGCTAGTTTGTGCTTATGCAAGCATG
The DNA here is from genome assembly GCA_951217065.1 of Baccha elongata. Lineage (NCBI taxonomy): Eukaryota > Metazoa > Arthropoda > Insecta > Diptera > Syrphidae > Baccha > Baccha elongata. The sequence goes on from CATNUY010000331.1 coordinate 329,389, forward strand.
CCATGTCATCGCAACCTGAACACCCTTTTCTTTCTGCTGCCAGGATCAGCCCGCTGTACCTGTAAACAGGGTGGTTGTAATGGTAGATAAGGAAAGCAAAGGTTATAAGGGCTCAATAATAGGTGTGTTCTGATATGTGTTAACGTATGGTACTGTTTGTGGATTATAACACCTCTGAGATGAGAGAAAATGGAACACCCTGTTGAGAGTTCTTGTGCCGACAACACCGCGGACCGTTACAGGTGGCGCCCAACGTGGGGCCCGATTCGTCCTTGATAATGCCTATCTGATATGAAGTTGAGTCCTTAATTTAATAAAAAAAAAAAAAAAAAATTAATTTTTCAAAATTTTTTTTTGATTAATTTTCTTTTCGAAAATTGACGAAATCAGACTTAATTTATTTTTCTTTTCGTTTGTGTACAGATTACCTATTTTTTGTATTATTTTTTGTAAGGTTGTGAGTGGTGAGCGAACGTCCAGTAAATGGGTATGAAGATTTTCCTTGTTTAGTCTGTTGCGGCAATCATACACTCCAATCAAAATCAATATCAAACTTAAATTTTCAATCGATTTAATTATTTTTGAATCCGTATTTTTTGGCTCAGCCGATTTTATAGTTGTTCTACTTATTACTTTGATTTTTCCTTTTGGGAAAAAAAAGACAATGTCGACTGTTGCGGCTTGGCAACAACCGGTAGTTTCAGCGGTGCTTTTGGCAAACAAATTGCGGCACTTATAGCTGAACCGGTACTTGGCTGGCAGACTTGCTGTAAATTCCCACGATGAAATTGCAAATAAAACGGCAATATATTCAGTTATGGTGGTGAATTACAAAACCTTTAAATTTATTGAAATTCATTATTATAAACGCTTTGCTTATTTTAAAATCTACTTACAATGTCTTTTATAATATTTGATGATGATTATAATTTATTTGAATAAATTTTTCAATTTGCTTTTTTTAGCTTCTAAAATTTACCGTGCTTACGCTTTTATATTAAGATCAAGAATAATTAACGCTTAGAGCTTTCTAGAAGCATTTGACATCTAAAGTGTAGCCGTTAGCCAAGAAGAGTTGTACTACAAAGTTCGGCTACAAAATATTTAAAGGATCTGTTTGTTTGATAAATTATTTGGGTTAAAGCGCAATGTAGCGTCAGACAGACAGGCTTGTTCTTAACACTCCCCCCTTGTAGTATAACTCCCCTTGGCTAGACTGGTATCATCTGCAGGGATTCCGACGTCGAGGACTGCCAGTTTTACTATAGGCCTTTCGTAGATGCCATGTGTGGTTTGAACCGTCGCACTTCTTACTTGTCCGTCTCGTGAAGTTTTCATTTGGATAATTCTGCCTTTGGCCCAGGTGCCTCTTTGATTATTTTGGTCTACAATAAGGACCATGTCTCCAACTTTAGGTGGTTTAACGGGCGTGAACCATTTTGTGCGTCGGGTTATTGTAGGCAGATATTCCCTTACCCAGCGTTTCCAAAACCTATCAGCAAACTGCTGTGAAATAAGCCAATTTTTTCTGAGTAATATGCCATCGTTGTTGAATACAGAGAATGGTTTATTGCCACTAGATGACCCCAACAAAAAATGGTTGGGAGTAAGTGCCTCCTGATTTTCAGTTTCAGTGGGAACGTAGGTTAAAGGTCGTGAATTGACGATGCTTTCTGCCTCTATCAACATGCTTCTTAAAAGTTCATCTGAAGGGTTGCGAGTAGGTGTTATGGAATACAGGACGGTTTTGATAGACCGCACCATTCTTTCCCAACTGCCTCCCATGTGTGGTGATCCAGGTGGTATGAAATGCCATTTTGTCACTGTTGAATTAAATTCTGTTGCCAACTTCTCTGTCTCGACTTTTTCTAGTGCTGCTTTAAGTTCTCTTTCTGCTCCAACGAAATTCGTACCGTTGTCACTGTAGATTTCGACTGGCGTCGGTAGTAAGACTGTGCGCAATTTCAATATGGACCGCTCTGATTGTCAAGCAAGTTATAAGCACTCCCCATCTCTTTTCAGTTCTTCGTTCTACCACAACGTTAATCGGCCCAAAGTAATCGATTCCTATAAAGAAAAATGGTCTGCTGAACGAGGAAAGACGGGCGGCAGGCAGTTGAGCCATTATTGGTGGTTGAGGTTGAGCTTTTGCGTTTTTGCAAGTCTGGCAGGATTTCCGAATTGTCTCATCTGGGATATGTGGTATTTTTGACGAATTTCGTTAACAACAGTCTCGTGATTTCGATGTTTGTATTGCCGATGATAATCCATAATGATCAGTGTGGTGATCGCGTGTATTTTTGGGAGGATGATTGGTTGCTTAGCTTCATATTTCACTCCGCCGGCCAACAACGTTCTTCCACTTGCTCGAATTATCATGTCTGCATCCAAAAAAAGACACAGTTTGAAGATTGGGCTGTCTCTCTGCACTAACTTACCACTTTTTAAGTGAGCGATTTCAACACCGTATACATTTTCCTGGGCTATTTTGATGAGCTTGTTTTCGGCATACTGGAGTTTTTCTTGCGTCAAACATGGATTTTTTTCAAAACATTTGTCTTTTTTTTTCATTTCGATACGGGATCGCCACGCAAAGACGTATGCTGTGCTTCTTAGCAGCAGACTCCACTTTGAGATGATTTCGATTCGAAGGACGCATTGTGGTTGATGAGAATGAACGTTGATGAAGTTTGGTTTCATTTCTTCGATTGTAGTACTTTGCTCAGAAGATTCTTGTGGCCACTTGTTCATGGGCAACTTAAGAAATTCAGGTCCTATAAACCATCGACTAAAGAATTCTAGATTGGGTGCTTTTTGCCACTTCGTCGCTTCGTCAGCCACGTTTAATTTGGTAGGGACCCATCGCCACTCCGAAAGTTCTGTTTGATCCAGTATTTCACTGACTCGGAAAGCCACAAACTGTTTATATTTACGATGGTCTGAGCGGAGCCAGGATAATACATTACTTGAGTCGGACCAAAAGAACTTCTGCTTGAACTGGACTGTATGCGAGTTGATTAAAGCTTTGGCTAGTCGTGATCCAAGGACGGCTGCTTGCAATTCAAGGCGCGGAATCGACATGGATTTAAGAGGTGCCACGCGTGTCTTTGATCCAAGGAGGGAGCATTGTACAATGTACATAGCTGTCATTTGCATTTCTAACATACCCAACAGCGGCAAATCCATTTTCGCTAGCATCAACGAAGACGTGTAGTTGTGTTTCCGCCTAAACATCAGTTATATAGCACCTTGGGATTCTCAATTGTTCGACTTTTGGGAAATACTGAATCCATTTAAGCCACTTTTCATGTTCGGCGTCCTGAATTTCATCGTCCCAGTCAATATACGATCTCCAAATCTCCTGCAGCAATATTTTTAGGTACATGAGAAAATGTCCTAACAGGCCTAGTGGGTCAAATATCGTCATCGAAATTCGAAGTACTTCACGCTTTGTTGGTCGCCTAGAGCTGAAGAGCTCTAGGCTCCTAACTCCACATCCATGTTAAGATCCATTTTATCAATAGGTTCAGAGCTAAGGGCTTTAAGCACTTCGGGTGAATTCGATATCCAATTTCTTATATGAAAGCCCCCTTGTTTATGAATATATCTGATGTCCTTGGCTAGCTTGATGGCTTCTTCGACGGTTGCTACGCTATCCATCAGATCGTCTACGTAGTGGTTGTCTTTGATGGCTCGTGCGGCTCTTGGAAATTCATTTACAAATCGATCAGCGTTTGTATTTTTTACATATTGTGATGTGCATGGGGAGCATGTTGCTCCAAATGTCATCACTGTCATCACATATGTGGCAGGTTTTGCGTCTGGTGAATGTGTCCATAGAAATCTTTGGAAATGTTGGTCCTCCTCCCGTATTTTTACTTGGTGAAACATTTCCTGGATATCCCCGCAGATGGCAACCCGATTCTCTCGAAACTTCATAATAACTGATATTAAGGAGGTGAGCTGATCGGGGCCTTTCAACAAAACCCAGTTGAGTGATATTCCTTTAACAGCTGCAGCGGCATCCCAAACGATACGTATTTTGTTTGGCTTGTTTGGGTTTTTTACTGGAAAAATGGGAAGGTACCACAATCCACTCGGTCTTTCAGCTGCTTCCTTAGGAGAAAGTTTGCGGGCATATCCTTTGAGCACGTACTCGTCGATCTTTTGATTTAATACCGTAGCTAGTTCAGGATCTCGTAGCATTCTTTTTTGAAGGCACTCCAATCGTTTTTTGGCCATAGCAAAACTGTCAGGTAGTTGGATGGTATCATATTTCCAAAGCAGTGAAGTCTCATATCGCATGTCTTTTAAAACAGTATTGGATTTCAAAAATTCCAACGCTCGTACCTCTTCAACAGGCATCAATATTTCTGGGTTGCTTGAAGCTCCAAAGCTGTCCGTGGTAATGAAGGTTTTTACCAGACGTTGCAGATTATCATCATTGCAGTCACAAGTGTGGAAGCTATAGTGTTTGCTCGTATTTGTTTCCAGACTCCTGTTGTTAACGCCGTGCACGACCCATCCGAGGCGAGTTCTTGTTGCACTAGGATCTTGAGCACCACCCTCTTTAATTTTAAGCGGAAGCCCCAGTCTGGCATTGTTTAGGCCAATTAGCAGCCTAGGGGTGTCACTATGGTAGGCTTCGATGGCGATTCCTCTAAGGTGTGCATACTTCCTTTGCATTTCGTTAACGTCAAGTGATTGGAACGGCAGCTGCATATCTTTAACGGTGTGGATATCTTTTAGGATGTGCTTATGCGAGTGTGGCGCAGTACCAGATATTTGCAAGCTAAACACTTCAGAATCTTCCTCATGCCATGACATATTACCAGTCCAGTGTAGACATAGTGGCTCTCGGTTGCCTTTCACTTTAAATTTGCTTGCAATTGCGTCGTCCATCAAAGTGAGAGATGAACCTTCATCCAAGAAAGTAAGAATCTTCAGTTGAATTCCGTTTCCATATAGAATCACAGGAACTATACGGAATATGACAGAGTCAACCTCACTAATTCGCGTAGAAAAACTTTGTGGTGAATGCATTGCAACGGTACCAACATTTTGAATGGGTTTGTTTGAATCTACTTGGCCTTTATCTGAGTTTCTCTTGATGTCTCGCTGTGAAGTTGTCGAATGGTCATTTTGCTCGTTATGGAGCAGTGGGTGATGTTTGAAAACACAATCGTTTTTTCCGCAAACCCTTGTTGATTGGCACTAATTTTTAGCATGTCTCGATAAACATCGGCGGCACAAACGACATTTTCGCACTTCAAACCATCTTTCGTCGCGGTTCATCTTCAGGAATCTACTGCATTTGGCTACCGAGGAACAATCGTTGCTACAGACGCGACATCTAGGAGAAGGATGCACTGATTCACTGGTTGTTGGTTGTCTCTTATTATAATGAGCATTAATGAAACCTTTTTCTTTATATTTCTTGTTTGGCTGCTTGGCATCGGTAACAAGTCGTGTCACCGGAACGAGAACACCACTAGCCGCTTCAGCGATCCCATATATCCATTTGCTAAAATGTGAGAGCGTACAAGTTGACAGACATAACGAGTGTTTATACGTTGCCCAGTTTAAACGAATAGCAGGGGGTAGCTTATCAGTCAGTTCCTGTAGCAACGTCGGGTTGTTTAAATGTTCAACCAAACCCGATGCTTCAATGGTCGCACAAAGGTTTTGCACTGATAGAGCAAATGCTACTATTGTTTCCAGCTTCTCAGCCTTTGGTGGTGGTGTCGAACGAATCTTTAGCAGCTGGGTATGAATAATAATGTCCGGCCTTCCATACAGCATCTTCAGTGTTGCAATTATTTGATTGACGCAATTCGGTTGTATAAGCAGGCTTCTTACAGCTGAAAGTGCATCACCCTTAAGAACCCTGTTCAGCCTCACCAGGTTTTCTTCATCGGTATATGCGCAAAGTTCTGTACTTCTGTTGAAATCCGATATAAAAAGCGGCCATTCATCTGGGTTTCCTGCAAAGGGGTGTAAATCCCGTGACATCAATTGGCGCGCCGCTATTTGATTTCGAGATAAAACCGGGTATGTGGAGCTTTGTTGAACTGGATGTTGAAGTAAAGGCTGGTTTTGTTGAGGTATCGACTGTAGAGGAAGAAATACGCACGTTCCTAAAACTATAGATATATAATTGTGCAGTGCATTTCCACCTTATCCTATGAAATATGTATGGTAAAAAAATGAGTTATTTCTCGTTAAAATTGTAAGTAACCAACTGCCGAAGCAAAAATCGCTATAAAACAAATGTGAAAAAAAAATGCCTACATACGCACGTACCTTAAAATCAAACATAAAATTGTTCAGTTCCATATCTATGTGAAAATAACCCTATAAAAAAGCTTGAAAACTATGAAAAAAAACTAGTTATTTCTTAGGAAAATACGCTACATTAAAGTAACAAAGTGCCGATGCTAAAATCCCTGCCAAAAAAAAAACAAAAAATAAAAAAATCCCTGAAAGTGAGAGAAATCTACCCCGAAAAATATTCAAGAATCCGGTATAACCAGACCAGAACGACCTCAGTGTATCCCATAAATTTTGCATACATTTTACTCTCTAAATGCTATATATGAACCTATGTGAAAAGTTAGTACAGTCCCCATACCTTCCACCAGATATACCTACCTATCTTACTATCAGTGCATATGTACCTGCTTGCCCATCAAAAAAACTTTTAACTTCATGCCAGACTAATCAGCGATTTCTTCGTAATCTTTTAATCGAAGATCTATTGTTAAAAAAAAAAAAGAAAAAAAAATCGATTGAAGCCTAAGCCTGATACACGGAAAGCTTAATGCGACCACAGCAGCATTCATCATCATCGCTGGCATTATCATCCCCATAAGCTTTTGGAATATTTCATCTTATTTTAATTTTTTTTATTATGTTTTTTTTTTAATTCAATAAACTAATCATAACTATAGTTATCTTTTGAATTCTATTTTAAATATTTGTTTATATTCCCCACTCTTAATTTATTCACCACAAAAATTATTTATCTATAAATTGAATAAATAATTCCTTAAAACAATAATAGAGTGAAGTGATATAATTTACCTATGGTTCAAGTGTTTTGTTGGGTTTTCGATCAACCAGATACCCAAAGGTATAATCATCACATCCTACGAAGCGGTGCAGCACCTCGAAGTGATTCATCTTTGTTTAAGATCTGCGGTAAGTTTTATTTATTGAATTTAAATTAAACATCTGAATCTCTTAAATTGATCTTTTTACTATAAATTGCGATATTATTTTTATTAAAAAAATTTTGAATTCAGATATCTTTATTTTTAAGCCTACGATTATGCAATGCATTTTGCCTAGTCGTGGTGAGCTTTTGTTGCGAGAGCATATCATAAATATCTATGTATGGATGTTATATAATTAAAATAAAAATATTTTATTGTGGGGGAGAAATTATAAGAGCATTAACACTAAGTTTAAATTCAAATAATCTGAGAAAGAGAAATATTATATAAAAAAAAAAAAAAAAACTTTTGCATTTTGTATACATTTTAGCCACGTACTCGTCATAAAGTATAATAAAGTGAATCTAATAATGTAATTATGTACCTACATTTAACGTAAAATCAATTTTTATTGGATTTTTTTTTAAATAAAAAGCTTAAAATAAAATTATATTCTTATTTAATATCGTATTCTTATTATTCCTTTTTTTTAATAAATCTTCATTTAATTTCCTATAAACTATATTTTGAATGGTTTAATTATTGTTAGCAAAAATAATAGGCTCATACCTACATATACTTGTGTACTTAAGAGATAATTTTCATTTTAAAATAAATTGTATCGAGGTAAATTTGAACCCTATCAATTGACGGTTGGTTTATTTATTCCTTTTTTAATTTATTATAAACTTTAAATTCTATTGCTAAAAGAAAACAAACATAAATGAAATTTTAGAGTTATTTAGAATATAATAGGTAATGGTTTGACAACATTTTTAATTCAAATTTAATTTTGGTTTAACTTTAATTTCTTAAGACATTTATCTGTTAGGATAAGAATTATTATGAATAGAATTTGTTTTTTTATTTTGCAAATGAATACTAATTTTGAACTTTTTATTATTTTCGTTGATGGATTCGACCTATTTTTTTGGGAAGTTTTTCTAGTTGCAGCTTTAAACTTTAACATGACTTTCGTTTAAATGACGTCATGTTTTTTTTTTTTTTTTTTGTATATTCAGTTTTTATATTTCAATTTTCTTATAACTACTTACTTGCTAGACAAAAACCTTAACAACTAGCTTACATATTAACTTAACTAACTTACTGGCCCTATGCGAGCGCTCTAAATTATGCCATAACCAACTTAAAATTATTGCCTTTCGGCGTACCATATTACCGACTATTTGTGTAGGATTTTTCCTGAATCGCCAAATGCTTCCAGAAGGTCAAGTAGCCAGGTGAATCGAGAGACTTCAGACATATGACTTTGAAATCCAACATCGAAAAGGAAAACTACACTCGAATGCAGATGCCATATCTCGTCGGCCTGTAACCAAGAATGCAAGCATTGCACTCGCCAGGAAGAAAAGGAATCTATGGCCATACAGCGAACAAGAGTTGAACCCATTGGCGGCTGGAGTAACGAGGAAATCAGGAATGCTCAGCAAGAAGATTTGGACATCGAACCCATTCTTGCATGGAAAGAACATGAAGAGAAACCAGAATGGGGAGACATTTCTGATAGAAATCCGACCATCAAAGCCTATTGGGCACAAAGGAATTCCCTAGATGCATGATGGATCTTCTGACGTCATGGGTGGATGTGGCCAAATGGATGGAAAGTTTTTGAAGATGAGATTTTTATTATTGAAGATGTAAAGTATATTCACATTTAGATTTTTTTTGGAAAATGTTCGAGAATTTATTTTTTTTACAGTTTGGATAGTTTGGTTTGTGTTTGAGATGCGGATCTAAGTCGCGATCTCATCTTCAGACTAGGGGCTGATATAAAACGAGGACTTATCAGCCATGGTTGTATCCTATGCGATACGTGGGTGGGCTACCCCTCTGAGAGGCAATGACATCGTGCCCTCTCCTCACTTGAGAGATTTCTTTTTGGTATTTTTTGTTTTGTAGGATAACTATCTGGACGAATTCGGGCTCCGACTTTTTTTTTAACCCGATCTTTTAATATCTACTCCGGCATGTAAAATTCGTAACGACCGTTAAGCGTTGTGATGACAAGAACCCCCCATCCGACGAGCTAGTTTGTGCTTATGCAAGCATGCCATGTCATCGCAACCTGAACACCCTTTTCTTTCTGCTGCCAGGATCAGCCCGCTGTACCTGTAAACAGGGTGGTTGTAATGGTAGATAAGGAAAGCAAAGGTTATAAGGGCTCAATAATAGGTGTGTTCTGATATGTGTTAACGTATGGTACTGTTTGTGGATTATAACACCTCTGAGATGAGAGAAAATGGAACACCCTGTCAAGAGTTCTTGTGCCAACAACACCGCGGACCGTTACACAGTGACAGAGGTAGTGGGTTATATCCTCATGTTCTTCCTCGTGACTGCAACCTCTACATAGATCGTTTTCAGTTAGACGTAGTTTTTTGGCGTGATATCTTAGCATGTTATGGCCAGTTAAAATACCTACCAACGTCGATACTGACTTCCTGTCTTTTTGAATAATTGCATTCGTTCTATTTTTATCGTACTGCGGCCACAGTTTCCTAGCTACCTCACAAGTGTTTAAGTTTGCCCATCTCGAGTTGGATTTTGCCAGGATTTCACACATTATATTATGTTTGAGGTCGCATAACGATGGTTTTACGCTCCTTTCTGAGAGTTCTAGGCTAAGTGCTGAGCCTTTTCTTGCCAATTCATCGGCTTTTTCATTTCCCATGATGCCCGCGTGACCGGGGACCCAGCAGAGTGTTATATTATGCTGTGTGGCAAGAACTTTAAGCTCTTCGCGACAGCTTTTCACAAGCTTGGACTTTATTTCAACAGAAGAAATTGCTTTTATCGCTGCCTGGCTATCTATGAGAATGGTAATATCCTCTCTGGGTAGTGCCATCATTGATGCCACTTTGGCAGCTTTCGTTACTGCTAGAACCTCTGCTTGGAATACACTGCTGTTATTGGGAAGTCTGATTGAGCCTTCTATATTCAAAGCTTCTGAGAAGAAGCCAGCCCCAGTACCTATATCCATTTTTGAGCCGTCTGTAAAGATGGATTTGGTTGTAGGTTGTAAGTCTTCATTATTAATCCACTTCTCTCTACTTGGGAACAAGCATTGGAATGGCCTTTCAAAATCTGTAAAGGGAACTATGTAGTCAGACTCTACATTTGTTCCTGTGTGGATGTTCAAAATTTCAGAGTGTCCAGTTAAACTGGATCTCCATAGATTAGATTGGCTAATCCTGAGAGCGCTTTTTGCTGCAGTTTCCTGCATATAAAGGTCAAGTGGCAGAAGGTTAAGTATGGTTTCTAAGCCCGCCGTGGGTGTCGTGCGCAAGGCACTGGTTGATCCAATACATGCAAGTCTCTGGATGTTAGTCAATGCCTTAAGGTTTGTAGCTTTGTTAGCGGCTTTCCACCAAACTAAGCATCCATACGTCAATATCGGTCTCACTATCGCAGTGTACATCCATAGAACTACCTTGGGTTTTGGGCCCCAGTTTTTCCCAAAAATTCTGCTGCATGAGTAGAATGCGATGGATGCCTTTTTGACTCTTTCTTGGACATTCATTTTCCAGTTCAATTTCCTATCAAGTATGATTCCCAGGTATTTCGCGCTTTCGGATAATTTAAGGGGTGTGCCTTCAATTGATGGCAGATGGAATCGTGGAATTATTCGTTTGTTCGTGAATAGAACTAGTTCTGTTTTTTGAGGATTAATACCTAAGCCGCATTTTTGGGCCCATTTGTTCAGTGTGTTGATAGCTCTTTGGAGGATATCACTGATGGTGTCTAGGAATTTCCCCGTGGCCATTATGACTAGGTCATCTGCGTAGGCAATGACTTTTATCCCATTATTATTAAGCAGTACTAAGACCTCATTCACAACTAATATCCACAGCAGTGGTGAAATAACCCCGCCTTGTGGTGTACCTCTTGAGGCAGTCATTTTCAATTCTGTGTTAGCGAGGGAGGTGTTGACGTTTCTTTTGTTTAATAGGCTTAGTATTATTTGAGTAATACTGTTGTCAATGTTCATGCTTATTAAGTTTCTTTCTATAGCACTAGCCTCAACATTGTTGAAAGCGCCTTCAATGTCGAGAGAGGCTGCTTATGTGTATTCTTTTTGATCGAGTGATTTGTCTATAGTACTGACTACTGCATGAAGGGCAGTTTCAACACTTTTTCCTGTCATGTACGCATGCTGGTTCTGGGATAAGGTTCCTGGATTAAGCATGCTACGTATAAATACATCGAGTAGTTTCTCGAATGTTTTAAGCACAAACGGTGTTAGGCTTATTGGTCTGAAATCTTTTGGCGTAGTATGAGTTGGTTTACCGGCTTTGGGTATAAATACAACTTTGACTTCTCGCCAAGTTGCAGGTATATGTGTGTACATAATACATCGCATGAATAGTTCTTTTAACACTGGTATTAACAGGTGCTTTGCCTTTTGAAGCATTATTGGATTAATACCATCAATGCCTGGTGATGTGTATTCCTTTATCACTAATTACTTTCTCCGGGACTATATTACTGTGGGGATTTTCGTAATTGGCATCTGTGCATGGTTTGGGCTGCGTCTTAACACACCCAGGGAAGTGTGTATTTAGTAGGAGTTCCATTGTTTCGGTGCAGGATTGGGTCCATCTGCCACTGTTATCTATAAGATAGCCAGGGCTTACCGGTTCCTTTGAGAGGACTTTTCTCAATCTTGCTGATTCAGGGTATCCCTCAATGCCATTGCAGAACGTCCTCCAAGATGTTCGTTTTGCGCTTTGAGTTGCATTTTTGAACTTTCTTTGACCTTCTTTGTAGAGGTCCCAATCGGACTCTGCATTGCTTCTTCTTTTTTTTTTTTTTTTTTTTTTTTTTTAATCTTAAGATATATTATAAGAATATAAAGTTAAATTTTCCATTTATTGCCCAAATTAAAAAAAAACATTGGAAATAGATTCTCAAGAATAGAACAAACCTAACATAACAATCCAAAAAAAAAAAAAGAACCAATTTACATACACCAATTCGAAAAGTACAAAACCCCGACAAGATAAGCAAGAAGAAACAATTTAAGAAGAAGACGAAAACGAACTAGGAAATGAACCAACATCTGAACTAATCGGATTTATTTGATTTCACTTTATATTCTGGATTGCCCTACAAGGTCGAAGACTAATTCCTTATCATGAAATTACCTCTTCCTGACAATAGAAGACGAATATGGGTTAAACAAAAAAATCGTATTCAAAAAAATATATTATTTAAAATTTCTAAGAAAAAAATTCTTATAGAACCAGTGTTATAATACATATATAAACATTAATCAACATGTAACAAATATATTTACAAAATGTTATTCGAATATGTATTAGAATAATAGAAAATCCAATTGTATTTAGAAATTGTATTGTCTATTTAGTGATTTAATAAATCGTTGTATTTTTATTTATTTCTAAATTTTACGTAAAAAAATTAATTGCAGGAATCCTAAACATTTTTATTGATGGATGTTTGTTAGACTGCTTTAAAAAGTCTATTTTTAATCCGATGCAATAAAAAATATTAAAATACACAATTGTCACAAATTTTTGTTTTATTATGCATGAATAATAATTTAATTTGAGTTTAATGAGTTTTCTGCATACACACACCTAAGTTGGTGTATCATTGATCATCTTGCCAGCGGACGCACCCATCCAGCAAGAGATCCAATCTTCATGCGGCATTGAAGAGTTTTCTTGCTTCTTTTCTTAGAAGTTGAAGCTCTTTATTCCACCAATGGGGTGATGTTTTTGTACTCGGAGCTATTACGGGGCAAGATGTTTCGTATGCGCTTTTGAGAATCAGGTTCAGTGTCTCAACCGTATTGTCAATATCTTTAGGTGACTCATAATTCAGGACTTGTAATATGTTTTGTTTTTCCTCTACTTTTGTGACAAAACGATCCCAGTTAGTTTTCCTGGGATTTCTATATGGTTCTTTTTGTTTTATATTATCTCCAATTTCAAATTCAATACTTCTGTGGTCAGAAAAGGAAGGTTCAGTAGATACTTTCCAGCCACTTAACGAAAAAGAGTTAGAGTTGTTAATAAGGGTTATGTCTAGCACTTCCCTTCTATTTCTAGTAACGAATGTTGGTTCGTTGCCTATGTTTCCTATAACTAAATTATGTTCTATAATAAATTCAAGAATTGACTCACCTCGTGGGTTGGTATTTGTACTACCCCATTGTACATGATGGGAGTTAGCATCACATCCGAGGATAAGGTCCCATCTATTATCTCGAGCTTTTATGACAAGCTCCTTCGTCATTTTGTTGGGGGGATCGTCTGTCCCATGTTTCATGTAAATTGATGCGAAGACGATTGGATAGCCATTCTGTCTTTCGCATTTTACAGCGGTCTGGTCAATATTGCTGTGGGTGGATAAAAGAAATAGGTTAACCTGACTTTTAGCTACAATGCAAGTTCGAACTGTACATTCATTGTTCTGTGGAAAGGCATACGTTACCAGGTCTTTCGATCAAAGCCCTCGTATTTGACCTCGAACTACCCAAGGTTCTTGCACCAGAGCTAGATAAATATTTCCGCATGTCATAGCTTGTACTAGGTTGGCGCTAGCGGCTTTGCTGTGATGAAGATTAATTTGGCGTATCTTCATGCCGGCTAGTCGTTTCCCCACTTTTCTTCTTGTATACCGTCACAAATGGTCTTATCTTACATCGGGTAATGCCGACGCGTATTTTGTAGCATCATTTGCGCAGTAGTGGCATGGATTTGTGACTGAGTCTCACCACAATCTCCATGCCTTTATCATTGTGCGGCCCCATTTCCTCCACCTGCCAGTCCTTACTTAAAAGTTCCGGGTTGAGGTTTTGGATGTTGAGTTGCACTCTTTCTTTCGGCAGATAAGGGCCGGGAAGGAATAGACGACCCTTTGGTTTGGCGAATTCTAGTAGCTCTTTCCTATCGCAAAGACGCAGGTTGGCTTTTGGCCATGTTGCATCTTACTCTGTAGTTTTCTGCCTGGTCCTTTGGTGGCTGCACAAGTGACGCATTTTTTGCACCATTTTTCTACATCGTCTCTTGCATGTAGCCAGTAGAAACGTTCTCGAATTTTGTCCAGAGTTTTGTTGACACCCAAATGGCCTCCAGAAGATCCATCATGCATCTCACGTAGAATGTGATTAACCTTTGTCCGGGGTACAACAAGCTGCATCACATAGGTTTTGCCATCTGAGGATTTCCATCTTCGTTTGAGTAAACCTTCCTGCACATGAAGGGAATTCCATTGTGCCCAATAGGCTTTCTGGGCAGGACTTCTATCAAAAATGTCTCCCCATTCTGGTTTCTCTTCATGTTCTTTCCATGCAAGAATGGGTTCGATGTCCAAATCTTCTTGCTGCGCATTCCTGATTTCCTCGTCACTCCAGCCGCCAATGGGTTCAACTCTTGTTCGTTGTATGGCAATAGATTCCTTTTCTTCCTGGCGAGCGCAATGCTTGCAGTCTTGGTTACATGGCCGACGAGATAGGGCATCTGCATTCGAGTGTAGTTTTCCTTTTCGATGTTGGATTTCATAGTCATATGTCTGAAGTCTTTCAATCCACCTGACTACTTGACCTTCTGGATTTTTAAAAGTCAAAAGCCATCTTAGCGCTCCATGGTCCGTCCGTAAAAGAAACCTTTGTCCATAGATGTATTTATGAAAGTGTTTTGTGGCCAAAACCAAAGCAAGAATTTCTCTTCTGGTTACGCAGTTATTTCTCTCTGTCTTTGAGAGCACCTTGCTGAAGTATGCTACAACTTTTTCTTGACCGTCATGAACCTAGGAGAGAACGGCTCCTATTCCGACATTGCTTGCATCTGCATCGATTATAAACTGTTTTCCAGGAGTTGGATAGGTTAACACTGGAGCATCACACAAGCGTCTTTTAAGTTCCTTAAAGCTTTTCTCGTACTCATTTGACCACTTGAATTGTTTTCCTTTTTCTGTGAGTTGGTGCAAGCTTTTGGCGATTACTGCAAAATCCTTCACAAATCGTCCGTAATGTCTAGCTAGCCGAAGAAAATTTCTAAGTTGATGCTTGTCTTGTGGATTTGGCCAGTTCTTCACAGCTTCCAATTTCTCGGGATCAGTTCTTACTCCTTGAGACGAGATGATATGCCCCAAATACTTCACTTCAGACTTGAACAGCGTACATTTTTCTGGACTGAGCTTGAGATGAGCATTTCGCAATCTCTGTAATACCCCTTTTAAGTTTTCACAATGCTCGTCAAATGTTTTCCCAAACACGATGACATCATCCAAATAGACTAGACAGGCTTTCCAAGTAAGGCCTTGTAGTACGCATTCCATTAAACGCTCAAATGTTGCAGGAGCGTTACACAGGCCAAAAGGCATTACTTTGAACTGCCATAAACCGTTACCAATCGAGAATGCAGTTTTCTCCCGATCTTCTGGGTGAATTTCAACCAGCCAGTAACCACTCTTCAGGTCCAATGTTGAAAACCATTGAGATCTAGCCATCGCATTCAGAGTATCCTTCTTGGTGACTTCGTTCAACCTTCGGTAGTCTACACAGAATCGAGTACTTCCGTCCTTCTTTTTGACGAGTACGACTGGTGATGCCCAAAGGCTTTTTGAATTCTCGATTAAACCATCTGTCTGCATTGTCGATATCATTTTAGTAACTTCGTCTTGTTTGGCTAAAGGTAGGCGCCTTGCTGGTTGACGGATCGGCCTTGCATCACCAGCAAATAAGCAGGGTGGTCTTTGTAACTCAAGGAGGCCACCCGAAAAGGTGGTAGATAACTACTCTATCCCAGAACATAAACTGGGTAACGAGCGTTACTACCGTCAAAAAACTTGAGTAAGTCAAGTAGAATTGACAGAAGTTGAGATGTGGAACTTGAGTTTGTTCCAGTTCAAGACATACTTGGGCTACATCTTCAGGGTAGGCAATCCCTGTGACTTTGCAGGTAAAGTCAGAATGTCAAAGTGTTACAGTTGGGAGTATTTCCCCAACTACACGACGTTTTAGGTTTGACGTACAATAAACTTAGCACGGGTGTTAGGAGCCCTAGAGTTTGTTCGAGAGGAATGTCCCTTGTGGAATTTAATCATGATCATTCTCTACCTAACAGTTGGGCTGGCCCTTTTGGGGAGCTTCGTGCTGGCTGTGGTTATCCATAGCGGAAACATTTGGCACTTCGGTGCAAGAGATGTAGATCGGTCTCGCTTCTTAACAAGGAGTGTGCACATACCTACATGTTCTCAATTTGTTACTGCTTTATAATCTACTTCGGTAATTATACTTCAGGACGCTGGTTTACGTTTGATTAAACTCGCAGTGGAGCGCCACCGTGGAGTTAAGTCTTAATTGATAGTGTATCCACGTAAAATTTCAGTTTCATCCTGCCCGTCCTGTGAAGCGAAAACATTAGCGAACTCTTGTAGAAGGTTTCCAGCAACTCTTAGCTGTTATTGATCAAGATTACAGCAGTTAAACATTTTTCTCTTCAAAGCAATGACTTTATCTGGATTCACTGATTTTTCGGGATGTTCTTCGGTTATCTTTGTTATTGCCGCTACAGGGTAACATTTACCGACAACTTCTCCTTTTCTGAGCTTGATCTCATATGGTTTGATGTTTAGTATTCGTATGGGCACCATGTTATTTTGAGGTGCCACCAGCGTATTTCCCACGATGTAATTTTGGGAGCAATGCTCAGAGTCTGGTTCCACCATGAGGTATCGATGGCTCCCAGAATCATCTTTGATGTTTGTCCAAACAAAGACTTCTGACGAAGGAGGTAGGCACATATCTTCTTTGATGATTGCTCTTATCGATGATGAGTTTTGATTGCCATAAACCATTGGAATCTCTATATTTCGGTATTTAAGAACTTGATTACCAATTTCGAGAATTATTTCATGCTTTTTCATAAAGTCGATTCCAATAATGCACTCATCGCATATATCTGCCACTAGAAATAGATGTTCAAACTCTAGTTCTGCCAAGCAGATCCGAAGATGGACTTCTCCGTACACTCTTGCTGCTTCTCCTGTTGCAGTCTTCAGACACTAGCTGTTGGTGTTGTTTAGCCATGCCATTTTGACCAAGTCTCTTCGCACAATGGAAGCAGTGGCACCGAAGTCGATGGTAACCACGTATTGCTTGTTGTTAATAGCTGCTTCCACAGTTTAGTTTAATTGTTTCGTTTAGTCTGCGAGACTTGGATGATGTTTCTGGGGCCATAGATACCAGAAACCAGCTTCTGCCCCTCGAAGTTGGTTCTTACTCGTTTCCCTGCTTGACGAGGTGGGGCGTTGGTCTTGCTTGTTGTCTCATCTGATGTATTATTTCTACTTCCGCAATGTTGACATGCGCTTCTTCTTGGTGGCATTCGGCACTGGCGCTTGAAATGTCCGGTCTTGTTGCAATTCCAGCATCGGATTTGTCCATCTCGACGGTTGTTCTGGAATGCCATTCTTTGGCAAGAGCATTCTTCTATAGCAACTTCTCTTACCCGATGTATTCCTAGTGAAGCCTGTTCAGCTGCTTCCATAGTCAAGGCGAAAGCTAATGCTTCTGGAAGTGTTCGTTTCCAGCTGTACTGCTTGGATATGCCAAGTGAGCTAGTCGTTCGATGTCTGCTTGAAGCTGCTGAAGAGTTTCACCCCGTTTTTGAACTCTGGTGTTTAGTTGCACTCTAAGGACTTCTTGCATATGGCCATCTCCAAAACGTTTTTCAATGGCTTGTGAAAGTGCACTAAAGTTGCCATGCATCTCTGCTGGTATTGTTTGCAGTAACTCAGCAGCAGGTCCTCTGAGAGTCAGTGTAAGTGAAACAAACTTGTCTTCATTGTCCCAGCCGTTTGTCATTGCTGCTGCTTCAAATTGTCTCTTATAGATTGACCAAGAAGTTTGCCCATCAAAAGTTGGCGGAGGCATTTCTTTTCTCTTGTAAGATTCACCAGAACTTTCTCGCACCTTCAATGTTCTAACCTTGTCGAAATCTTATAAGAAATTAACAAAAAAAACAATAAAAAGACTAAAAATAGTCGAATTAAAATTTATTTATTTAGTGGAGTATTTTTGAATGAAATTCAATTTTAAAGGTTGTGTGGCCTTTACTCCAAGCATTGCGTTTCGCCCTAGTTTGATGGTGGGCTCATCAGCTAGATGACATCAAACCCAATCTTGTCGAAATCTTTTGACAATAATTGAATTTATCCTCAACTTTTCGAATTTTTCTTCAACCTTCTGCAAACTTGTGTCTACTTTGAGTTAATGTTTTTCAACTCCTTCAACACGTTTGTCTACAACAACAAACTTGTTCTCTAAAGTAGTGAGTTTGCCTTCGAGAAGGTTCCTTTGTTCTTCAAAGAGCTCTTTTTGCTCGTTTCTTTGATCTTCAAAACGTTCGAGAAGTTTCGTTTGTTCATTCTTTTGTTCTTCTCTTTGATCTTCGAAACGTTCTAGAAGTTTCATTTGTTTACTTTTTTGTTCTTCTCTTTGCTCTTCGAAACGTTCGAGAAGTATCGTTTGTTCGTTTCTTTGATCTTCGAAACGTTCGAAAAGAAGAGCCAACATATTGGACTAGTTTGTGTTGCAACTAACATGTTCTTCTGCCATTTCTATTTCCAAGACAGATGTGTCTGGATATTCACCGTGTCGTCTCATGGCTTCTTGCAGACGAATAATGAGGTCATTTTTCGTTCCAGTAGTAGGAAGACCCCGTTTGTTTAGTTCTGCTTTTAGTTCAACAGCGTTTAAATCCTTCAGAAGCTTACCCATATTTTTACTTTCAACACAATCACTTTTCACTTAAGTTTTATTTAATTATACTTCTGACACCAATGTTAAGTTTTATCTAGGTTCGTTTTATTGAATAAAACTTATTTCCGTTTTAATACAACTCACTTTACGTCTTTTTACTTTTAATTACACTTAATATTTCAAAAAACTCTTTATTTCCTTTTTACTTTCTTTATTTTAAATTCAAACTTTATCACTTTCAAATTACTGACTTGTACACGACTGATTTCAAATTTAAACTGACTGTCGGTCCGCATCCGCTTTCTCTTTAATACCGAAATGCTTGGCTCATGGAAGGTTCTTGAACTTGCTAGAAAGATATCGAGTAGGCAATGTAGTACCTACAATATAGAGTAGGCAATGTAGTAGATGTAGAGATTTAGTAGATGTACCGAACAGGTAGAAACCTCAAGAGATGAAAACATTCAGCACCCTTTAATTATTTGTGTAACACGTTACATTATTATTCTATTATTATCAAAATTTAATTATATATAAAAAAAATATATACAAAAAAACTATATATTAAAAATCCCTTCACCAATTTAAAATAAAAAAAGTAATAAAACAAAATTTCCCACCACCAATTTAAATTTCAATAAAAGCAAAAACAAAAAAAACTAACATCAACTCATTAATCTTTTTTTGTTAAAAAAAATCCTTAACTAAAAACCCTATAACTATCGCACTTCATTACATCTCCCCTAGATGACGTTCCACCAAATCTCGACCGCTCATCAGACGGAGTCGATGAAGGTCAGGCCACCCAACCAAGTATCTTCAAAAGAAAATACAAAGTGTTAATTCCATGGCCTTACTATCGGAAAAAGCCCCTAAATTGACTCACCAGTCACTAACTAGTCAGTAGAAGAAGTGTCAGTCATGTCACGTCGTCAAACCCATATCTGCTTCTGGACGGCTTTTTCAAGCCTCCACACACCATAGCTAAAGATTAAGAAAGCCATTATATTGATTCTATTATCATTCAAAAAATTTATTAAAAAGTCTTTTCATTTAAACTCTCCCTTGTTCTTTCTTTAATTTCATAAAAAAATCAATTCTGATATTCTAATTCAATTCAATTCTTAAAGCTAAATAGTAAAAAAAAAAAATTAAAGAAAAATGTAGGTACCAAATTTTATAATTAGCTTTGATGGAGCTTTTTGTCCAATTATTATTCTTATTTATATATATATAAAACCAAACTTACAGTTTCCCTCAGATCCTTTGATGTTCTGCCGGCAGGCACTCGAAGAACTGGTTTCCTTTTCATTCACTCACTGTATATTTATATTATATTTAAGCAAGTAATTATGAAATTGGCTTACTTCACTTTTCTTTAGTTAAAAAAAATACTCTAATTCAAGTTAATGTAAGAAAAATTTAAAAAATTGATTAAGAGAATTTAATTTCACTAATTTTTTTTGATTCTCTTCTTAATCTATTTCTCCCTTTTGCATTATTTGCCCAGCAAAGATCTGCTTTTCTATCGTCACAAAGTCTTTTGTTCAATTTCCTTTGCTTAGATATTAATACGTATATACGTTGAGTATATATATACAAAAATCACAAAGGCAGTTGGTCTATGTGATCATCAAGACTTTTTTCCTCTGTTAATCCAGAACAAAGGAAAGTCTTCTCCAAAAAAATAGCTTTACTGATATTATGGATCTTCAAACGATTCAGGAAAATTACCTAGTAGAAGCTTAGGCCACTTTAGCAATTTTGGTTGGTTCGACAAAAAAAATGAACCTAAACCTGTTTAAACAAAATTGCTATAATCTCACTTATCTGATCAAATTTCACCTTAAAATCACATACCTCTGCTTCAATTTTATGCATATAGGGTTAATTTCAATCCTTTTGATATCTCTCCACTATCGAAATCTTCTGGAAATAATCTATGTAGGATTCCTTAATTTTTATATTTAAACTTTGCAATCACCTCTATGTCGTTTACCATTAAACAATGACCATGAAAGTTCTTAAGACAATTGCTAGCCTTTATCCTAATAACTGTGTACAAAGTTACCTCTATATCTGAGAGGGAGATAACTATTTCACTCCCTTCCTTAAAAAAAATAATATTGGGTCATATCATTTATCCCTTTCCTTGAAATATACGGTATACACGTTATCCACCCACACACTACTTCACACACTCATACAACTCATAATACCTAGCTTACTAATATTTATCTATAAATAATCTTCAAATCTATCTTATTCCCTATCAATCCATATCAATCATATCTAACACGCGTATAACACTTTACTTTTATCTAATTAACTATATTGCAAAAGCCCTTCTGGTAATACTCTAAATAATACTCTAATAATACCTAGATACAAACATTTTGTATTTTCACTAACTCATTCATAATTTTTTTTTCTTGCGCATGCGTCAATAACAATGCCCCTAAAGGACAAAGATAGTTTCGCCTGCGCAAAGAAAAGAAACAATACGTTAAACAGGAAATTATTTGCACATTTTGTGACAATTGTCAAGTCAAAAAATTAAAACAACACGTAGACCGAAGAAGATGGGACTGAAATTAATGGTAAGTACTGCTTTATTATTGAATAAAATAATGTTTAATGGTTTTATTCCATCGGAATGTTCCTTCAATTTACTTCCTTAATAAAGGAAAACAAATTGAAATAACTTTTGGATAGGAATGTAAACCATCAAGATGTTATTTTCTTTGGTGAAAATTCGAATGTATAAGCATGTGGATAATTTTTATTTTTTTTGTCAGTACTTAAACACTGTTTTGTCTGAATATATTTTAAATCTTTTTCTCTTCTCTTTTCAGAAATTATTGTGATGATTCATTGTAAATAGAGGACTAATTCTCAACACGGGATTGAGGGATAC
Organism: Baccha elongata; assembly: GCA_951217065.1. Classification (NCBI taxonomy): domain Eukaryota; kingdom Metazoa; phylum Arthropoda; class Insecta; order Diptera; family Syrphidae; genus Baccha; species Baccha elongata. The sequence continues at coordinate 351,275 of CATNUY010000331.1, forward strand.
CTAATATTGTATGAATCCTCGAACTTCAGATCAATTTCCATCACCGGTCCAACACAAATCAGAATGCAAGACAACATAAAAAGATCACAAAATGCTGAGAATTTCGCTCTAGAAATTTAGAGGGTTGTCATTTGGAACCCAGTGAATAAATTAATTTATTTCGTTGTGCTATATAGAATCTTAATTGATTCGTTTTTATCCTATTAATGGAACTCCATATGACTTCTGTAAAGTTGGGAACAAGGCAGCTGTCATATTTCAAATAGTTTTAGTTCAAGATTATTATTTCTGAAATATCTTGAACACTGCTTTTCAATGTCGTACATAATAAATTTAACAAAGATCATATTTCCAAAGCTGGAGCGAAAGCTAATAGCTAGCTAGAATTGACGGATAGAAATCATCCCAAATGACATAGCTTCCAAGTAACTTAAGGTAGGTACTTATTGTCTATAAATCTTTTTTTTTTTTCTTTTTGTGGAAGATTTTAAAACTTCCCACGGCCTTGAGTATAGACTATACAATCATTTCCACAGTGTCTGGCCAATCATGTCATCGGTCATGACAAAACTATGTATAAATCATATATACCGGGTTCACAACTAAATGAAAACTCTTAACGTTCGTTACGATCGTTCTGCCAATGTTACGAGTTTGTTTCAATACATTTGGTCAAACAGCAATTCACATCATCTGTTTTGTTTTAGGCAAAGCAGACGTGTAAATTGCTGTCTTAATAGCCACTTAACAGGCCCGATGAAAGTGGCTGAGTTGCCGTGAGGTCACTTGCATCGTAAAAAAATAGTGGCTGACAAGATTAAATTTCTATGTTATTTAGGTAGGTACGTAGTTATTTGTCTCTGTAACGAGTCCACTACCTGAGATCTCATGATCATATCATTATTAATTATTATATGCCGGGCTTTATATTGATGTTATGAATATATCTAATATTGTACGTGTTAATAAATTGTATCTAATAATACCAAATACATAGTATTGCACATTACTTTAATTGCACTTCCCATTTCGAATATCAACTAGCCTGTTATATTAACAAGTAGTAGATACATATGTAGATACATAGTTCGATAGGAGGAAGATTACAGTATTTAAACCTTATAGGTATAGGTACTGTTTATAAACAGTAACGTTGCTACTAATCATTAAGTATCCCACATTATTATAATCACTAGAGTAGATATCTTATTCTAAATGTAAATTAACTTTATATAGAAATTTTATTTATCACAACTTAAACCAAACTACTATTACAGATAAAAGATTAATAAACTAAAATTGTCGGTATCACAGATGAAATAAGCTAACTATAGAATAGAACATCACAGATAAATAAATAAATAACTATAGGAAAAATATCACAGCTAAAATCAATAAATAAACGATCTTTATTAACAAAAATCAGGTACTGGGACTTTTGTAAAATAGTATCACACGTTTAAATAATAAAATAAGCATAAAAAAATCACAAATTGAAAATATCACTATATTAGGTACCTGGATCAAACATAAATAAATATCACAGATCTTACTAAAGAAAATGAACTATAAAATATATAAACTCTAAAATAAATAAATAAACTTTGAACTAAATTAAATCTATAAAAATAAATAAACTGAAAAATCACAACTATAATTAAAAATAACTATTCAGGTACCTTTGACTATCCTATCTCACAGTTCCTAGCAACATCATCTGAGTGCGTCATCAAAAATCACATTTAATTTATGCATGGAGATCTTTGGCATGAACAACACCAACTTCTTTTTTCATTTAAGTCCCCCATAACATATAGTGAATTACCTTTGGTTCTTAAAACTATGGACTTTATAAATTTCTGCCCTAGTTTTGTAATGTTATTTTCTGCAGCATTACTTTGTTTGAAATTTCTTCTAAAAACTACTTGGCCTACCTTATATTGCACATTTCTACTTCTTAAATTATATACTTTTCTGCTTTTTTCATGAGCGATCTTCAGGTTTTCAAAAAATTTTGCGCGTATCAACTCAAGTCTATCTTCTTTGTTTAATATTTCTATGTTGGCTTCCTTAACCGAACCTAGTTTTTGAAGCAACTCGTAACTTTTAGCATGTTGAATCATTTGTGTACCAAATACCGCGTAGTATGGTTCAACCGTAATCGCATCGTGAACAACACTTCGAAGTGAAAACGCTACGTTACTTACATGTTGATCCCAATTCTTTTGATCAGTTCCGAGATAGGATCTTATTTTGGACAACACTGATTGATTAACACATTTGGAAGCGTTCGCTTGTGGCGAATAGATAGCAGTACGCACATGTTTAACACCATATCGCTTTATAAACGTAGAGAACAGTTCTGATACGAACTGCTTTCCATTATCTGAGTGTATGTTTTCAGGAACACCAAACACATGAAATACACTTTCTTCTAAAAACTTCACTACCTCAGATGATGTTGCTTTTTTGATTGCTTTTAAGAAAATGTATTTAATTAAATGGTCAAGTACAATAAATATATGTGTGTTGCCGTTTTTTGTTCGTGGATAAGGGCCAAGCAAATCTATATACAATCTTTGGAACGGTCGTTCTGTAATTGTCTGTTTGCCCATCGGCGGCCGAGTTGTTATATTGACGGATTTACTACATTTACAAGCTTCACATGATTTTACCCATTGCTGAACCTCGGTGGCCATCCCCGGCCAAAAATATTTTTGCCGTAACTTTGCTAGGGTCTTGTTTATACCACCGTGCCCTGACGCAGGGGAGTCATGTGCAGCTTTCAAAAGACCCTCACACCCTTAGGCACCCATAGTTTCCATGCTCGGTCGTCTTGTATTGCGTCACCTGTTCTTATTTCTGTCCGTTTATATACAAATCCATCTGATATGCAAATATCAGGTAGTCTGTCTTTTTCTTGTTCTATTTCGTAATCTCTTCCATATAGATTCGTGAGAGAGTATCAGGGACTACATTTTGGTCCGCTTATCTATGCTTGATCACGAAGTTGAAACCTTGGAGTTTAAAACTCTAGGGGGCTAAACGCCCTCCAAGGTCTTTTTGTGTCATTAACCATTTTAAACTTGCGTGATCGGTAATGATGGTAAACGGTAATCCCTCAACGTAGGCTCTGAACTTCTTTACGGACAAAACGGCCGCGTAGCATTCAAGTTCTGTCACTGTATAATTCCTTTGAGCGGAATTAAGCTTCTGAGACATGAATGCTATCGGTAGTTCATTATTCTCCTCGTCCATTTGAAAAATTACGCTCCCTACACCAGAAGTTGAAGCGTCGCATTGTATGTAAAAATGTTTTGAAAAGCATGGATTTGTTAGTATGGGAGCTGTAACTAAACTCTTTTTGGGTAGTTGAAATGCCTTGATGGCTTCGTCAGTCATGTTGAAAGCCTAAGCTTTCTTTAAGCAATCGGTCATAGGGGTGGCAATGACTGCATAGTTTGGCATGAAGCGTCTATACCACCCTGTCATGCCAAAGAACCTACGGAGTTGTTTGGGGGTCTTAAGAATTGGAAACTCCTCGACCGCCGATACTTTGCCCTTGTCCGTCCGTAAACAACCATCCCCAACTATATAACCCAAATACTCAATTTCTTTAAAACAGAATTTGCTTTTTTCGACATTTATTGTCAAACCCGCTTGTCTCAAACAAATTGCAACTTCCTACAGTACCTTAATGTGCGTTTCGAAGTCTGGAGAACAAATTAAGAGGTCATCGAGATAGACAAAGACATTCTGCCGAAGACGACCAGGAATGACCTTGTCCATTAGCTTAGACATTCGCTGGGCGTCGTTACACAATCCAAATGGCATAACCGTGAATTGATATAACGGCCGCCCAGGGACTGTAAAAGCTGTCTTCTCCCTTGACTTGCTTTCCAGAGGGATCGCCAAAAGGCATCTTGCAATCTGCTTATTATTCCCTCAATATGAGGAAGGGGATAAGCAAACTTCTTCGTCCAAGCATTTACCTTTCTAGAGTCTAAGCACAACCTACTTTTACCATTTTTCCGAACCAAAACAACTGGAGAACAGACGCTGCTGTTGAACTAGTGTTAGTTCACAAAAAGTAGGTTGCTCTTTGGACAAAGAGGGAACATCCACACCCAGATATAGAGGTTGTTTAAGTCCAGGAACAACGAAAATCTCCAATTCGTGAGATTTGTCACCCCACGAGACAGTTGATTTAAAACGGCCCTCTACTTTTTGATGATTTCCATCAGCAGTTTTAATTTCGTTATTCATTTTTATAAGTGCTATATTTTTCTTACTGATAAAATTTATTGCATCTTTCCCCAGACATGTAACAGACGCTCCACTATCTAATAAACCTAATATTTCTTCGTCTTCTAATTGCCTAACTCATCATCTGACTCACTTACATTTCTCATTCTTAAGCTATTTTCATTATCTAATTCGTTCACGAATCTTTTCATTTTGTATTCTCGTGCTGCAAGGTGCTCCGCGGCTCGTCTACACTCTTCCCTTAATTCTCTTACACTACCTATTGCACAGCCAAAAATAAGTGTAGCTACCCTATCTTTTATATTTTTTCTAAGCATAGAAATAAGGTCACATTCATTCGGCCTTGATTGCATTTGCAGAGTGAGGCCTCTTATATCTGCATAAAACTCATCAAAAGTCTCGTGAGGCTGCTGTTTACGGTCTATAATTGCCCTAAGAATCTCATGGTCACGTTTGTTGTGTTTGAACTGACTAAGAAGCTCTGACTTTAAATCATAGTAGTTGAGGAGGGTATCTTTATGATTCTCTTCGAGAAACTGCCAGTACCAGCTCTCCACATTGCCTGATACGAGGTGGTGAAAGTTAGTAAATAATTGTTCGTACGTCAGTCCGTTTTTCTTCTGAAGAGTTTCCACTCTGAAAAGAAAACTTTCCACCGACATGCCCTTAGTTGATCCATCGAACTTGATTCCCCATTTATGGACATCAACCCTTCGATTGATGTCTCTAAATGAGGAATGTTCAGCTGATGAATGAAACGCCGGGCCACTATTTCTTGAGTGGTTTGTCTGCCTGTAAGATTGGTCAGCGTTTGTATCGTCATGTCGAGTATTTTGTGCAAAGGTATTGTGTTGTATGGGGTCCTGTATAAAAGTATTGTTTTGTCTTGTCGTGTTTTGTTTAAAAGTGTTGTCTTGTTTAGTCATGTTTTGGTTAAATTGTTCTCTCTTTACTGTCAAGTGCTCCAAACTATTTAGTTTTGAATGGACAACCTTCATACTCTCATCTAACAATCTGAGCATATTGGTTATCCCTTCAGCCATGAACCCAAGAGTTTGGTTTTGGCTCTCTTTGACAGTAAGAGAGGCAATTTGTTGCATACGTTCGTCCATGTCGATTACGTCTGCCAAGGGTTGAAGAGTAGAAGATCGTTTGTTGGACTTTCTCCTACTTTCTTCCCTGACCTTGTCCGTTTCACGTTCCATTCGTAACCGTTCTTGTTCAAGTTCGTAAGTTTCTCGTTGTATTCGTTCTTGTTCGTTTATATTGAGTTGGTTGAAATGTTCGTTTACGTAAATGTCATCCGGTTGCTCTTCAGAAGATACCACTCTCGTATTGTTTCGTGACGTAGTTGGGTCTTGTAACGTACTTGTATTTGTATAATTCGTTCCTTGTATGGTCATGTTTCGTATTACGTTCGTTATGTCTTGAAATGTCTTGTTCGAGTCATTATCGTTATTGTTTGTTATTTCAGTCCCAGTCGGTTGAGAGGAGGATGGTACTACACCTACAGAGACAAGAGCTTCTCTTTCGAGGGCAAGTCTTGTTGCTTGACGTGTAAGTCTCCTAGCCCTTTCTTCTATTGTTTTAATTTCTACTAATTTTGGAATAGCCCCTGGCTTTTTCCCCCCTTCAGCCATAATATTCAAAATTATCTAAACCTTTAAAAAAAACTTACTAAAAGGAGTTCTGAGGAACCAAACAAAGCAAAACAAATGTAAACATATATATATTTTTCGTTTGACGCTTGAAACCAAAAATATTATATAAAAAAAATCAAAAAAAATCTAAGAAAACAATATAAATCAAATATTGCAATCTAAAGTTAAGAAATTCAAATAATGTTGATATAAATATAGTAAAAAAAATGTAATTCAAAAATAAGAAAATAAATAAGAAATCAATGCAAAAATATATATAAAAAAGAAATTGTAGATAAAAAAAATATAAAAGTATATAAAAAAAAGGAATTTAATAAAAAAAAAATTATCTTTTGTTTAAAAGAAAAAAGTTCTAAAATTGTATATGAAATTAGATTATAATCGCTTAGGTGTGTGAAGATTGACAAAGTTTTCCTATCCTTCAACAGAATGTAGTCGTCTCGTTATTCGTAAATGTCCTCACAAAATCTATGACTCAAGGTCTTAGGATCGGATAGCTGTCTTCGATTCGTGACACTACTAAAAGTGATCGCAGTCCCTTGATTTGTGCAAGAGAAAGAAAAATGAAAAAAAAATGTTTAAAAATCAAAAAAAAATATCAAAAAAAAATTCAAAAATCGCAGTAGGTTAAAGCAAGTTCAAGGCGACGATCTTTAAAAATAAAATCACCTCCTTGGAGTTGCCTTCGACCTCTAAAGCCGATAGGTCTCGTTGGGCGCCATTGTTGCGAGCTAGGAATCCCAGAGGACGTACTTTGGTATAGTGAAAGCGGCGGGCACGCTTGTCGTTACACGGCTATGCTCGACGGTTTCGGAGTAGGTTTTTTGCCGCTTCCACTTATACCTACTGCTAAACAATCAAAAATTAATCGTGCCAGGAAGTAAAATTTAAAAAAAAAATAGAATAGAAAGTTACGTTAAAGATAGTAAAGTGATTCTACGTTAAAATTATTAAAAGAAAGAAGAAGAAAATAGCAAATCTAAGGACCTTAACTTCACCCAAGGGAAAGAAATGAAAAGTGCGTAGACAAAAAAATGTATATCTAACCTAACTAACCTACTTATTATTCTATTATTATCAAAATTTAATTATATATAAAAAAAAAATTATAAAAAAAACTATATATTAAAAATCCCTTCACTAATTTAAAATAAAAAAAGTAATAAAACAAAATTTCCCACAACCAATTTAAATTTCAATAAAAGCAAGAACAAAAAAAAATAATATCAACTCATTAATCTTTTTTTGTTAAAAAAAAATCCTTAACTAAAAACCCTATAACTATCGCACTTCATTACATCTCCCCTAGATGACGTTCCACCAAATCTTGATCGCTCATCAGATATAGTATGAAGGTCAGGCCACCCAACCAAGTATCTTCAAAAGAAAATACTTCCAAAGTGTTAATTCCATGGCCTTACTATCGGAAAAAGCCCATAAATTGACTCACCAGTCACAAACTAGTCAGTAGAAGAAGTGTCAGTCATGTCACGTCGTCAAACCCATATCTGCTCTGGACGGCTTTTTCAAGCCTCCACATTATTCTATTATCATTCAAAAAGTTTATTAAAAAGTCTTTTCATTTAAATTCTCCCTTGTTCTTTCTTTAATTTCATAAAAAATCAATTCTGATATTCTAATCCAATTCAATTATTAAAGCTAAATAGTAAAAAAAAATCAAAGAAAAATGTAGGTACCAAATTTTATAATTAGCTTTGATGGACCTTTTTGTCCAATTATTATTCTTATTTATATATATATAAAACCAAACTTACAGTTTCGCTCAGATCCTTTGATGTTCTGCCGGCAGCACGTCGAAGAACTGGTTTCCTTTTCATTCACTCACTGTATATTTATATTATATTTAAGCAAGTAATTATGAAATTGGCTTACTTCACTTTTCTTTCGTTAAAAAAAAAATTACTCTAATTCAAGTTAATGTAAGAAAAATTTAAAAAATTGATTAAGAGAATTTAATTTCACTAATTTTTTTTGATTCTCTTCTTAATCTATTTCTCCCTTTTGCATTATTTGCCCAGCAAAGATCTGCTTTTCTATCGTCACAAAGTCCTTTGTTCAATTTTCTTTGCTTAGATATTAATATGTATATACGTTGAGTATATATATACAAAAATCACAAAGGCAGTTGGTCTATGTGATCATCAAGACTTTTTTCCTCTGTTAATCCAGAACAAAGGAATGTCTTCTCCAAAAAGATAGCTTTATTGATATTATGGATCTTCAAACGTCTCAGGAAAATTACCTAGCAGAAGCTTAGGCCACTTTAGCAATTTTGGTTGGTTCGACAAAAAAAATTAACCTAAACCTGTTTAAACAAAATTGCTATAATCTCACTTATCTGATCAAATTTCACCTTAAAATCACATACCTCTGCTTCAATTTTATATAGGGTTAATTTCAATCCTTTTCATATTTCTCCACTATCGAAATCTTCTGGAATCTGTGTAGGATTCCTTAATTTTTATATATCCATTCTATTTTATATCACTTTTAAACTAACCTTATTTCCACTTTAACTTTTCTTGAATACGTTTAGTATTCAGTATTATACTTCTTGAATAGATTTTTGTTCTCTGAATAAAATCGTATTATTCAAAAATTAAATTTAAAAACTGATTTAAAAAAAATTATGGTGGCTGTTTAAACTTTGCAATCACCTCTATGTCGTTTACAATGACCATGAAAGTTCTTAAGACAATTTCTAGCCTTTATCCTAATAACTATGTACATAGTTACCTCTATATCTGAGAGGGAGATAACTATTTCACTCCCTTCCTTAAAAAAAATAATATTGGGTCATATCATTTATCCCTTTCCTTGATATATACGGTATACCCCTTATCCACCCACAAACTACTTCACACACACATACAACTCATAATACCTAGCTTACTAATATTTATCTATAAATAATCTTCAAATCTATCTAATTCCCTATCAATCCATATCAATCATATCTAACACGCGTATAACACTTTACTTTTATCTAATTAACTATATTGCAAAAGCCCTTCTGGTAATACTCTAAGGCCATGTGAGAACTGCGTTAAAATTTTATCCATTGGCTAAATTATGACACTAGTGTGGTGAATATAAACTTCAAAAATTTAGCTTGCTCTGGAGCAGGCTAAAATTTTAGCCAGTGGATAATTTTCTATGCTTATGAAGGAGTGAGAGAGACAGTCGGAGTAGTGTGTTTGTTTTTATTTGCATTTATTTTTGTTTGTTCTTACATTTATATCGAATTTCTCGTTTGTTTTATTGTGAATTGTGTTTTATATTTAACTCTGATATTAACGATAAATTAACCGATTAAACATTTTTTGCATTCCTTTTTATTGTGAAACAAATTGGTTGTTTTTATTTTGAAAGTTCAGCTGACAAACCAGTGTATTGTGTTTGTTTTTTTTTTTGTTTGTTGGATTCTTTTTATTTGCATTTATTTTTGTTTGTTTTATATTAATCATGAATGTCGAATTTTCCGTTTGCGTTTTTGTAAATTCCGTTTAATTTTACTTCGTTACGCGTACGAAGAATTACTAATATTAACCGATATTCTTTTTTGTACATTGATATTCATTGTGTAACAATTTTTTTTTTAAGTTCAGCTGATAAACCAGTGTTCTGTACCACGTTAAAACTTCCCATAATTTTAATTATCTTACAAAGTAGTTCTATTTTATTTTCTTTAACAAAATAAAATAAATCTGTACAAAAAAAAATGGAGTGTCTGTTTGTAATATCAAAATAACAGTATTTTACTACACGCACATGAAAACAGGGGAGAGTACGATAATTTTGGCGCCAAGAATTGATAACGGTTTTTTATAGAACAGTTCAATACTAGCATTTTTTACTATGGGTGGGGGGGTCTATCTCCCTCCGTTTGGGCGGGAGGGGCAATTTTATAAAAACACCCATAGTAAAAAATGCTTGTATTGATCTGTAGTTTTAGTAATTTTCCATTTTCTCAAAAACCAGAAAACATAAAATCATTTTGTTTCCAGTTTATGATTTAAAATTAATATGAGCAACGAATTTTATAAAAAAAGTAGTATTTTGTTCTACAGTTTTGAAAAATCACACTTCAAAGTTTTATTTTACCTTTTTTTTCGCAATTTTTGAGTTTAAAGTCCGTTTTTTCAAAGACTATGCATATGCATAGGTTTCACTTGCTTTAAAAAACATCTAATAGAAAAAAGTATTGGCTTTAAAAAAAGTTATAAAACTTAGTTATAAGTATTACCGTTATTTTTTAATATTTGTTTTAAATTTTTAGCACTGTTTTTATAAAATTGCCCCTCCCGCCCAAACGGAGGGAGATAGACCCTCCCCCACCCATAGTAAAAAATATTTGTATTAAACTGTTCTACAAAAAACCGTTATCAATTCTTGGCGCCAAAGTTATCGTACTCGTGCCTGAAAACATACACAGCCCTTATAACAAAACTCACATTTTTCAAATGTTTGTCTGTCTGTTTGTCTGTCTGTTTGTCCTGGCTAATCTCGAGAACGGCTGAACCGATTTTGGCGAGACTTTCACTGACCGATAGATAATGTCGATAATATAGAAAGTAACTTATGATGCAAATTATCCCCTAGGTGGCGCCATGGTAAAATTTTATTTTTAAACTGACGAACGCGACGACGGGAAACGGATGTACCGATTTTGAAGGGGCTTTAACTGGTGGATAGCTGGATGTTGTACGAAATGACTAAGACTATTTCAAATAACCGAATAGATGGGGCTGGGGTCGTTTTTGCGAAAACTCTTATATTATGAGTTTGAAAGCTTTTGGCAAAATGTTGCACCAATAGGTTTATAATAAAATGCTGCGTTTTTAGTTTTTTGTTTTATATCAGAACAGAACAGCAGCGATAGCGGTTGAAAATACTAAATGGGACGATATTTTCTAAACCACTGAACTGATCTGGATGATTGATACCATTACAGACACATATTTGGACCGAGCTATTTTCTGCATAGTTAGTTTTTTATTTGGTTCAAAATCAAAAACAATTCATAGGATTTACAAAATGTAGGTATACGTTGAAAATGCTAAATGGGTTCATACCTTCTAAACTACTGAACCGAATCGGATGATTTCTACCATTCCAGAATCAGCTAAGAACTTTCCTATATGCTGCGTTCTTTTTTTTCGTTTTTTCCATAACAATTTTTTAAATTTCTCTGCACCAAGAAATAGAAGGGGAAATTTTTCAATTCTTGTAAGGAAATTTAAAAAATATATTAGTGTTAAAAATACCATTTAATCCAGTTCGTACACCAAAAAGCTAAACATTTATTCACCTCAACTCAAACGTCAAAAATTAGCCAGAGGATAAAATTTTAACGCTGTTCGTACACGGCCTAAATAATACTCTAATAATACCTAGATACAAACATTTTGTATTTTCACTAACTCATTCATAATTTTTATTTCTTGCGCATGCGTCAATAACAATGCCCCTAAAGGACAAAGATAGTTTCGCCTGCGCAAAGAAAAGAAACAATACGTTAGACAGGAAATTATTTGCACATTTTGTGACAGTTGTCAAATCAAAAAATCAAAACAACGCGTAGACCGAAGAAGATGGGACTGAAATTAATGGTAAGTACTGCTTTATTATTGAAAAAAATATTGTTTAATGGTTTTATTCCATCGGAATGTTTCTTCAATTTACTTCCTTAATAAAGAAAAACAAATTAAAATAACTTTTGGATAGGAATGTAAGCCATCAAGATGTTATTTTCTTTGGTGAAAATTCGAATGTATAAGCATGTGGATAATTTTTATTTTTTTTTGTCAGTACTTAAACACTGTTTTTTCTGAATATATTTTAAATCTTTTTCTCTTCTCTTTTCAGAAATTATTGTGATGATTCATTGTAAATAGAGGACTAATTCTCAACACGGGATTGAGGGATACCTAATATTGTATGAATCCTCGAACTTCAGATCAATTTCCATCACCGGTCCAACACAAATCAGAATGCAAGATAACATAAAAAGATCACAAAATGCTGAGAATTTTGCTCTTGAAATTTAGAGGGTTGTATATCGATTCTTAATTGATTTGTTTTTATCCTATTAATGGAATTCCATATGACTTCTGTAAAGTTGGGAACAAGGCAGCTGTCATATTTCAAATATTTTTAGTTCAAGATTATTATTTCTGAAATATCTTGAACACTGCTTTTCAATGTCGTACATAATAAATTTAACAAAGATCATATTTGTAATGAAAAAAAAAAGTTTTTCTCTCATCACACATCATGCCGTGTCAACAGGAACCGAAACTTCAAAATCAAAAAGTCATGGTTTCAAAATTTCGTCCTTGCGAAAATTTCCATACTTGGGAAATGTTGCTGTTGCGATGTTAAAAGACGTAATATGCAATGAGAGAAATGCTTAATAAAATAAAACAGGTAGCTTACACGCAAAATACGAAATAAAACTATAAAAACCCTTGACTCAAGCTGTTCAGCAAAAGGAGGCTTATCTCTCACGTAACTACATGAAAGTTATAAGCTGGGATGATAATAGACCCAAAAAAAATGTTTTATTGTTGACGAATCAGCTTTCATTGTTGGAATATTAGAAAGCCCACTAGATGAAGATGTTATTACTCGAGGTCGAAATTTAAGTGACCATATCTAATATTACCTGCATACTACATATATAAATTTTTAAGCACGATTATTCAATGCCCCAAGCAAGAAGTGGTTTCTATCCCCTCTAAATAAGCATCAGGTCATTTTGAGGGGGCAGGACCGTCCCTGGGTCAGTTCATCAAACAATCGCGTTCCGTGTACCTAGGTATTGTGTGCACGAGTCATCAAAACCTTAAAAGTTGCCATAAAACTTAATAACTCATTTACTTGGCCTTAGTAAATAAAATACCATTATCGTTTATTATCTTAATAATTTCTCAAGAAAAGTGAATCCGCTTAAAAATTTATCTCAGGAAGGTATTTAATCCCCCTAACCTTAATAGTGATGAAAGCTATTCGGCAGACAAACTTGCTTGATTGAGATTCAGAAAACGAAAACTAGAGATACAAAAATTGTAGGCTCCTATTCAAAATACCTATCACATCTCCACGAGATAATCGTCCAATCATTCAAAAGAAATACATAGATGTTCATCTCGGAGGAATAGGGTACTACCGCTCGACTGCTGCTACAGGTCCTTAAAAAAATTGCTTCAGCTTGTTGCACTTTTTCACCGGGTAAGGGGGAGGGTTATTAAATGTTTAATTTTTTTTTTTTTTTAACAACCCCGACTTCGAAATAAACAAAACAACTAAAAAGAATTTGCACCGACACCACCGAATAATTTTATCAACTAATTTGACAGACGGTCCAAATCAGAAGATAACGAAGAATAGGTAGGTACACGAAAGAGACCACCAAAAGTGCAACAAGTAACACGTTAATAATGTTACCTTCCCGTCTAGCTCAGCAGGTCGTAGGTTCTTTGGAAGAATTTTGATTTTTAATGGTAAACAAATGAGAATGAGTTATAATTATTCATTATCGACCGAATCAAAAATTATTTGATATTTGAACACAGGGCCGTGTCCAAAAAGGGATTTGGGCGCCAGAAATTCTTTATAGGTAAAATTTCAAACCTGGCTACGATGTATTTAAAATATTTGAGCGAAACGAAATAACCGAATAAAATAAAAACACCAATTTTATATTCTCAAGTTGAGATTTTAAAATGTTTTATTAAGAAAACCTTGGATAACCCAGGATTAAAACCTTAATTTTTTTCAAAGAAATTATTGATAATAAATAAAGATAAAAAGGTACCAAACAGTAAATCTGCCTTTTTGCAGTTTGAATTAAATGAAATTTTACGGGGCTCACGGGGAACCGTAAAGCCGAAGAATGGAACGTTACCGGAATTAAAAAGGGGCAAACAATTAAACAAATTAAACCACGTATATTAATCGAATTAAAAGGTCTACCGCGACAAACAAAACCAAAATGGCCACACACTTGAGATAAACCACAACACTCTACTTATCTTTTATTTTTTCCTTTCCCCTTCACTCTCCTTCAATATCCAACTTTAATTTTCACGTCTCGACTCTCTACTCTATCTTCAAAAATTTCTATTTTTTTACCAAATCTCCTTCTCGAATTTTTTTTTACTTTTTAATTTTCTCGTCTCTTATTTTTTGTTTTGATCAACCTCTCGTTAATCTAGCTCAACCAGAAGTGATCTTTTTCACCAATCTCAATATATTCGTCCTCAGTCGGCCTTCTCATTCACTCACACATACATACAACCATCCAATATTTTTCGTGGAATTCGGTCACGGGTATAGCGGTAGCTTGGAAGCTTCTCTTACTTTCCAGCCCCACCGTTATTGAATTCCTAACGAAACTTTACTCTCGCTTCACATTCACGGAATTCACCAAGTTGTTGGAGTTGTCCCAAAACTTGAAGAATTCTGCAAGGCCGAGTTCGGACAAAACTCAAGAAAAAGATTCTTGTTGGGCATTCTCCCAGTTAATTAATTATCTACTCGGGATTCGAAACGCGAAACAATCTTTTTCATCAAACAATATTTGAGAAGAGTGAAGAAGGCATAATTTTAAGAACTCGATCTCTACTCTAATAATCCGGATAGACCTTTTAAACCACAAGTTAAAATTACGGTAAAAAACGTTAACGTTCCATTCTTCCAAAACATTAATATAATAATAATATTTTTAGGAAGGGCTCATGGCCGTCAAGATATCTATCTTGACAAAAACGTCACACTCGTTAGCCTTAAGTATAGGCATTCACTTTTATCCAAGAATTGTAAGTGAATTTCTACAGCTCATCCGCTGGCACGCCTTTCACTCTCGTTACTTCCAATTATATATATCGCCTGTAATAAATTGTCACTTTTGCAAAACGCTGGTTGAGTACACCTATGGTTGATGGTACCATGGCTGCCCTTTACTCAACCAGAATCTTGCAGCCGCAACGAAAAGAAAAGATTAAATAGTTAAAGGTCGCAGACCGGCCTTTGTTGTGGTAAATTTTACCGTTACAAGCTGGCTCAGTCATCAGGGAAGTGAGTCGGTGCTGCAGAAGCGAGTAGTGGGTTTACATATTTGTTGGACCTGGAATCTAGATGTTGGACGACTCAGATAGTTAAAATGCTAAGCTTAAAAGCTAAGGGCCGGAGGGCCAGTTCAGAAGAAAATTTGGTTTAGCATAGAAAAATTTGTTAGACGAATAAAGAAAATCATGTTGTTAGGACTTGGTGATATTAGTCCGTTCGGATTGCTTAACCCTATTACCCAACCTAATGTTCCTTGTCATCCGATGAGTTTTCAGGAACCCTCTTCAATACGGGAGAAACAGGTGTATTGGTTTCCCCCTTTATCGCCTAACTTCTCGCCAAAAGTCGCGAAAGGGTAATGAATTCCCCTTGCTACCCTTCCCAATGACGTACCTGTTGGCGTGAATTTATACAGGCACATCCCTCATATGAAGATCCAGTGCCTACCCTCTACTTCATTCAGAAATTAAAAATATTGATCCCCGTCCAGATCAATTTGTTGTTGTTGTTGTTGTTGTTGTCGCTGTTGTGTTGCCAATCATCGCTGTCGCTACCGTTGAAAAAGATCAACCCCAGGTTCCGGTTCTATAACCCCAGCCATGACTCCTTATCTTTGTTATCCTTAAACTTCCATTTTAAGTTATAACAAAGTGCGAAAAGTAAAAATAAATTGTCTTGTGTTTAATGCTCAGACACATTTTCTGTTAATCTAATAATAAAAGAAATCAAAACCAAGAATTGTTATCTTCTAATAAGATTATTACTTTTATTTACAAAATCTTAAATCTAACTAAGATATCTTCTTACTCTAAAATCCAAAAACAAACTGTCTATATTACTCTACTATAAACCTAATGGCGTTCTACAGAATTTTGCCAAAAGATATTAACTGACTGTATTTTTTTAAATCCTTAAAAGTTACCAAGAAAGTCAAGGAAAACTAATGGAATGAAATGACTTTATATTTGCAAATCTACATATGAATTTAAGTAAAGATAATCTTAACTACAAATAGTTTATGAAAAGAAAATATCTACTATAAAAATTTAGAGAATAACTACTATCCAAGATGATGAAGATACAAGAGTGAATGATTTGTTAGGACTTGGTGATATTAGTCCGTTCGGATTGCTTAACCCTATTACCCAACCTAATGTTCCTTGTCATCCGATGAGTTTTCAGGAACCCTCTTCAATACGGGAGAAACAGGTGTATTGGTTTCCCCCTTTATCGCCTAACTTCTCGCCAAAAGTCGCGAAAGGGTAATGAATTCCCCTTGCTACCCTTCCCAATGACGTACCTGTTGGCGTGAATTTATACAGGCACATCCCTCATATGAAGATCCAGTGCCTACCCTCTACTTCATTCAGAAATTAAAAATATTGATCCCCGTCCAGATCAATTTGTTGTTGTTGTTGTTGTTGTTGTCGCTGTTGTGTTGCCAATCATCGCTGTCGCTACCGTTGAAAAAGATCAACCCCAGGTTCCGGTTCTATAACCCCAGCCATGACTCCTTATCTTTGTTATCCTTAAACTTCCATTTTAAGTTATAACAAAGTGCGAAAAGTAAAAATAAATTGTCTTGTGTTTAATGCTCAGACACATTTTCTGTTAATCTAATAATAAAAGAAATCAAAACCAAGAATTGTTATCTTCTAATAAGATTATTACTTTTATTTACAAAATCTTAAATCTAACTAAGATATCTTCTTACTCTAAAATCCAAAAACAAACTGTCTATATTACTCTACTATAAACCTAATGGCGTTCTACAGAATTTTGCCAAAAGATATTAACTGACTGTATTTTTTTAAATCCTTAAAAGTTACCAAGAAAGTCAAGGAAAACTAATGGAATGAAATGACTTTATATTTGCAAATCTACATATGAATTTAAGTAAAGATAATCTTAACTACAAATAGTTTATGAAAAGAAAATATCTACTATAAAAATTTAGAGAATAACTACTATCCAAGATGATGAAGATACAAGAGTGAATGATTCTACTAAAAGAAAACTACTATTATCTCATAGATAATAAAAGATATCATTAGACCTTATTCAGGTCTAGAATGTTTTGAGGGTGGAAAAGTTTCCTTTCCCCTCTCGGCACGAGACAAAAATATTCCGGCGAATATTTTAAGTGAAGTGAAAACAATTGTTATATGAAAAATCGTTATACAAATTCGAATATATGAACTCTGCACATACTTTCGATGGTGTCAGTCAAGGTAGAATTTCCGCTAGACCTTAGGATCAAAAGACCTCGTTCTGAACCGTGTAGAGTATACACAATGTATACGAAATTATCACGTGGAAATAATAAAGAAAAAAAAAATATGATTCGTCTGATGAATCAATTTAGTAATAACCAATCTTGTTGAGTAAATAAATATCGAGTGATATATTTAAAGTAAATGAAAAATATTGGACTAAAAGTCTGCACAAAAATATCCCTTTCCCGAAAACAAAATTAAAGTTTCATCGAAACATACCAAAATCTTGGCAGTTCGGTTTTATAAATATAAATAAAAATGTAATAATGTCAATATAAAGCTGTAAATTTAAAAAGTTATTAAAAATCAAATTATGTCAATATAGTTGTAATATGATCAAAAAAATATATTTAAATTGTTTAATAAGATAAAGGTACGAAGATGAGAGAAGGTGCACCCTATCACACGACGACCAGACAAGACGATGTAAGTTAGAGGTGATTTATTTGCAACGAAAAATTTTATTATGAACGTTAATTGTTAACTTTTTGTTTTTGTTGTAATTTCAGGTTATTCTTAAAGATGCTTTTAGACTCCGTCGAAAAGTATAGTTGAGTATCAACGACTTCCAATCATGAACGACACGATGCGATGAGTCTTGTTGAACCCAGAGCTATAAGTGTTACTCCTTATTGCTTAAAGATATCGTTGAAATAGATAAAACTATTTCGATTATTTTTACTTTTAAAAAGTAGGTACATATGTAATGGAACATAATGAGATCATACATCCTACAACACCACAACACACCAAAAGGGACCTAAACCCTAAAAGCCATACAAAAAAATAATAAAACTCATGGTAAGGAAACTTTGCCTTCTTTGCTGGAATTCCTGCATCCGTGTAATTTAGTGGACCTCGCGATGTGCGTCATTAGGAAAGGAAACAGAAAGGAGATTCATACCCATACCAGAAATAGAATTGTTTTATTGCAAGTAGAATGTGACAATTTCATTTTGCATAGGATCCATATCATAAAATTTTAGTATTGGTTCGATCGATCCAGGAAAGGTTTAAAAGAGTTGAAAATAGAATAATCTTATAGTTTGAGGTCACTAACCGTCAAAGGATCTTCTCATCTCTCTTCCCTGCATCGGGAGAACCTGACATATGTAGGTATAATATACGTCTGTGTATCACACCTAGGATTAGTAGGCTTGTCGCAGATTTGAGAAAAAAAAGTGATTCGATAATCTGTTCTCGGTATCCACGAATCTATAATCTCATGAATTGCCTTAATCCCACTTAGACTTATCTCATTTTAAACTATTTAACTACCACAAGATGTTTACAGAGTAATGAAAAAGGAGAGTGTTCAATTCTCCGACCTAAGGGTTCGATGTAGACTTGAATACCTTGCGTGAGTTCGAATTGTTTGAAATTTGACTTGGCTTATGGATCCTCTAGACCCTATCTGTCCCCGTCAACTTTTAGTACTACTAGAACTTCAGGAGCACGTCAAAGCTCGGACAAATAGGGTGGCTACTACTATGCTACTGCTTCAGGTCTCTACATTCGCCTTGGCTCAGCTCATCGGATCAAGGTAGTGGGTAGACAACAGAAGTAGGTAGCCGGTGTTACAATTATTTCGACCTGAAAGAATCAAGCTGGAGGTAGATTCAAATGGAAATTTGAAAATGCTGTGGTAATGAGCAAAGGGACCGACAACGAACGTATAATATTACAAAACATTGAAGAAATAAAATTCTTGTAAAGATTTAAAGTAGGTATATTGAACCCAAAAAGAAACTTCATCCATATTATCAATACTGGTGTTATAATTGAATGGGACTATCATCTTCTCTCACTGACCTATTTTCATGTCCCGGAGTTATAGAGGAAAAGATTCATAAAATTGAGGATTGTGGGTGCTGTAAATCCTCGAGTGCTTTTTACCCGACCATAGTGAATGCTACTACTACTAAACTTAAAAGCAGTAATTCACCCTGTGTTTCAGAATGCACTTTTATTTTATTTCTGAAACTCCCGCTTTGTATTGGGAGTTATTAAACTCCCTTACTCAAATCATCGTTGTTGTTGTTGTTGTTTTCGTTGTTGTAAAGCAGAGGATGATCACTTCATATAGGCGAGGTTCCCAGCCACGACCCTCAACCTTGATGACTCACTATTCCATGATACCTATAAACATTTGCAAAAGTTCGAATCTGTCTTCCCAAGAATCATTGAATGATTTAAATTCAACGACGTAAAGAAAAATTTGGAAAAACTTTCGAATAATTAATCTCTTAATTACAACTTTATTTTATAAACTTATAACTAACATTAGCTTCTTTTCTAAACTAATTTATCTTATGGGTCTTTGACCATATACTTCCAAAATATTATCTACACCAAAACTTCATCACATTTTTATAAGATCATTATACTATTCGTAATTACAAATCGAAAATTTAATCTTCTCAAATACTATCCTAACTAAAATCTTTTTCCTTTATATAATTTTCTGTCTCTAGAATCTTTAAGTATGTTCTTTGATAGAGTTAAGCTACCGACACAATCACGTCCATAATCATACATGGGCTTCATGAATAAATTGAATTAAAATAATTACGAAGGAGTGTAAGTCGAAGCTGAACTTACTCCTTTTTCCGCAATAGGAACATTAATTTCAGTTCCAAAACCAAAAGCCTATACGAATACAATTAACGTTTTAAATGAACATATCGTTGTATCGGATTTGTAATGGCGGCTTATCTCAATACTAGATAAGGTCTAATTAAAATTAAGTTTATATTTTTAAAAGCAATATAGTGATATCAAATACTTCAATAAAGTATGTAGGTACGGCGATGAAGAAGGTGCACCCTATTCAAAGGAGTATCTATACAGGTTTAGTTTTTACAAAAAAAAAATTTTCTTTCTATTCTTTATGGGGTACGATAAATCTTCAGACAATGGTTGGATAATATGAGAGAGTGAAAACTGATCATCACTGTTTCAAAATGACAAAAAAAAATTTACGTCCGCTTCAAGTGAATACCGTCAGCACCCTTTTTTCTTTATGGTTTTGGTACAGATGGAACTTCATTAGTGTGAAGAATCGAAATCACTTACAAAAGAAACTTATTTGTTTAAAACCTAAGTTTGCTGTTTTTATTTCAGCATCGCAAAGCACTAGATATGTGAAAACAATCTAAGTCCAACATAGGCAACGAAACGTTAAGTCTAACGACCTCTATGATTGACTTGCACTGACTTCACTCGAAAAATAATTTTGCTTAAGCTGAAGGCTGTATACATCAACACTTAACACATCAAAGTTTCACTTGTAGGTACACACTAAAATTTCGTTATTCAAAGTTCAATCACTTTGAGTAGATTGAAAAAAGTAGGTAACTATACTTGTACCAATCTTTTTATCTGTCAGTTAACACGAAACTTAATTTTTTTGTTTTTTTCTATACAATTACTTGCGACCGTTCGATTCCGAACGGTTCATGAAGCGCGTTTAAAAATCGTACTAGCGTACACAAAAAAATTATTGGAAAATATTATTTCCACACTTAAAAATTCTTTACATAAGATGACCTTCGAAAATTTTTTGTTCCAATTGGAACTGTGATGGTTTTTGTATCAAATTACTATCTTTTAATTTTTCTTTATTAAACTTTGCTTTATATTTTTTTTTGGAATACGTTCATGTCGAAAGAAGATTCAACATGGACTAGACCTTTTTCAAATAGAACATATGTGGTTCTTTATAACGTCTATTAAATTCAATTACATGATCGTGATGATTGTTAAAAGAATTTGCTATCACGTCATAAAAACTAAGTTTTACTTTTCGAATCAGACTTTTTGTTTTTGTTTCAAAAAAAACTTTGACCAGATAATAAGAAATAAGTATATAATATAATACTAAAAAAAATTTATTAAATGGTTACAATACCTTACTACACTGCAACTTATCTTTCACTCTATAATTCTCTTAACCAGCGCATCTTGGTTCGTGATGTGAGGTTTTTTCTTGCTGCACAAATAATTTTATGTTCGTTGATGTCCTGTTGTCTTCGTCCACTGCTGTAGCCTTTTGGTGTTAGCCGCTTCGGCCAAAAATCCCACGCTGTTTTTCGTCTTGTCTTGTCTTCTGTACTGTTGTACGTTTGTTGTATTGAAATTCCGTCACTGTTAATAATTTTATGTGTGTCTGGTCCTGGCTTGCATACCAGCCTGAATCCTTTTAAATTGTTGTATTAAGATTGTAGGTTTAGATTTTTGGTCCTCAGAGATGATTTAAAATTTTAGTTTCGTAGAATTAGTTCGTAGCATTAGGTAGGTACATCCCTTTTTCGAATATTGTACATTTTGGTTTTAATATGCTGTTATTTCTTCCTTCGCTTGTTGCATCCATCTAGCGGAATTCCTCGTTTGGTTTGGCTTCAAATCTCTGACGTCCAGAGCACATCAAAATAAAAAAAAAAATCCAGGCAGAATGGCTGGCGCAACTCCAGGAATTTTTGGGATACTCTCGAACGTATGATCGAACTTCTTTTGGTGAATGCTTGGGGTTCGATTCGTCCTCGAGTATCGTCGATGTATGCTTGGAGCACTGGTCCACTATTCTGCCTATATGTTCCACAAAAAAAATTATTTCATTAAAAATTATTTTAAAAAAAATTAATATTTTCTAACTAATTGAGCCAAAAATAAACTACTAAAGCTTTGCTAAAAACTACTGCTAATAAATTCTACTTCTTTTAAAATAAAAAAAAATACTAAATCTTTGTCGCCATGTGATTTCTTTTTCTTTGTCTTTTGGTACAGTTATTTTTGTACCATACTGTAACTTTTGATTCTTTCTTAGCGCGTTTTAGGTTATGTTCTTTTTTTTTGATTTGGCGCTTTGACTTTTTTTATATAATTTTTTGATTGTTGAATTTTAATGCCGCAAATATTCTTTGATGCCTTGATTCCCGTGATGTATACTTTGTATAGGACACTTTTGGTCTCATTTTACTACTGCGTCACTTCAATTGGACTGTACACGTGTAAAAATTTTATTTTTTTATTTTGAACTGAATTTCGGCATAATGTCAAAAAATTGTTAATTTTGCACTAGTAATTTCGCATGAACAAATAGTTCTATGTTTCATAGCACTTTAGTTTGATAATTTCTTTTCACAAAAAAATTATTTTACTTACGATTTTTTTTGCTGCTAATCCTGCTATCAACCCTGATGTTCCTTGTGTTGTATATACGTTTTCTTTTTCGCCTTTTTTTTTCAATTTATTTTTCACTTTAACTTTATCTTGCGACTTATCTTTTCGGCTAATAATTTTGAAAGAATTTATAATTACTATTTCTCGCGACTTTTTACCTCGGTTACAAAAATTAATTTTATTCTGGAATTTGTATTTCCAATTAGTCATCTGTTATGACCGCGAGAACTATATGTGTAGATAAACGAATCTGTCTGTCTCTCTCAAGACGATCTTGGATTTTCTTTGAACGTACGTTCTTTTGTTATCGATCTATTGTTGATAGGGCTTTTTAGGTAACAACGATATATTTCTTTCTCGTTCTCACAGAATTGTCAAAAACAGCAGTATGGTGAACAGCTGATTTTTTTTTATCATTGTTGAAAAATTGATTGAAAACAAAAGCGGGAATTTTAAAGATTTGTGCGCGAAAATTGTGAAAATTGTTGGTTTTGCTAATTAAAATAAATTTTTAAGCCACGGAAATCACAAATTTCACACAAAAAAGAATACCGCATTTAAAAATTATTCCCAAATTGTTTTCTCCAAGATCTTGAGTTTGACAGTTTGAAAAAAGCGCGGTACATATTTCAATCTGTCTTCACCATAGTGTGAGCTTTGACAAGATGGTAAAACTCCCTATTGAGTGTTGATAGCATGACTTAAAGTCGTGTACTTATAGGGAGTTTTACCATCTTGTCAAAGCTCACACTATGGTGAAGACAGATTGAAATATGTATCGCGCTTTTTTCAAACTGTCAAACTCAAGATCTTGGAGAAAACAATTTGGAAATAATTTTTAAATGCGGTATTCTTTTTTGTGTGAAATTTGTGATATCCGTGGCTTAAAAATTTATTTTAATTAGCAAAACCAACAATTTTCACAATTTTCGCGCACAAATCTTTAAAATTCCCGCTTTTGTTTTCAATCAATTTTTCAACAATGATAAAAAAAAATCAGCTGTTCACCATACTGCTGTTTTTGACAATTCTGTGAGAACGAGAAAGGGATATATCGTTGTTACCTAAAAAGCCCTATTGTATCTCGTTTAGCGTGACTGATGGTTAGTCAATAGGGCTTTTTAGGTAACAACGATATATCTCTTTCTCGTTCTCACAGAATTGTCAAAAACAGCAGTATGATGAACAGCTGATTTTTTTTTTTATCATTGTTGAAAAATTGATTGAAAACAAAAGCGGGAATTTTAAAGATTTGTGCGCGAAAATTGTGAAAATTGTTGGTTTTGCTAATTAAAATAAATTTTTAAGCCACGGAAATCACAAATTTCACACAAAAAAGAATACCGCATTTAAAAATTATTTCCAAATTGTTTTCTTCAAGATCTTGAGTTTGACAGTTTGAAAAAAGCGCGATACATATTTCAATCTGTCTTCGTCATAGTGTGAGCTTTGACAAGATGGTAAAACTCCCTATTGAGACTTGACTGTCTGTCATAAATTGACAAGATTGTTTGTTCATAATTTATATATGCGTTATTTGTGTATATTCGTGTATGTTATTGAATGGTAAGTAATGAATATATTTTTATTTTTCTTTCGCGTACTTCATATTCATAAAGTTTTTTATTTCTTTTGTTTTTATTCAATATATATTTTAACTCGCAAATAGTCTCTCTCTTTTACGGATTATTTTGACATAATATTTTCGATATTATTTTGTTTTATTTTTCTCTTTCCAGGTTTTTAATATCTTTTTTTTTTCAGGTAATTTTAGGTAAGTATTCATTTCTTTGTTTTATCACTTTCTTATTATTATATATATATCTCTAGCTCAAAACCTTTTTACTGTCTATTTCTTTTATTTAATTCACTAGCACTCCTGTTGACATTAATAATTTGTTTACTACCTGGGTTGGCGAATCATTATCTTTCTGATTGGATTGCCTGATAACAAATTTTCGGTTTTCCAGCTAAGTTTTCTATTTTACGTTCTCTCTTATTTTCCTAATTTTATATTTTCTATTTTTCCGCTGTCGATGGCTTTGGAGATAAACCGTGGTTCATTAATTTTCTGATATTTTTTTTAAAACTTATATTTTTGTTAATAAACTGAATATTCACTCTTAATGATTGACTGACTTATTATTGTTATGATTAATCTATACTGTTGATATAAGTACTTTTACCACTTTCTATTGCTGGTTTTCTGCGCTACTGGTTTCAACAAACTAACTAATTAGTTAATTCGTATGGAATGCTAACATATGTTCTTACTAGATATTTATCATCAATAAATTTACTACTTGGATAATTTCTATGTACCTTTCAAATAATTACTTTTCAATGCGGATTTTTTTTTACTTCGACTATTTTGCTAATCAACATAAATAACTATTTGGCTCAATCTTCTTACTAATTGGTATCTGATTTACTACGTCCCCCAGTGCTACCCATTCCATCCACATCTCCATCTGCTCTCGACTGTGAGCTGCCATTTTGCGTTCAGGTCGTATAGGGCTTTTTAGGTAACAACAATATATCTCTTTCTCGTTCTCACAGAATTGTCAAAAACAGCAGTATGCCGAACAGCTGATTTTTTTTTATCATTGTTGACAAATTCATTGAAAACAAAAGCGGGAATTTTAAAGATTTGTGCGCGAAAATTGTGAAAATTGTGTTGTAATTTTAAGAAATAAATATAAACATTGAGAGAATTTGTCTTTCCACTTATGAAGAAAAAACTTAAGGAATAAAACTAAATCATCAATTGTTGGAAACAGGCGCCGATTACTTCAAGGAGAGTATTAAATTGGAAAAAGATAAACAACAGTATGGAACTCTCCCAATATGCTAGATCCTTAGATCCATGTAGCAAAATTCGATATTTATCGAAAATTGAAAATATTGGAAGAGATCCATACCTGTTTTCGTATGAAAGTAAGATATTTCCAAAAAATGTAACATCTTATATTACCCACAGGTATTTACTTTCAAATAAGTCAAACTGCACGAGAAAGGAGAACGAAAACAGCAACAGTGTTTGCAGAGCTGAAGGACTCTTCGACGCAGGATGGCTGAAGGAAATGGCTGGAACTTTCGTCACACGAGCCAATGTGTACATTGTATTGGGGAAGGTACTTAAGTTTTCTATAAATAAATAGACAAATTGCGTTTATCAGTTTTTTTGTATCTATTCAGGTTTTGCATTGCCAGCGCCTAAATGAAAAACCTTTGGAGGCCTGGATCATCATTACGGAGAGTGGCAAGGTAGAATCTGCCCACTGCCAATGCAAAGCAGGTCTATTTGAGACATGCACTCATGTGGCGATAATTTTGTACGCCCTAAACGGCATACAAAGAGGATGTGCAACCTCAACAGAACCAGTAATCACAAACAAATGTTTTGGTGTCGAAATAATTTGAAAACAAATTCACTACACAATAATCGAATAGTTTTTAGTAACAAACTTAACAATGTTTTTGTGTTGAATAGTTTTTAATGTTAATAATGTTTTTGTCACTATTTCGGCCACTTTTATATGTATATACAGATGTATTTGTTGGTTTTGCTAATTAAAATAAATTTTTAAGCCACGGAAATCACAAATTCCACACAAAAAAGAATACCGCATTTAAAAATTATTTCCAAATTGTTTTCTGCAAGATCTTGAGTTTGACAGTTTTAAAAAAGCGCGATAGATATTTCAATCTGTCTTCGGCATAGTACGAGCTGTCATATTTTTTGACAAGATGGTAAAACTCCCTATTGACATTCTTGCTCCATGCAAAATACGTTCTGCTGTGTGTATGAATGTGCTCCCCATGGACTAGGATTTCGCGCGCATTTTACCCCATGCCAAAAATGATTTTTCTCCTCTGCTTCTCCTATCATCCACTAGGTGTAGTTGAATAATATTAATCGAACTTATTTCGAGTTGTGGAATTTCGGATATAGAGGTTTGTGTCTATAACACGTTCCACTAAAATCGAATTTCTATTACTTTATGTTGTTCGCTGTGTTTAGGAAAATAAATAAAATCTGCATTTATGAAAATTTCGAAAATTTTCGAGTTGGTACGTTTTTACTATAGTGGCTTATTAGGCGTTGGTAATATTTATGCTATTGTACTGTCGTTGTAGTAAAGTGGTTTCCCTACACGTTCTAAAAAAAAAGAAAAATCTTTCTTGGATGGTGGTACTTCTCACAAAAATAGGTAGTGTTATCAAGATACTTTTCTTTTTTTTTTTGCATAAGATATTCAGATCTTTTTTTTTTTTTGTTATCTATTTAGTTACCACAATTATTAAAATACACAATCACTGAGATATTTTTACTGAATTTAAATGTTCGATAACCGAACTGAAATATAAACGTCTACACAAGATACAAAAATTTGCAAAAATACTAGGTATTATTAATTTGCAAAATGAACAAATATCAAGAAATATTTTATTTGATTTTTTTTGTTTCAAAATTAATTTTATTCTGGAATTTGTCTTTCCAATTAGTCATCTGTTATGACCGCGAGAACTATATGTGTAGATGAACGAATCTGTCTGTCTCTCTCAAGACGATCTTGGATTTTCTTTGAACGTACGTTCTTTTGTTATCGATCTATTGTTGATTGAGTGTTGATGGCATGACTTAAAGTCGTGTACTTATTGTATCTCGTTTAGCGTGACTGATGGTTAGTCAATTGAGACTTGACTGTCTGTCATAAATTGACAAGATTGTTTGTTCATAATTTATATATGCGTTATTTGTGTATATTCGTGTATGTTATTGAATGGTAAGTAATGAATATATTTTTATTTTTCTTTCGCGTACTTCATATTCATAAAGTTTTTTATTTCTTTTGTTTTTATTCAATATATATTTTACCTCGCAAATAGTCTCTCTCTTTTACGGATTATTTTGACATAATATTTTCGATATTATTTTGTTTTATTTTTCTCTTTCCAGGTTTTTAATATCTTTTTTTTTTCAGGTAATTTTAGGTAAGTATTCATTTCTTTGTTTTATCACGTTCTTGTTATTATATATATATCTCTAGCTCAAAACCTTTTTACTGTCTATTTCTTTTATTTAATTCACTAGCACTCCTGTTGACATTAATAATTTGTTTACTACCTGGGTTGGCGAATCATTATCTTTCTGATTGGATTGCCTGATAACAAATTTTCGGTTTTCCAGCTAAGTTTTCTGTTTTACGTTCTCTCTTATTTTCCTAATTTTATATTTTCTATTTTTCCGGTGTCGATGGCTTTGGAGATAAACCGTGGTTCATTAATTTTCTGATATTTTTTTTAAAACTTATATTTTTGTTGAATATTCACTCTTAATGATTGACTGACTTATTATTGTTATGATTAATCTATACTGTTGATATAAGTACTTTTACCACTTTCTATTGCTGGTTTTCTGCGCTACTGGTTTCAACAAACTAACTAATTAGTTAATTCGTATGGAATGCTAACATATGTTCTTACTAGATATTTATCATCAATAAATTTACTACTTGGATAATTTCTATGTACCTTTCAAATAATTACTTTTCAATGCGGATTTTTGTTACTTCGACTATTTTGCTAATCAACATAAATAACTATTTGGCTCAATCTTCTTACTAATTGGTATCTGATTTACTACGTCCCCCAGTGCTACCCATTCCATCCACATCTCCATCTGCTCTCGACTGTGAGCTGCCATTTTGCGTTCAGGTCGTATAGGGCTTTTTAGGTAACAACAATATATCTCTTTCTCGTTCTCACAGAATTGTCAAAAACAGCAGTATGCCGAACAGCTGATTTTTTTTTATCATTGTTGACAAATTCATTGAAAACAAAAGCGGGAATTTTAAAGATTTGTGCGCGAAAATTGTGAAAATTGTGTTGTAATTTTAAGAAATAAATATAAACATTGAGAGAATTTGTCTTTCCACTTATGAAGAAAAAACTTAAGGAATAAAACTAAATCATCAATTGTTGGAAACAGGCGCCGATTGCTTCAAGGAGAGTATTAAATTGGAAAAAGATAATCAACAGTATGGAACTCTCCCAATATGCTAGATCCTTAGATCTAAACCTTTTAATAAATAAACCTTTTTTAATAAATTTACACATTCATAATTCGTAGATTTATTTTATCATTTTGGATTGAAAAATAATAAGAAAATCCATGTAGCAAAATTCGATATTTATCGAAAATTGAAAATATTGGAAGAGATCCATACCTGTTTTCGTATGAAAGTAAGATATTTCCAAAAAATGTAACATCTTATATTACCCACAGGTATTTACTTTCAAATAAGTCAAACTGCACGAGAAAGGAGAACGAAAACAGCAACAGTGTTTGCAGAGCTGAAGGACTCTTCGACGCAGGATGGCTGAAGGATATGGCTGGAACTTTCGTCACACGAGCCAATGTGTACATTGTGTTGGGGAAGGTACTTAAGTTTTCTATATATAAATAGGCAAATTGCGTTTATCAGTTTTTTTGTATCTACTCAGGTTTTGCATTCCCAGCGCCTAAATGAAAAACCTTTGGAGGCCCGGATCATCATTACGGAGAGTGGCAAGGTAGAATCTGCCCACTGCCAATGCAAAGCAGGTCTATTTGAGACATGCACCCATGTGGCGATAATTTTGTACGCCCTAAACGGCATACAAAGAGGATGTGCAACCTCAACAGAACCAGTAATCACAAACAAATGTTTTGGTGTCGAAATAATTTGAAAACAAATTCACTACACAATAATCGAATAGTTTTTAGTAACAAACTTAACAATGTTTTTGTGTTGAATAGTTTTTAATGTTAATAATGTTTTTGTCACTATTTCGGCCACTTTTATATGTATATACAGATGTATTTGTTGGTTTTGCTAATTAAAATAAATTTTTAAGCCACGGAAATCACAAATTCCACACAAAAAAGAATACCGCATTTAAAAATTATTTCCAAATTGTTTTCTGCAAGATCTTGAGTTTGACAGTTTGAAAAAAGCGCGATACATATTTCAATCTGTCTTCGGCATAGTGTGAGCTGTCATATTTTTTGACAAGATGGTAAAACTCCCTATTGACATTCTTGCTCCATGCAAAATACGTTCTGCTGTGTGTATGAATGTGCTCTCCATGGACTAAGATTTCGCGCGCATTTTACCCCATGCCAAAAATGATTTTTCTCCTCTGCTTCTCTTATCATCCACTAGGTGTAGTTAAATAATATTAATCGAACTTATTTCGAGTTGTGGAATTTCGGATATAGAGGTTTGTGTCTATAACACGTTCCACTAAAATCGAATTTCTATTACTTTATGTTGTTCGCTGTGTTTAGGAAAATAAATAAAATCTGCATTTATGAAAATTTCGAAAATTTTCGAGTTGGTACGTTTTTACTATAGTGGCTTATTAGGCGTTGGTAATATTTATGCTATTGTACTGTCGTTGTAGTAAAGTGGTTTCCCTACACGTTCTAAAAAAAAGGAAAAATCTTTCTTGGATGGTGGTACTTCTCACAAAAATAGGTAGTGTTATCAAGATACTTTTACTTTTTTTTTTGCACAAGATATTCAGATCTTTTTTTTTTTTTTTTTTATCTATTTAGTTACCACAATTATTAAAATACACAATCACTGAGATATTTTTACTGAATTTAAATGTTCGATAACCGAACTGAAATATAAACGTCTACACAAGATACAAAAATGTGCAAAAATACTAGGTATTATTAATTTGCAAAATGAACAAATATCAAGAAATATTTTATTTGATTTTTTTTGTTTCATATGGTTTACTACCTACTAATTTAGAACATATATAATTGAATAGATAGGACGATGGCCAAAATATTTCGTAATTTTTTTTTTTTTTGCATGTATAAGTCAAAAGGATAATAATAATTTTTAAATTTCATACCTTCATTCCGAATAAATATGGGAATTTTCTAATTTCAAAAGTGTACTTAATATTGATGTTCATCATGATGAATAAAAGAATGTCTTGAACTAGAGCTTGATGTCAACTGTTGATTAAATAGATCCCACGCTGGAGTTAATTGCTAGCCGCATAGCAATGATGTTTCCCACGTTGGCTATTTCGACATGTTCTCGAATACCATTCGACTGATATATTTTAGCTAGTCTTCTGATGAATCAAATCTGATGAATTTTGTTCTCGTTGGATTATTTGCTTTTATTTTCTTGAGCCCGGTATAAAAACCAAGCAGGCTAATTCGTGAGGGCGGGTGGACCGCGCGAAGTTTCGTTGTGGTGGCAGACAGTTTTTGTTCCGTATGTCTGTACCACTGGCACACGAGTTCCAAATGACGTCCACTTTCACCCTAGTTACTCCTTAGCTGCCTGTACATAAAAAAAATGGTTTTAGTAATTTATAAGGTAATTTCGTAAATTTGTATATATATATATTTTTTTCAGAGATTAAAATTTGTCGAAAAAAACATCTTCACTACAAGAAATGAACTATTTTCACATCTTGAACTCGTGGTTTAATGAAATCTTTCTTCTAAATCGTCTACAAATAATTGTACCTCTTTTTGTAATGCACATTAACATGTGCTATTATTACAACGCATATGAACAAAATACCTCTTTTCTCTTGACTTGATTAAAATTTTAACTACACAAATTTTTACCTGGTTTTATTTGAGTTTTCAGCTAGACCTCGTGGACTACTTCCACTTCCAAAGACGCACTCTTTTGGACAGATATTTTGGACAGACTTTTCCTTAGCACTTTGTCCAATCAGAATATTCTCAGAAATGTCTTGTAGCAATAAAATTCGATTCTGCCTCTAAGCTTTTCTGACCACACTCGTAGGATTCGTCTGGGATCTCGTCCTGTTTTGTGGAACGTTCTAATCCACATGGAATTCAGATTGTTCTAATCCACATGGAATTGAGATTGTCCCTACCAAATATATTTCGATAATGGATCAAAACAAATTTTTTGTCGGTGACACTACAACTTTATTTCAACTAGGATTTTATTATGCACTTAGAAACTTGTAATTTGTTTGTCTATTTTACTAAAAGAATGTGTTCCATACCTGATTCTTTGGATTTATCCACTTAATTCTCCTAGCTGCTTCTCTTTTTTTTGTCGATTGTTCAGCTGCTTTTTTTTTTGTTCTTTGCACGCTATCTTATTTTATTTCATGAATCACTGAACAATTTTCGTTTTTTCTTTTAACTATTAATTTAGTTATATTAATTACCTTTGATATTTTAAATGATGTTTTTCGTTTGCTGGTTGAAATTAAATGACTTTTACAGAAAAATTATTTTTCACCCTTAGGTTTGACTTTTCTTACTATTGGAATTTTTACTTAACAAACTTATGATTCCACGTCAAGTTCGAACTTTGCCGTAGTTAAGTACTCTTTTTCCGCAAAATTTAGTACTGCGTCATTTACTTTATCGACTTAAGGTCTTTTTGTGAATTTAACATAAGATTATAAGTCTATTAATTATTAAATTTCCTTTTAATTTACAAATAAGAATTTGTTTGATAATGTGGTAATATGTTTTCAGTCGTTCAGCAACCGTGGAAGTGTGCACATCGTTGGCGACTTTCATAGTGGAAATTTTACATAGAGGCGCGAGTGCTAATACTAGTGATTTAGATCTACCAAAACCAAGTGGCAAGTTAGCCTAGGTGGTAGAGGAGCAGAATCAGTCGATCTTCAGCTGTGAAAGAGTGCGGACGTGTTGACGACTTTCACAGTGTATAAAATAATTTCGGTGTGTTCGAATTGAATTAAATTCATTTTTCCTTTAAGTGCACTCATTGCACAATTTTTACTGGCAATTTGCCAAAGAAATATAAAAGGCAAGTTAGCCTAGTGGGTAGCTTGTCCGACGAAGTTTTAAGTTATTTTAAGTATTTTTAAGTAGTTTTAAGGTACTTACGTATATTTACGTATATTTTAGTTTTATTTAGGTTAATATAGTTTTATTTAGGTACAGGGTAGTTTTAAGTTTTTAAATAAATAAAAAACGTCATTGAAAAACAAGTTTTTTAACGAATTTTCTTGTTTAGGTTAAGTAATATAGATTTAAATTTACACTAGAATTTACGCCGAAAGGCATTTTTAATATATAGCTAGAGAATAATTTAGAGCGCCCGTATGGGGCCAGTAAGTTAGTTAAGTTATTCTGTAAGCTAGTTTTTAAGGTTTTTGTCTAGCATTTAAGTTAGTTATAAGTTAAATGGAAAATAAAAATGAATTTAATAAAAAAAAAAAAAAAAAAAAAAAGCGTGGCCGACGACAGACTGGAAGGGCGTGGGTTCGAGCCCCACCCTGGTCAGGGCTTTTTTTTAAATAAGTTCTGGGAAAAGGTCAACAAAAACCGAGAGGAGAAGGAACAACAGCAAATGATAAAGACAACGGGGACATCGGAAGATGCTCCCCCAACAACAAGTGAAGCAGCCAGAACATCAGGTGATGCAGCAGCAGTTATGGTAGCGGTGCCTTCCAAAGAAACCCAGCCAACAAAGACAGCGTCATCGGCACGTGCCGAAGCCAAAACAAGCAGCATAGGGACTGCAACAAGAAGCTTTGAAAAAGGCATGATATCAACACCAGCCGGTGCCATAGCCAATTCAAAGGGGGATAAGAAGAGGAGGCGTATCATTAGATACAAGCCACACCTCATAAATCGTGCCGATAGGAGCACCAGAGCTAAGTTGGCTAAGGCCTCGGCTCAAGCCAAAATGCAGAGGCATTTAGAAAGCTCCTCCTATGAGGATGACGACACACAAAACAACGAACATGACCATGAGGGCGATGACGAGGCAGAGGCTGAAGACGAAATCGCCAAAGAAACAAACAACGATGCGACCGTCAAGAAGACATTTGAGCATAACGTCACTGAAGTAGATGCCGAAGACATTGCATACATGTCCGTAGAAGGGGAGGGGCACTACGTGAGTGGCGAGTTGGTGGACCTTTCACCTCCAGAAGTCAGAAGATGAGCAGGGAAAAATCGAATCACTGACAGAGCAAATCTCTTTCCTCATGGAAATGGTTAAAGCGCTCAAAGTTAAGCAAGAAGCGCGTAGGGAAAAAGAGCGCACAGTTGCTCTTGAAAGCCAACGACAAAAAACGCTCCAAGAGCAACAAAAAGCAGCACAAATGCAGCAGCCTCACAAGCAACAACAACCTCTCCCGGATCAACAGCACAAAAAGAAGCAGCCGACACAGGAACTGCAGCCCCAACATCGTCCTCAGCAGACGCAAAAACAAAAGCCCCAGCAACAGCAGAAGCAACCGCAAGTACAGCAACAAAAACAAATACAACAACCACTTCAACAACGACAACAACAAAAGACACAGAAGCAACAACAGCAGCAAAAACTACAACAACAGCGACAACCGGAGCAGTCACAACAGCAGCAGACACAACAGCAGCAGTCACAACAGAAGCAGCAACAGCAACAGCCACAAGCAAAGAAAGGTAAGTTGCCACCAATTAATACCTTCAAAATAGAATTGAAAGACACTATAGAATTATGTAAGTCGGCCATAGGCAACAATTTTATTATTAAAAGGTTGAACGCAGACCGACACGCTATTCATTGCTCTTCGGTCGAGCATTATAAAAAAATAAAAGATCTCCTGTCTCAAACGAAGACAGAATACTACAGTTTCACCCCGAAGGAAGACAAGCTTCAAACAGTCCTCCTGAGGTAGGTAGGTAGGTAAGATGGCGGTTTCGCAGAACAACTGTTCCGAAGAAACCCAATTAGCGCGGAAAAGCGCCGTTTTGATACCATAACTCGTTTGACCTAATTTTTGTGATATAGTGGTAGTGACTGTTAAGCTGAGGGGACTAGTTTTTGGTCTGTGCCCGCAGTCACAAGGGAAGAACCTGGCTCACACTGTGTGCTGGGTGGTTCCATTTGGACTGAGAGACGACCAATTAACTTTACACCAGATCTATATGAGGCTAGGCCCGTTCAAAGGCGGTACACCTGCCAGGTGTAAATCCGTGTTTTGATGCTTTCGCCGCAAGATAGAGTAAGTGCTAGTCCGAAAAGCTATTCCTAAAGGTAAGTTCCAGAAACTTAAAAGGTGAAAGTTGAAATGGAAAGTGAGTGAGTGCTTTGAAAAGCTAAGGGGACCAGTTTTGGTCTGTGCCCGCAGTCACAAGGGAAGAACCTAGCTCACACTGTGTGCTGGGTGGTTCCATTTGGACTGAGAGCATACCCAATAACTTTACACTAGATCTATATGAGGCTAAGCCCGTTCAAAGACAGTTTATACCTACCAGGTATTAATCAGTACTCTGATGCTATTGCCAAAGATAGAGTAAGTGCTAGTCCGAATAGCCAGTCCTAAACGAAAGTTCCAAAAACTTCCAAGGTGAAAGTTGAAATAGAGATATTGCTTGGTTTGTTAGAGCCAACTGGTGCTGTTGAGAAAAGTGGTAAAATCATTTATCCTTTTGTTCGACAGCACGTTTAGGTTGTCGAGAAACAGGCTACCAAATGCCTGGAGGCGAGATCTAGCCAGGGCCGGACAGTGGCAGAGGAAATGCTCAATAGTTTCCTTCTCCAGCGGATTTCTACAACTACGGCAGTAGCTGTTAAAAGGTATGCGCAGTTTAGCTGCGTGTTCGCCTATTGGCCAATGGCCAGTGACGATTGCAACGACCCTGGCCGTGTCTATTCTGTTTCGTTTTATTAAATCATTCGATCTGTTTTTGTCATAGGTTGGCCATATCTTTCTAGTTATTTTACAGGTTGCCAAACCTTGCCACCTCTTTGTTGATTCTGAAAGGAAATGGTCATATATTCTGCCCTTCACGAAACCCAGTGGAAGATCTACTGATTCCGCCTGAGAGACGAGAAGGGCTGATCCTTGCCTAGCAAGATCATCTGCTCGCTCATTGCCTTGGATGTCGCTATGGCCTGGGACCCATACGAGAGAATTTTTTATACTATCACTGAAACCTGAGAGCTCTGCTCTGCATTGATGAACTATCTTTGAAGACACCAGGCAGCTGTTAATTGCCTTAATTGCAGCTTGGCTATCTACACAAATGGCTACATTGTGAATATTATGGTTAGATATTGTTTTTTGTTTGAGTATCCTACAGGCTTCCTTAATAGCAAGCACTTCAGCTTGAAATATGCTGGCAGCGTCGGGCAGGCGGAACGATTGACTAATTTTAAGTTTGTCGGAGTAAACACCCGCCCCAACTCCGTCAACCATCTTTGAGCCGTCAGTGAAAATTGTGGTGTCATATTCATTTGTCACCGTATCGTTTTTCCATTCGTCTCTGGTAGGAAAAAGCACATTGAAACTTTTATCAAAGTCAAGACAAGGGTATTGGTAGTCAATATGGACTGAGCGAAGATCTATCGGCAACAGTTTTAAAATTTGTCCATGACCATAGGGTCTTTCTGCCCAACAGCTTGCTTCTTTAAGCCTGGTTGCACTGCAGGATACCATGTATTTGATGTGAAGGTCTAGAGGCAAAAGATTAAGAATAACGCTTAAGGCATCGGTTGGGCAAGATCTAATTGCACCTGTGGAACCTATGCTGGCGGTTCTTTGAATCTTTTTCAGTTTGTCTATATTATATTTTTTACTTAGGGCTGGCCACCATACGATCGATCCGTATGTTAGAATTGGACGAACTACAGCTGTGTAAGTCCATAAAATCATTTTAGGCTTCAGACCCCATTTTTTCCCGAAAGTTTTACTACATGCATAGAAGGCTATACTTGCTTTCTTCACACGTTCTTCGATATTGATTTTCCAGCTAAGCTTAGGGTCCAGAATAACTCCTAGGTATTTAGCTTTTGTTGATAGAGAAAGAGTGTGACCGTTCAGCAGGGGTAGGGTGAAGGGGGGAATTTTAGTCCTAGTGGTGAAGAGCATCAATTCGGTTTTATTTGGATTGACACCTAGTCCACAACTAGTAGCCCAGATGTCAACTCTTTTCAAGGCAGTTTCCATGATATCACTTATCACTGTAGGAAACGCCCCTGATGTCATAACCACCAGGTCATCCGCATACGCCACCGCCTTTACACCACAGTTGTCCAGTTCACAAAGGATTGTGTCCATGACAAGCAACCATAGTAAGGGGGATAGAACTCCTCCCTGAGGTGTACCCCTATCTACGAGTTTAATAATGTGGTCATTACCCAACGTTGCTTGAATGATTCTTGATCTTAACATGGATAAAATCCATTTTGTAATGTAAGCATCGACGCCGAACTTGACAAGAGATCCCTGAATCGAATTAGCAAGAACGTTATTGAAAGCTCCCTCGACGTCAAGGAAGGTTGCAAGGGTATATTCTTTATATTGAATTGTTTTTTCAATGGTGCGCACCACCTCGTGAAGAGCCGTTTCCGTGGACCTTCCCTTAAGGTAGGCGTGTTGTGATTTGGAAAGAGGATTTCTATCTAAAATCCCTCTTATGTATATGTCAATTATTCTTTCCAGTGTTTTCATGACGAAGGAAGTGAGGCTGATGGGCCTAAAGTCTTTTGGGGCTTCGTGTCCCCGTCTCCCCACCTTCGGAATGAAAATAACTTTAACTTGTCTCCACGACTTGGGGACGTAGTCAAACCGGAAGCAATTTGTGAAGAATACTTCTAACCAGGGTACAGCCGTGTTATGCAACTTCTGTAGCATTATGGGAATAATGCCATCTACACCTGGAGATTTGTATGGGGAGAAGCTATTAATAGACCAGGAAATCTTTTCCTTGGTTATAATACCATGAATATTTTCTAAGTGTTCTGACTGAGCACTAAGGGCATTGTCTGTTACTAGGCTGTAATCCTTACAGCCTGGGAAATGGGTTGTCATTAAAGCCTACAGTCCTCCTGAAGGGTATCGAATCCTCTACGGATCCGCAGGAACTCTTAGCTGAGCTCCGTCAAGTGGCGAGCGATGATCTCGATTTAATCGGGGTCAGACCGTTTTCCACAGTTAAGGCCAGACGGGAAAAACGGAATTTACCATTCTTCCTAGTTCAGCTCTCGCCCCAAAGCAAGTTGAGTGGTTTAAGGAGTATAACCGTCCTAAACTACCAAATTATAAGATGGGAAAAATTAAATAGGCAAAAAGACATGCTTCAATGCATGAACTGCCAAGGATACGGCCACGTGGCAGCAAACTGTGGTATGGATCCAGTTTGTGTCAAGTGTGGAGATTCCCACAAAATAGGTGAATATAAACTTTGAAAAGAGAGGGTCGAAGACAGGACCCAGTTAAAGTGTGCACTTTGCCGAGGCTCCGGGCATCCCGCAAACTATCGGGGATGTCCGAAGTTTCAGGAAATGAAAAAAAACAAAGACCAAAAGAAGACAGTAGAGGTGAGACGCCCTGAAGTACGCCAGACATCAACTTCCGTCAATCCTGCAATTTCTTACGCCCAAATGGCGTCTGGAAAGGGAAAAACGGTACAGCCTCAACCACAGGTAGCCAAACAGGTCCAAGTGCCTACGGCTCCTGTGCCAGAGGCAGATCTGATGCAGGTGTTGCTGACCATTCATGGTCAGTTAACCGATGTGCAAAAACAGATAAGGGAGCAGGCGGCTAGGGTGGATTACCTCTACTCTATTCTGCCGGCAACGCGAAATGGTTAAAGGCGCGCTGCCTGAGCGACCCTTTAAGATCCTAGCTGTGAATGTAAATTCGCTGATTAGGACCGAACGTAGAGCAAACCTCTTTCATTTGCTGCAAGACCAAAGTCCTGATGTGTTTATGGCTAGCGAAACTAAGCTAAACACAACACAAACTGACTAATAAAAATTACAATATCGTAAGAAGGGATCGGCCCAACTCCTCTCAAGGGGGTGGGGTCGCAATCTTCATACGAAAGGGCATTAAACATAAGGTTATATATGATAGCGAAGTGCGAAGATTCGGATTGCTAGAAGCCTGCATCGTTTGCATTCCTCTCCAGCAGGGGAAAAGAATGTACGCAATCGCGGTGTACGCACCTGACGCACCTCAGCCGGCTAATTTTATCGCAGAACTCGAAAAACTTTTCGAATGCTTAAGACTGAACTTGGATGAGAATTATTATCTCATGGCAGGGGACTTGAACGCCAAACATGTAGATTGGGGAAATCAAGTACAAAATCCTAGAGGGAACCATCTTTTTAATTGGATGGGACGATACAGTGTTGAGTATAGGATCGACCTTCTAGCTACAGATAGACCGTCTTTTCCGAGAAGTGGTAGTTTTCTGGATCTACTCCTGCTTGACTCAAGACTGATAATAACTGACACTGTAGGTCAACATACAAAAAACTGTTTACGAACGATTGAATACGACAGTGACCACTGCGGACTTGCCGCCGTAATACAGCTCCCGAGCGAACTTTTGGAGTTGGATGAGTATGTGCCTGCGCACTCTTGCGCTGGCCACGCTTCTCCAACGCCTTGGCAAGAGAAATACGTTCCGATGACATTTCTCCACCAAATGACAGAAACCTGACGAACGTCGAGATCGACGGGTTCCTGACTCAAATGGATACGACTTTAAAACGAACAATGGACAGAACAATCCCAAAATATAAGGAACAAGACCCTACTGGTTTATACAAGAACGCGACAATCGACGCACTACACCGACAAAAAAGTGGACTGCTGACTAGATTGAAACTTCTTTACAGACGTTTCACGGACACACGTGATCTGGAGATTAGGACATTGAAGTCGTCGATTAAAAACATTAATGTTCTGATTAAACAAAATTATAGATTGTCTATTAACTTATATTGGGATAACAGAATTCGGGCCGTTCATTCCAGCGACCCTAGTATGTTTCCCCAAATAAATAAGATATTTAGAAGAAATGATCAAAACGAACTTTCATGTATTAAACTTCAGAGGACAATAGATAACGAAGACGTACTTACGATTGCGGGAATAGATCCGGAGGGTGCCGTTTTCGATGATAATTTTTTTATGATAGAAGATCCTCAAGAAAGGTAGAAGCTGTGGGGGCTGCTTTCCAGCAAGTGTATAAGGTAAATGCTAGCATTCGTCCGAATCATGACCTGGAGAACAGAGCCTTACTACACAACTTCTACCTTGGAAATAACATAACGCAATGGCGATCTGAGAATACTGGTTTCACCGGGTTCAATGACGAAAATTTGGCAAACGCCACCATCGCCGAGCGAAATGGA
The DNA here is from genome assembly GCA_951217065.1 of Baccha elongata. Taxonomy (NCBI): domain Eukaryota; kingdom Metazoa; phylum Arthropoda; class Insecta; order Diptera; family Syrphidae; genus Baccha; species Baccha elongata. Next base: position 390,938 of record CATNUY010000331.1, read on the forward strand.
CCCAGTTCATTGTTAATTTCGAAGGTAGAACTTCAGTTGATTTTTCAAACTTTAAAGAAAAAGAAATCTGCGGGGGTCGATGGTATACCCAACATTGTGTTACGACATCTCCCTGAGGAAGCCATAGACATTTATACCACACTGTTTAACAACGCATTGAATAATGCATATTATCCAGTGAGTTGGAAGACAGCTGTGGTCCATCCTCTCCCCAAAAAGGGAAAGGACAGCTCCAATCCGGCAAATCTTCGGTCGATAAGTCTTCTTCCAAGTATCAGTAAAGTATTCGAAATGATTCTCAATAGAGCTCTGTTCAAGTGGGCTGAGGACAAAAATATTATTCCAGATAATCAGTTTGGCTTTAAGGCGGGGCATGACACTATTCATGCCGCGTCTAAGTTAGTTTCTGATGTTCAATGGAACAAAACGAAAAATCAATGCACAGGTGCCGTTCTTGTTGATTTAGAGAAGGCTTTCGACACCGTATGGTTAGAGGGTCTTTATCTGAAGTTAACTAGACTTGGCATAAGTAAACCACTGTTATATATGCTTCATGACATGCTCAATGGTAGAAAGTTTGTTGTCAAAAGTGGCAATGTAACTTCTACCACAACTTTTGATATTAAAAATGGTCTACAGCAAGGAGCTGTGAACTCACCGATTCTGTTTAGTATTTACACCAGCGATCTGATAGGTAGTCTAACTCATTCAATTGCGTATGCCGATGATCTTGTAGCGTACAGAACGGGTCCGAAAGTTGAAGTCATCAGAATTCTCTTGCAGCGTGACTTCGACAAGATTCAGCGATATTGTGATGACTGGAAGTTAAAAATTAATTTTCAGAAATCAGAAACTATCCTGTTTAGAACCCCGTTGTCTAGGGCTTCTAGGGATACAAGAAAGAACTGGAGAAATCTAGTGATCGTTGGACCAAGTGGACATCCACTGGCGAGTAAAGATGTGGTAAAGTACCTTGGCATCTGGCTAGATCAGTATCTATATTTCAATCGACATGTAGATGCTGCTCTGGCCAGAGCTAGGGGAGCCTTTGGGTTGACAAGACGGTTGTTTTATAGCAGCCGCCTTGACAGCAGAGTAAAGGTGATTTGCTACATGGCCCTTATCCGGCCAATGATTGCCTATGGGTGCCCTGTGTGGTTCAACGTTGCCCCATCTCAAATGGAAAAGATTCGGGTGTTTGAGAGGCAGTGTCTTAGACGTTGCCTTGGATTACACAGAACACCAGAGTCGGAGTACACACATTACTATGCCAACGAGGTTCTATACAACAGGGCCAATATAAACAGGATAGATAACTTTTTAATCAAGCTGATTCGGGGTCACATTGCAAGAGCGATGACCTCGACCAATGGACTTATTTTTGGGGCTTACTACCCCAATGATGAGTATAGTGAAAGTGTACGTCTTAACGGTTTCATTCCGCCCGAGACATTCCTCTTTTTAGACAGTCGTGGGCTGATACAGGATAGATTGGCGGTTCCGTTAATCTACCACGTCAGCCGTAGGACTGTGGATCGGCGACTTCTTTACGATCGGGACGTCGGCTCAGGGAACGGAGCAGAGCGTCTGCGGTTCAGTAGAGCTGTGCCCCTTCGGGACAGAAAGGACTTAGTTAAGCAAGTCAAAAAATTCTGGTGGTTGGGTGACCACCGTGATATTGAAAGTTGAATATATTGTTGCTTTGGCCGACTTACATAGTTCTAAGGTAAATATAGGTAGAGTAGGTAGAACAGTGACGGTGGCACCAAAAAAAAATAAAAAATTACATAAGTAAATGTATTTGTATGTGGGTACTTGCTGTTGCGAATATATATGTATATATGTATATGTACATATATACATGTGTATGGGCGTACGCGAGTGTGCATATGCGTATGCAAAAAAAAAAAAAAAAAAAAAAAAAAAAAAAAAAAAAAAAAAAAAAAAAAAAAAAAAAAAAAATTGCTGGTGGCTGTTCTAGTTTTTAAGTTATTTTAAGTAGTTTTAATTAGATATAATGTAGTTTAAGTTAGTTTAATTTAGTTTTAATTAGTTTTATTAGGTAAAGGGTAGCTTTAAGTTTTACAAAAAATTAAAAAATGATATAGAAAATGAGTTTTTTTAAATAATTTTCTCGTTAGTTTTAAGTAATCATGAATTCTAATAATAAGTTATTTTTTGTCGAAAGACATTTTTTAAGTATAGTCATAGTTTAATTTAGAGCGCCCGCATGGGGCCAGTAAGTTAGTTAAGTTAATATGGTAAGCTAGTTGTTTAAGATTTTTTGTCTAGCATTAAGATAGATATAAGGAAATGAAAAAATAAAAATGAATTAAAAATGAGAGGAGCAGAATTCAGAGTGGAAGGTCGTGGGTTCGATTCTCACCCCGGGCAAGGCCTTTTTTTAAATTATTTCTGGCAAGAGGTTTCTAGGAGAAGAAAGCAGCAGCAACAACAAGAAGAGCAGATGGTCAAACCAACGGGGACATCGAAAGATGGTCCCCCAACAACAACAAAAGGTGCTGGAACATCAGGCGATGTAACAGCCGATAAAATGATAGCGGGGCCATCCAGAGGCCAAACAACAAATACAGTAGCATCTGCTGGACCTTCAAGGTCAAGAAAAACTACAACAACAGAGCCATCGGCACGTGTCGAGGCCAAAACCATAAGCATGGCAGCTGCCAAAACAACAAGCCCTACCAAAGGCAAATCACCAGGGCCGGCATGTGCCGAAGCAACTGAGGTAAATAAGAGGAGGCGCTACATAAATTACAAGCCGAACCTTGTTGTGAAGAAGCGCATCGGTGATGCAGCCCAGCAAATTGCAGGTCGTGAACGGTCAGCCAAGTCATTGGCTCAGGCCAAAATCCAGAGGCAGCTGGACAGCTCCTCCAACGACGAAGAAGACAACAACAACGACAACAAGGGAGAAGACGACGAGGCTGAGGCTGATGTCGTAATTGTCAATGAGGCTAAAGATGAGGTCTCTAATAATCCAGAGCCTGTCAACGATATCGCCAACTTAACAGGCGAAGTAAACGCAGCTGACGTAGAGGCCGAAGGAAACATATCCTACATGTCAGAAGAAGGAGAAGGGCACTATGTCAGTGGCGATATAGTGGATCTGACTGACGAAGAAGAGAACGAGCGGATCGAAACACTCACCGAGCAGATTTCTTCGCTCATCGAGTAAGTGGAAGCACTGAAGAAGAAGCAGGAGGTAAGAAGGGAGAAGGAGCGTCAGGCGGCTCTTGAGCAGCGCACTTGTCAACAAGCGCTCCAAGAACAACTAGAAGCTAGGCAACAGCAGCAGCCTCCTAAACAACAACAACCACTCCCAGTCCAGCAGCAGCAACATTTGACTCAGAAGACACAGCAGCCGCCTCAGCAGCCACAGCATCAGCCTCAGCAGCCTCAACAGCCGCAAGCAAAAAAACAACAACAACAACCACAACAACAAAGACAACAGCAACAACAGCAGACACAGAAGCAGCAACAGCAACAACAACAACAACAACAGCAGCAGACGCAACAGCAGCAGCAACAGCAGCAGTCACAACAACAGAAACAACAGCAGCAGCCACAAGCAAAGCGAGGTAAGGTGCCACCCATTAATACTTTTAAAATGGAAATAAAAGATACCATAGAGATATGTAGGTCGGTTGTTGGCAACAACTTTACTATTTAACGCTTAAATTCAGATAGGCATTCAATTCAGTGTTCGTCTTTGGAGCACTACAAAAAAGTAAAAGACTTTCTGTCTCAAACTAGAACTGAATTTTATAGTTTCACCCCTAAGGAAGACAAGTTTCAAACAGTCCTCCTGAAGGGTATCGAATCCTCTACGGATCCGCAGGCGCTCTTAGCAGAGCTCCGTCAAGTGGCGAGCGACGATCTCGATTTTATCGGGGTCAGACCGTTTACCACAGTCAAAGCCAGACGGGAGAAACGGAAGTTACCATTCTTCCTAGTTCAGCTCTCGCCCCAAAGCAAATTGAGTGGTCTAAGGAATATAACAGTCCTGGATTACCAAGTTGTACGATGGGAAAAATTAAACAAGCAGAAAGACATGCTTCAATGCATGAACTGCCAAGGGTTTGGACACGTTGCAGTTAACTGTGGTATGGACCCAGTCTGCGTTAAATGTGGAGACACCCACAAAACAGGGGAGTGTAAACTCGGGCAAGATAGGGTCACAGATATGACCCAGTTAAAATGTGCGCTCTGCCGAGGCTCCGGGCACCCCGCAAACTATCGGGGATGTCCGAAGTTTCAGGAGATAAAGCAAAACAAAGCGCAAAAGAAAACAGTTGAGGTGAGACGCCCTGAAGTACGCCAGACAACAACTGCCGTCAATCCCGCAATTTCTTACGCCCAAATGGCGTCTGGAAAGGGAAAAACGGTACAGCCTCAACCACAGGTAGCCAAACAGGTCAAAGTACCTACGGCTCCTGTGCCAGAGGCAGATCTGATGCAGGTGTTGCTGACCATTCATGGTCAGTTAACCGACGTGCAAAAACAGATCAGGGAACAGGCGGCTAGGGTGGATTACCTCTACTCTATTCTGCCGGCAACGCGAAATGGTTAAAGGCGCGCTGCCTGAGCGACCCTTTAAGATCCTAGCTGTGGATGTAAATTCGCTGATTAGGACCGAACGTAGAGCAAACCTCTTTCATTTGCTGCAAGACCAAAGTCCTGATGTGTTTAAGGCTAGCGAAACTAAGCTAAATCAGAAACACAAGCTGACTAATAAAAATTACAATATCGTAAGAAGGGATCGGCCCAACTCCTCTCAAGGGGGTGGGGTCGCAATCTTCATACGAAAGGGCATTAAACATAAAGTTATATATAATAGTGAAGTGCGAAGATTCGGGTTGCTAGAAGCCTGCATCGTTTGCATTCCTCTCCAGCAGGGGAAAAGAATGTACGCAATCGCGGTGTACGCACCTGACGCACCTCAGCAAGCTAATTTTATCGCAGAGCTCGAAAAACTTTTCGAATGCTTAAGACTGAACTTGGATGAGAATTATTATCTCATGGCAGGGGACTTAAACGCCAAACATGTAGATTGGGGAAACCAAATACAAAATCCTAGAGGGAACCATCTTTTTAATTGGATGGGTCGATACAGTGTTGAGTGTAGAATCGACCTTCTGGCTACAGATAGACCGTCATTTCCGAGAAGTGGTAGTTTTCTGGATCTTTTACTGCTTGACTCACGACTAGTTATAACTGATGCAACAAATCAACAGACAAGAAACTGTTTACGAACGATTGAATACGACAGTGATCACTGCGGACTTGCCACCGTAATACAGCTTCCGAGCGAACTTGTGGAGTTGGATGAGTTTGTGCCTGTGCACTCTTACAATTTCAGTAAGACGCGCTGGCCACGCTTCTCCAACGCCTTGGCAAGAGAAATACGTTCCGATGACATTTCTCCACCAAATGACAGAAACCTGACGAACCTCGAGATCGACGGGTTTCTGACTCAAATGGATACGACTATAAAACGAACAATGGACAAAACAATCCCAAAATATAAGGAACAAGACCCTACTGGTTTATACAAGAACGCGACAATCGACGCACTACACCGACAAAAAAGTGGACTGCTGACTAGGTTGAAACTTCTTTATAGACGTTTCACGGACACACGTGATCTGGAGATTAGGACATTGAAGTCGTCGATCAAAAACTTTAACGTTCTGATTAGACAAAACTATAGATTATCTATTAATTTATATTGGGATAACAGAATTCGGGCTGTTAATTCTAGCGACCCTAGTATGTTTCCCCAAATTAATAAGATATTTAGAAGAAATGATCAAAACGATCTTCCATGTCTTAAATTCAGAGGACAACAGATAACGAAGACCTACTAACGATTGCGGGAATTGATCCGGAAGATGCCGTTTTCGATTAGAATTTTTATATGATAGAAGATCCTCAAGAAAAGGTAGAAGCTGTGGGGGCTGCTTTCCAGCAAGTGTATAAGGTGAATGCTAGCATTCGTCCGAATCATGACCTGGAGAACAGAGCCTTACTACACAACTTCTACCTTGGAAATAACATAACGCAATGGCGATCTGAGAATACTGGTTTCACCGGGTTCAATGACGAAAACTTGGCAAACGCCACCATCGCCGAGCGAAATGGACCCAGTTCATTGTTAATTTCGAAGGTAGAACTTCAGTTAATTTTTCAAACATTAAAGAAAAAGAAATCTGCGGGGGTCGATGGTATACCCAACATTGTTTTACGACATCTCCCTCAGGAAGCAGTAGACATTTATACCACACTGTTCAACAACGCATTGAATAATGCATATTATCCAGTGAGTTGGAAAACAGCTGTGGTCCATCCTCTCCCCAAAAAGGGAAAGGACAGCTCCAATCCGGCAAATCTTCGGTCGATAAGTCTTCTTCCAAGTATCAGTAAGGTATTCGAAAAGATTCTCAATAGAGCTCTGTTCAAGTGGGCTGAGGACAAGAATATTATTCCAGACAATCAGTTTGGCTTTAAGGCGGGACATGAAACTATTCATGCTGCGTCTAAGTTAGTTTCTGATGTTCAATGGAACAAAGCGAAAAATCAATGCACAGGTGCCGTTCTTGTTGATTTAGAGAAGGCTTTCGACACCGTATGGTTAGAGGGTCTTTATCTGAAATTAACCAGATTTGGCATAAGTAAACCACTGTTGTATATGCTTCATGACATGCTCAATGGTAGAAAGTTTGTTGTCAAAAGTGGCAATGTAACTTCCACCACAACTTTTGATATTAAAAACGGTCTACAGCAAGGAGCTGTGAACTCGCCTATTCTTTTTAGTATTTACACCAGCGATCTGGTAGGTAGTCTCACTCATGCGATTGCGTATGCCGATGACCTTGTAGCGTACAGGACGGGTCCAAAAGTTGAAGTCATCAGAATTCTCTTGCAGCGTGACTTCGACAAGATTCAGCGATATTGTGATGACTGGAAGTTAAAAATTAACTTTCAGAAATCAGAAACTATCCTGTTTAGAACCCCTTTGTCTAAGGCTTCTAGGGATACAAGAAAGAACTGGAGAAATCTAGTGATCGTTGGACCAAGTGGACATCAACTGGCGAGTAAAGATGTAGTAAAGTACCTTGGTATCTGGCTAGATCAGTATCTATATTTCAATCGACATATAGATGCTGCTCTGGCCAGAGCTAGGGGAGCGTTTGCTCTGACAAGACGGTTGTTTTATAGCAGCCGCCTTGAAAACAGGGTGAAGGTGATTTGCTACATGGCCCTCATCCGGCCGATGATTGCCTATGGGTGCCCTGTGTGGTTTAACGTTGCCCCATCTCAAATGGAAAAGATTCGGGTGTTTGAGAGGCAGTGTCTTAGAACCTGTCTTGGATTACACAGAACACCAGAGTCGGAGTATAAACATTATTATGCCAACGAGGTCTTATACAACGGGGCCAATATAAATAGGATAGATAACTTTTTAATTAAGCTGATTCGGGGTCACATTGCAAGAGCGATGACCTCAGCCAATGGACTTATTTTCGGGGCTTATTACCCCAACAACGAATATAGTGAGAGCGTTTGTCTTAACGGTTTCATCCCGCCCGAGACATTCCTCTATTTAGACAGTCGGGGGCTGATACAGGATAGATTGGCGGTTCCGTTAATCTACCACGTCGGCCGTAGAACTGTGGATCGGCGAATCCTGTATGGTCGAGACGTCGACTCTGGGAACGGAGCAGAGCGTCTGCGGTTCAGTAGAGCTGTGCCCCTTCGGGACAAAAGGGACTTTTATAAGCAAGTTCGAAAATACTGGTGGTTGGGTGACCACCTTGATATTGATGGTTAGTCAAAGTTGTATATTTATGTAGGACAGTGGTGGCACCAAAAAAAAATATAAAACACATAAACTGCATTTGTTGGTGTGTATGTGCATTTGGCGCTGTTCAATATGTATTTATATCAATATATACATATTGATAACCGTGTGTGCATATATGCATTGGCTGCTGCACAAAAAAAAAAAAAAAAAAAAAAAAAAAAAAAGCTGCGGGTGGCTGTTTTAGTTTTAAGTTATTTTAAGTATTTTTAAGTAGTTTTAAGTTTTTACGTATATTTACGTATATTTTAGTTTTATTTAGGTAAAGGGTAGTTTTAAGTTTTTTATATAAAATATAAAATAAATGTCTTGAAAAACGAGTTTTTAAAAAAAAAATTTTTCTCGTTTAGTTTTAAGTAATTTTGAATTTTAATTTAAGTTAGTTTTTACGCCCAAAGGCATTTTTAATATATAGTTATAGTTTAATTTAGAGCGCCCGTATGGGGCCAGTAAGTTAGTTAAGTTATTCTGTAAGCTAGTTTTTAAGGTTTTTGTCTAGCATTTAAGTAGTTATAAGTTGAATTAAAAATAAAAATTGAATTAAAAAAAAAAAAAAAAAAAAAAAAAAGAGGAGCAGAATAATTCAGAGTGGAAGGTCGTGGGTTCGATTCTCACCCCGGGCAAGGCCTTTTTTTAAATTATTTCTGGCAAGAAGTTTCTAGGAGAAGAAAACGACAGCAACAACAAGAGCAGATGGTCAAACCAACGGGGACATCGAAAGATGGTCCCCCAACAACAACAAAAGGTGCTGGAACATCAGGCGATGTAACAGCAGATACACAGATAGCGGGGCCATCCAGAGGCCGAACAACAAGTACGGCAGCATCTGCTGAACCTTCAAGGTCAAGGAAAATGACAACAACAGAGTCATCGGCACGTGTCGAGGCCAAAACCATGAGCATGGCAACTGCCAAAACAACAAGCCCTACCAAAGGCAAATCACCAGGGCCGGCATGTGCCGAAGCAACTGAGGCAAATAAGAGGAGGCGCTACATAAACTACAAGCCGAACCTTGTTGTGAAGAAGCGCATAGGTGATGCAGCCCAGAAAATTGAAGGTCGTGAACGGTCAGCCAAGTCATCGGCTCAGGCCAAAATCCAGAGGCAGCTGGACAGCTCCTCCAACGACGAAGATGACAACAACAACGACAACAAGGGAGAAGGCGACGAGGCTGAGGCTGATGTCGTAAACGTCAAAGAGGCTGAAGAAGAAGTAGCGAAGAACCCAGAGCCAGCCAACGAGATCGCCGACGTAACAGGCGAAGAAAACGTAGCTGTCGTAGATGCCGAAGAAGACATAATATCCTACATGTCAGTAGAAGGAGAAGGGCACTACGTCAGTGGCGAGATAGTGGATCTGTCGGAGGAAGAAGAGGACGAACAGATTGAAACACTGACGCAGCAGATTTCCTCGCTCATAGAGATGGTTGAATCTCTGAGAAAGAAGCAGGAAGCGAGAAGGGAGAAGGAGCGCCAAGTGACTCTTGAGCAGCGCACCCGCCAACAAGCGCTCCAAGAGCAACTTGAAGCTACGCAACAACAGAAGCCTCCTCAGGAAAAACAACCACTCCCAGACCAGCAGCAGCCACATAAGCAGCAATCAAAGAAGCAGCCACAACAACAGCTTCACAAACAGCAACAGCCTCAGCAGCCGCAGGCAAAACAACAACAACAACCACAACCACAACAACAACGACAACAGACACAGAAGCAGCAACAGCAGCAGCAACCAACGCAACAGTGACAACCGCAGAAGTCAGAACAGCAGCAGACCCAACAGCAGCCGATGCAGCAGCAGCAGAGACAACAGCAGCAGTCACAACAACAACAGCAACAACAGCAACAACAGCAACAGCCACAAGCAAAGAAAGGTAAGGTGCCACCTATAAATACTTACAAAATGGAGATAAAAGAAACTATTGAAATATGTAGGTCGTTCGTAGGCAACAATTTTATAATTAAGCGGCTAAACGCAGACAGGCATTCTATTCAGTGCTCTTCTTTAGAGCACTACAGAAAAGTTAAAGACCTTCTGTCTCAAACTAAAACTGAGTATTATAGTTTCACACCAAAGGAAGACAAGCTTCAAACAGTCCTCCTGAAGGGTATCGAATCCTCTACGGATCCGCAGGCGCTCTTAGCTGAGCTCCGTCAAGTGCCGAGCGACGATCTCGATTTTATCGGGGTAAAACCGTTTACCACAGTCAAAGCCAGACGGGAGAAACGGAAGTTACCATTCTTCCTAGTTCAACTCTCGCCCCAAAGCAAATTGAGTGGTCTAAGGAATATAACAGTCCTGGATTACCAAGTTGTACGATGGGAGAAATTAAATAAGCAGAAAGACATGCTGCAATGCATGAACTGCCAAGGGTTTGGACACATTGCAGTTAACTGTGGTATGGACCCAGTCTGCGTTAAATGTGGAGATACCCACAAAACAGGGGAGTGTAAACTCGGGCAAGATAGGGTCACAGATATGACCCAGTTAAAATGTGCGCTCTGCCGAGGCTCCGGGCACCCCGCAAACTATCGGGGATGTCCGAAGTTTCAGGAAATGAAAAAAAAACAAAGACCAAAAGAAGACAGTAGAGGTGAGACGTCCTGAAGTACGCCAGACATCAACTTCCGTCAATCCCGCAATTTCTTACTCCCAAATGGCGTCCGGAAAGGGAAAAACGGTACAGCCTCAACCACAGGTAGCCAAACAGGTCCAAGTGCCTACGGCTCCTGTGCCAGAGGCAGATCTGATGCAGGTGTTGCTGACCATTCATGGTCAGTTAACCGACGTGCAAAAACAGATCAGGGAGCAGGCGGCTAGGGTGGATTACCTCTACTCTATTCTGCCGGCAACGCGAAATGGTTAAAGGCGCGCTGCCTGAGCAACCCTTTAAGATCCTAGCTGTGAATGTAAATTCGCTGATTAGGACCGAACGTAGAGCAAACCTCTTTCATTTGCTGCAAGACCAAAGTCCTGATGTGTTTATGGCTAGCGAAACTAAGCTAAACCAGAAACACAAACTGACTAATAAAAATTACAATATCGTGCGAAGGGATCGGCCCAACTCCTCACAAGGGGGTGGGGTCGCAATCTTCATACGAAAGGGTATTAATCATAAAGTTATATATAATAGTGAAGTGCGAAGATTCGGGTTGCTAGAAGCCTGCATCGTTTGCATTCCTCTCCAGCAGGGGAAAAGAATGTACGCAATCGCGGTGTACGCACCTGACGCACCTCAGCCAGCTAATTTTATCGCAGAGCTCGAAAAACTTTTCGAATGCTTAAGACCGAACTTGGATGAGAATTATTATCTCATGGCAGGGGACTTAAACGCCAAACATGTAGATTGGGGAAACCAAATTCAAAATCCTAGAGGGATCCATCTTTTTAATTGGATGGGTCGATACAGTGTTGAGTGTAGGATCGACCTTCTGGCTACAGATAGACCGTCATTTCCGAGAAGTGGTAGTTTTCTGGATCTTTTACTGCTTGACACACGACTTGTTATAACTGACGCAACAAATCAACAGACAAGAAACTGTTTACGAACAATTGAATACGACAGTGACCACTGCGGACTTGCCACCGTAATACAGCTTCCGAGCGACCTTGTGGAGTTGGATGAGTATGTGCCTGTGCACTCTTACAATTTCAGGAAGACGCGCTGGCCACGCTTCTCCAACGCCTTGGCAAGAAAAATACGTTCCGATGACATTTCTCCACCAAATGACAGAAACCTGACGAACGTCGAGATCGACGGGTTCCTGACTCAAATGGATACGACTATAAAACGAACAATAGACAGAACAATCCCAAAATATAAGGAACAAGACCCTACTGGTTTATACAAGAACGCGACAATCGACGCACTACACCGACAAAAAAGTGGACTGCTGACTAGATTGAAACTTCTGTACAGACGTTTCACGGACACACGTGATCTGGAGATTAGGACATTGAAGTCGTCGATCAAAAACATTAACGTTCTGATTAGACAAAACTATAGATCATCTATTAATTTATATTGGGATAACAGAATTCGGGCTGTTAATTCTAGCGACCCTAGTATGTTTCCCCAAATAAATAAGATATTTAGAAGAAATGATCAAAACGATCTTCCATGTCTTAAACTCCAGAGGACAACAGATAACGAAGACGTACTAACGATTGCGGGAATTGATCCGGAAGGTGCCGTTTTCGATGATAATTATTATATTATAGAAGATCCTCAGGAAAAGGTAGAGGCTGTAGGGGCTGCTTTCCAGCAAGTGTATAAGGTGAATGCTAGCATTCGTCCGAATCATGACCTGGAGAACAGAGCCTTACTGCACAACTTCTACCTTGGAAATAACATAACGCAATGGCGATCTGAGAATACTGGTTTCACCGGGTTCAATGACGAAAACTTGGCAAACGCCACCATCGCCGAGCGAAATGGACCCAGTTCATTGTTAATTTCGAAGGTAGAACTTCAGTTAATTTTTCAAACATTAAAGAAAAAGAAATCTGCGGGGGTCGATGGTATACCCAACATTGTGTTACGACATCTCCCTGAGGAAGCCATAGACATTTATACCACACTGTTTAACAACGCATTGAATAATGCATATTATCCAGTGAGTTGGAAGACAGCTGTGGTCCATCCTCTCCCCAAAAAGGGAAAGGACAGTTCCAATCCGGCAAATCTTCGGTCGATAAGTCTTCTTCCAAGTATCAATAAGGTATTCGAAAAGATTCTCAATAGAGCTCTGTTCAAGTGGGCTGAGGACAAGAATATTATTCCAGACAATCAGTTTGGCTTTAAGGCGGGACATGACACTATTCATGCCGCGTCTAAGTTAGTTTCTGATGTTCAATGGAACAAAGCGAAAAATCAATGCACGGGTGCCGTTCTTGTTGATTTAGAGAAGGCTTTCGACACCGTATGGTTAGAGGGTCTTTATCTGAAATTAACTAGATTTGGCATAAGTAAACCACTGTTATATATGCTTCATGACATGCTCAATGGTAGAAAGTTTGTTGTCAAAAGTGGCAATGTAACTTCGACCACAACTTTTGATATTAAAAACGGTCTACAGCAAGGAGCTGTGAACTCGCCGATTCTTTTTAGTATTTACACCAGCGATCTGATAGGTAGTCTCACTCATGCAATTGCGTATGCCGATGACCTTGTAGCGTACAGGACCGGTCCAAAAGTTGAAGTTATCAGAATTCTCTTGCAGCGTGACTTCGACAAGATTCAGCGATATTGTGATGACTGGAAGTTAAAAATTAACTTTCAGAAATCAGAAACTATCCTGTTTAGAACCCCTTTGTCTAAGGCCTCTAGGGATACAAGAAAGAACTGGAAAAATCTAGTGATCGTTGGACCAAGTGGACATCAACTGGCGAGTAAAGATGTAGTAAAGTACCTTGGTATCTGGCTAGATCAGTATCTATATTTCAATCGACATATAGATGCTGCTCTGGCCAGAGCCAGGGGAGCGTTTGCTCTGACAAGACGGTTGTTCCATAGCAGCCGCCTTGAAAACAGGGTAAAGGTGATTTGTTACATGGCCCTCATCCGGCCGATGATTGCCTACGGATGCCCTGTGTGGTTTAACGTTGCCCCATCTCAAATGGAAAAGATTCGGGTGTTTGAGAGACAGTGTCTTAGGACTTGTCTTGGATTACACAGAACACCAGATTCGGAGTACAAACATTACTATGCCAACGAGGTCTTAAACAACGGGGCCAATATAAACAGGATAGATAACTTTTTAATTAAGCTGATTCGGGGTCACGTTGCAAGGGCGATGACCTCAGCCAATGGACTTATTTTCGGGGCTTACTACCCCAATGATGAATATAGTGAGAGCATTCGTCTTAACGGCTTCATCCCGCCCGAGACATTCCTCTATTTAGACAGTCGGGGGCTGATACAGGATAGATTGGCGGTTCCGTTAATTTACCACGTCGGCCGTAGAACTGTGGATCGGCGAATCCTGTATGGTCGAGACATCGGCTCTGGGAACGAAGCAGAGCGTCTGCGGTTCAGTAGAACTGTGCCCCTTCGGGACAAAAAGGACTTAGATAAGCAAGTTAAAAAATACTGGTGGTTGGGTGACCACCTTGATATTGATGGTTCGTCGAAGTTGTCGCCTTGGCCGACCTACGTATTTCTAAGGTATAACTAGGTAGATTAAGTAGGACAGTGACGGTGGCACCAAAAAAAAAAAAGTTAAAAAATCCAAAAAATCGTTTGTTTGTGTATATGTGCATTTGGCGCTGTTACACATGCATATATGTGAATATATGCATATTAATAAGCGTGTGCGCATATGCATAGGCTGCTGCGAAAAAAAAAAAAAAAAAATACTGCTGGTGGCTGTTCTAGTTTTAAGTTATTTTAAGTATTTTAAGTAGTTTTAAGTTACTTACGTTTATTAACGTATATTTTAGTTTTATTTAGGTTAATTTAGCTTTATTTAGGTAAAGGGTAGTTTTAAGTGTTTTATATAAAATAAATGACATAGAAAAACGAGTTTTTTAAGAATTTTCTCGTTTAGTTTTAAGAAATATTGAATTTTAATTAAGTTAGTTTTTACGCTGAAAGGCATTTTTTAAATATAGTTATAGTATAATTTAGAGCGCCCGTATGGGGCCAGTAAGTTAGTTAAGTTAATATGTAAGCTAGTTGTTTAAGATTTTTTGTTTAGCATTAAGATAGATATAAGAAAATGAAAAAATAAAAAATGAATTAAAAAAAAGCGTGGCCGACGACAGACTGGAGGGGCGTGGGTTCGGGCCCCACCCTGGTCAGGGCTTTTTTTTAAATAAGTTCTGGGAAAAAGTCAACAAAAACCGAGAGGAGAAAGAACTACAGATGATAAAGTCAACGGGGACATCGGAAGATGCTCCCCCAACAACAAGTGAAGCAGCCAAAACATCAGGTGATGCAGCAGCAGCAGTTACGGTAGCGGTGCTTTCCAAAGAAGCCCAGCCAACAAAGACAGCGTCATCAGCACGTACCAAAGTAAATATAAACAGCATAACAACTGCAATAACAACAAGCTTTGCAAAAGGCACGACTTCAACACCAGTTCGTGCCATAGCAACTACAAATGAGGATAAAAAGAGAAGGCGTATCATTAGATACAAGCCTCATCTTATAAACCGTGCCGATAGGAGCACTAGAGCTAGGTTGGCTAAGGCCTCGGCTCAAGCCAAAATGCAGAGGGAGATAGAAAGCTCCTCTTATGAGGATGAGGACTTGAAAAACAACGACTATAATGTTGAGGGCGATGACGAGGCAGAGGCTGACGATGAAATCGCTAAAGAAGCTAACGACGAAGGCAAGAAAGGGGCAGCCAAAGATAAGAAGACGTGCGAGCAAAACGTCGCTGAGGTAGATGCCGAAGACATTGCTTACATGTCCGTAGAAGGGGAGGGGCACTACGTGATGAGCAAAAAAAAATTGCATCACTGACGGAGCAAATTTCTTCCCTCATGGAAATGGTGAAAGCGCTCAAAAATAAGCAAGAAGCGCGGAGAGAAAAAGAGCGGCTAGTTGCTCTCGAAAATAAAAAACAAAAAGCGCTCCAAGAGCAGCACAAGGCAGCAAAACTACAGCAGCCTCCCAAACAACAACCACTCCCAGAACTGCAGCACAAAAAGAAGCAGCCGACACAACAACTGCAGCCCCAGCATCGTCCTCAGCGGACGCAGCAACTGCAGCCCCAGCAACAGCATCAGCAACCAAAAATACAGCAACAACAACAACAGCAACAACAACAACAAAATACACAGAAGCAACAACAACAGCAGAAACAACACCAGCAGCGACAACCGCAGCAGAAGCAGACACCACAACAGCAGTCACAACAGCAACAACAACAGCGACAGCAACAGCAACAGCAACAGCCACAAGCAAAGAAAGGTAAGGTGCCACCAATTAATACCTTCAAAAGAGAATTAAAAGACACAATAGAGTTATGTAAGTCGGCCATAGGCAACAATTTTATTATTAAAAGGTTGAACGCAGACTGACACGCGATTCATTGCTCTTCGGTCGAGCATTATAAAAAAGTTAAAGATCTCTTGTCTCAAACGAAGACAGAATATTACAGTTTCACCCCGAAGGAAGACAAGCTACAAACAGTCCTCCTGAAGGGTATCGAATCCTCTACGGATCCGCAGGAACTCTTAGCTGAGCTCCGTCAAGTGGCGAGCGATGATCTCGATTTTATCGGGGTCAGACCGTTTTCCACAGTTAAGGCCAGACGGGAAAAACGGAATTTACCATTCTTCCTAGTTCAGCTCTCGCCCCAAAGCAAGTTGAGTGGTTTAAGGAGTATAACCGTCCTAAACTACCAAATTATAAGATGGGAAAAATTAAATAGGCAAAAAGACATGCTTCAATGCATGAACTGCCAAGGATACGGCCACGTGGCAGCAAACTGTGGTATGGATCCAGTTTGTGTCAAGTGTGGAGATTCCCACAAAATAGGTGAATATAAACTCAGAAAAGAGAGGGTCGAAGACAGGACCCAGTTAAAGTGTGCACTTTGCCGAGGCTCCGGGCACCCCGCAAACTATCGGGGATGTCCGAAGTTTCAGGAAATGAAAAAAAAACAAAGACCAAAAGAAGACAGTAGAGGTGAGACGTCCTGAAGTACGCCAGACATCAACTTCCGTCAATCCCGCAATTTCTTACTCCCAAATGGCGTCCGGAAAGGGAAAAACGGTACAGCCTCAACCACAGGTAGCCAAACAGGTCCAAGTGCCTACGGCTCCTGTGCCAGAGGCAGATCTGATGCAGGTGTTGCTGACCATTCATGGTCAGTTAACCGATGTGCAAAAACAGATAAGGGAGCAGGCGGCTAGGGTGGATTACCTCTACTCTATTCTGCCGGCAACGCGAAATGGTTAAAGGCGCGCTGCCTGAGCGACCCTTTAAGATCCTAGCTGTGAATGTGAATTCGCTGATTAGGACCGAACGTAGAGCAAATTTTTTTAATTTGCTGCAAGACCAAAGTACTGATGTGTTTATGGCTAGCGAAACTAAGCTAAACCAGAAACACAAACTGACTAATAAAAATTACAATATGGTAAGAAGGGATCGGCCCAACTCCTCTCAAGGGGGTGGGGTCGCAATCTTCATACGAAAGGGCATTAAACATAAAGTTATATATAATAGTGAAGTGCGAAGATTTGGGCTGCTAGAAGCTTGCATCGTTTGCATTCCTCTCCAGCAGGGGAAAAGAATGTACGCAATCGCGGTGTACGCACCTGACGCACCTCAGCCGGCTAATTTTATCGCAGAGCTCGAAAAGCTTTTTGAATGCTTAAGACTGAACTTGGATGAGAATTATTATCTCATGGCAGGGGACTTGAACGCCAAACATGTAGATTGGGGAAATCAAATACAAAACCCTAGAGGGAACCTTCTTTTTAATTGGATGGGTCGATATAGTGTTGAGTGTAGGATCGACCTTCTGGCTACAGATAGACCGTCTTTTCCGAGAAGTGGTAGTTTTCTGGATCTACTCCTGTTTGACTCAAGACTGATAATAACTGATACAGTAGGTCAACATACAAAAACCTGTTTACGAACGATTGAATACGACAGTGACCACTGCGGACTTGCCACCGTAATACAGCTCCCGAGCGAACTTTTGGAGTTTGATGAGTATGTGCCTGCGCACTCTTACAATTTCAGTAAGACGCGTTGGCCACGCTTCTCCAACTCCTTGGCAAAGAGAAATACGTTCCGATGACATTTCTCCACCAAATGACAGGAACCTGACGAACGTTGAGATCGACGGGTACCTGAATCAAATGGACACGACTATAAAACGAACAATGGACAGAACAATCCCAAAAAATAAGGAACACGACCCTACTGGTATATACAAGAACGCGACAATTGACGCACTACACCGACAAAAAAGTGGACTTCTGACTAAGTTGAAACTTCTGTACAGACGTTTCACGGACACACGAGATATGGAGATTTGGACATTGAAGTCGTCGATCAAAAATCTTAATAATCCGATCAGACAAAATTACAGGTTATCTTTTAGTTCATACTGGGATAACAGAATTCGGGCCGTTAATTCTAGCGACCCTAGTATGTTTCCCCAAATAAATAAGTTATTTAGAAGAAATGATCAAAACGAACTTCCATGTCTTAAACTTCAGAGGACAACAGATAACGAAGACGTACTAACGATTGCGGGAATAGATCCGGAGGCTGCCGTTCTCGATAATAATTTTTTTATAATAGAAGATCCTCAGGAAAAAGTAGAGGCTGTAGGTGCTGCTTTCCAGCAAGTGTATACGGTGAATGCTAGCATTCGTCCGAATCATGACCTGGAGAACAGAGCCTTACTGCACAACTTCTACCTTGGAAATAACATAACGCAATGGCGATCTGAGAATACTGGTTTCACCGGGTTCAATGACGAAAACTTGGCAAACGCCACCATCGCCGAGCGAAATGGACCCAGTTCATTGTTAATTTCGAAGGTAGAACTTCAGTTAATTTTTCAAACATTAAAGAAAAAGAAATCTGCGGGGGTCGATGGTATACCCAACATTGTGTTACGACATCTCCCTGAGGAAGCAATAGACATTTATACCACATTGTTCAACAACGCATTGAATAATGCATATTATCCAGTGAGTTGGAAAACAGCTGTGGTTCATCCTCTCCCCAAAAAGGGATAGGACAGCTCCAATCCGGAAAATCTTCGGTCGATAAGTCTTCTTCCAAGTATCAGTAGGGTATTCGAAAAGATTCTCAATAGAGCTCTGTTCAAGTGGGCTGAGGACAAGAATATTATTCCAGACAATCAGTTTGGCTTTGACATGACACTATTCATGCCGCGTCTAAGTTAGTTTCTGATGTTCAATGGAACAAAGCAAAAAACCAATGCACAGGTGCCGTTCTTGTTGATTTAGAGAAGGCTTTCGACACCGTATGGTTAGAGGGTCTTTATCTGAAGTTAACCAGATTTGGCATTAGTAAACCACTGTTATATATGCTTCATGACATGCTCAATGGTAGAAAGTTTGTTGTCAAAAGTGGCAATGTAACTTCCACCACAACTTTTGATATTAAAAACGGTCTACAGCAAGGAGCTGTGAACTCGCCGATTCTTTTTAGTATTTACACCAGCGATCTGATAGGTAGTCTCACTCATGCAATTGCGTATGCCGATGACCTTGTAGCGTACAGGACCGGTCCAAAAGTTGAAGTTATCAGAATTCTCTTGCAGCGTGACTTCGACAAGATTCAGCGATATTGTGATGACTGGAAGTTAAAAATTAACTTTCAGAAATCAGAAACTATCCTGTTTAGAACCCCTTTGTCTAAGGCCTCTAGGGATACAAGAAAGAACTGGAAAAATCTAGTGATCGTTGGACCAAGTGGACATCAACTGGCGAGTAAAGATGTAGTAAAGTACCTTGGTATCTGGCTAGATCAGTATCTATATTTCAATCGACATATAGATGCTGCTCTGGCCAGAGCCAGGGGAGCGTTTGCTCTGACAAGACGGTTGTTCCATAGCAGCCGCCTTGAAAACAGGGTAAAGGTGATTTGTTACATGGCCCTCATCCGGCCGATGATTGCCTACGGATGCCCTGTGTGGTTTAACGTTGCCCCATCTCAAATGGAAAAGATTCGGGTGTTTGAGAGACAGTGTCTTAGGACTTGTCTTGGATTACACAGAACACCAGATTCGGAGTACAAACATTACTATGCCAACGAGGTCTTATACAACGGGGCCAATATAAACAGGATAGATAACTTTTTAATTAAGCTGATTCGGGGTCACGTTGCAAGGGCGATGACCTCAGCCAATGGACTTATTTTCGGGGCTTACTACCCCAATGATGAATATAGTGAGAGCATTCGTCTTAACGGCTTCATCCCGCCCGAGACATTCCTCTATTTAGACAGTCGGGGGCTGATACAGGATAGATTGGCGGTTCCGTTAATTTACCACGTCGGCCGTAGAACTGTGGATCGGCGAATCCTGTATGGTCGAGACATCGGCTCTGGGAACGAAGCAGAGCGTCTGCGGTTCAGTAGAACTGTGCCCCTTCGGGACAAAAAGGACTTAGATAAGCAAGTTAAAAAATACTGGTGGTTGGGTGACCACCTTGATATTGATGGTTCGTCGAAGTTGTCGCCTTGGCCGACCTACGTATTTCTAAGGTATAACTAGGTAGATTAAGTAGGACAGTGACGGTGGCACCAAAAAAAAAAAAGTTAAAAAATCCAAAAAATCGTTTGTTTGTGTATATGTGCATTTGGCGCTGTTACACATGCATATATGTGAATATATGCATATTAATAAGCGTGTGCGCATATGCATAGGCTGCTGCGAAAAAAAAAAAAAAAAAATACTGCTGGTGGCTGTTCTAGTTTTAAGTTATTTTAAGTATTTTAAGTAGTTTTAAGTTACTTACGTTTATTAACGTATATTTTAGTTTTATTTAGGTTAATTTAGCTTTATTTAGGTAAAGGGTAGTTTTAAGTGTTTTATATAAAATAAATGACATAGAAAAACGAGTTTTTTAAGAATTTTCTCGTTTAGTTTTAAGAAATATTGAATTTTAATTAAGTTAGTTTTTACGCTGAAAGGCATTTTTTAAATATAGTTATAGTATAATTTAGAGCGCCCGTATGGGGCCAGTAAGTTAGTTAAGTTAATATGTAAGCTAGTTGTTTAAGATTTTTTGTTTAGCATTAAGATAGATATAAGAAAATGAAAAAATAAAAAATGAATTAAAAAAAAGCGTGGCCGACGACAGACTGGAGGGGCGTGGGTTCGGGCCCCACCCTGGTCAGGGCTTTTTTTTAAATAAGTTCTGGGAAAAAGTCAACAAAAACCGAGAGGAGAAAGAACTACAGATGATAAAGTCAACGGGGACATCGGAAGATGCTCCCCCAACAACAAGTGAAGCAGCCAAAACATCAGGTGATGCAGCAGCAGCAGTTACGGTAGCGGTGCTTTCCAAAGAAGCCCAGCCAACAAAGACAGCGTCATCAGCACGTACCAAAGTAAATATAAACAGCATAACAACTGCAATAACAACAAGCTTTGCAAAAGGCACGACTTCAACACCAGTTCGTGCCATAGCAACTACAAATGAGGATAAAAAGAGAAGGCGTATCATTAGATACAAGCCTCATCTTATAAACCGTGCCGATAGGAGCACTAGAGCTAGGTTGGCTAAGGCCTCGGCTCAAGCCAAAATGCAGAGGGAGATAGAAAGCTCCTCTTATGAGGATGAGGACTTGAAAAACAACGACTATAATGTTGAGGGCGATGACGAGGCAGAGGCTGACGATGAAATCGCTAAAGAAGCTAACGACGAAGGCAAGAAAGGGGCAGCCAAAGATAAGAAGACGTGCGAGCAAAACGTCGCTGAGGTAGATGCCGAAGACATTGCTTACATGTCCGTAGAAGGGGAGGGGCACTACGTGATGAGCAAAAAAAAATTGCATCACTGACGGAGCAAATTTCTTCCCTCATGGAAATGGTGAAAGCGCTCAAAAATAAGCAAGAAGCGCGGAGAGAAAAAGAGCGGCTAGTTGCTCTCGAAAATAAAAAACAAAAAGCGCTCCAAGAGCAGCACAAGGCAGCAAAACTACAGCAGCCTCCCAAACAACAACCACTCCCAGAACTGCAGCACAAAAAGAAGCAGCCGACACAACAACTGCAGCCCCAGCATCGTCCTCAGCGGACGCAGCAACTGCAGCCCCAGCAACAGCATCAGCAACCAAAAATACAGCAACAACAACAACAGCAACAACAACAACAAAATACACAGAAGCAACAACAACAGCAGAAACAACACCAGCAGCGACAACCGCAGCAGAAGCAGACACCACAACAGCAGTCACAACAGCAACAACAACAGCGACAGCAACAGCAACAGCAACAGCCACAAGCAAAGAAAGGTAAGGTGCCACCAATTAATACCTTCAAAAGAGAATTAAAAGACACAATAGAGTTATGTAAGTCGGCCATAGGCAACAATTTTATTATTAAAAGGTTGAACGCAGACTGACACGCGATTCATTGCTCTTCGGTCGAGCATTATAAAAAAGTTAAAGATCTCTTGTCTCAAACGAAGACAGAATATTACAGTTTCACCCCGAAGGAAGACA
Organism: Baccha elongata; assembly: GCA_951217065.1. Lineage (NCBI taxonomy): Eukaryota > Metazoa > Arthropoda > Insecta > Diptera > Syrphidae > Baccha > Baccha elongata. The sequence goes on from CATNUY010000331.1 coordinate 412,984, forward strand.
AGCTACAAACAGTCCTCCTGAAGGGTATCGAATCCTCTACGGATCCGCAGGAACTCTTAGCTGAGCTCCGTCAAGTGGCGAGCGATGATCTCGATTTTATCGGGGTCAGACCGTTTTCCACAGTTAAGGCCAGACGGGAAAAACGGAATTTACCATTCTTCCTAGTTCAGCTCTCGCCCCAAAGCAAGTTGAGTGGTTTAAGGAGTATAACCGTCCTAAACTACCAAATTATAAGATGGGAAAAATTAAATAGGCAAAAAGACATGCTTCAATGCATGAACTGCCAAGGATACGGCCACGTGGCAGCAAACTGTGGTATGGATCCAGTTTGTGTCAAGTGTGGAGATTCCCACAAAATAGGTGAATATAAACTCAGAAAAGAGAGGGTCGAAGACAGGACCCAGTTAAAGTGTGCACTTTGCCGAGGCTCCGGGCACCCCGCAAACTATCGGGGATGTCCGAAGTTTCAGGAAATGAAAAAAAAACAAAGACCAAAAGAAGACAGTAGAGGTGAGACGTCCTGAAGTACGCCAGACATCAACTTCCGTCAATCCCGCAATTTCTTACTCCCAAATGGCGTCCGGAAAGGGAAAAACGGTACAGCCTCAACCACAGGTAGCCAAACAGGTCCAAGTGCCTACGGCTCCTGTGCCAGAGGCAGATCTGATGCAGGTGTTGCTGACCATTCATGGTCAGTTAACCGATGTGCAAAAACAGATAAGGGAGCAGGCGGCTAGGGTGGATTACCTCTACTCTATTCTGCCGGCAACGCGAAATGGTTAAAGGCGCGCTGCCTGAGCGACCCTTTAAGATCCTAGCTGTGAATGTGAATTCGCTGATTAGGACCGAACGTAGAGCAAATTTTTTTAATTTGCTGCAAGACCAAAGTACTGATGTGTTTATGGCTAGCGAAACTAAGCTAAACCAGAAACACAAACTGACTAATAAAAATTACAATATGGTAAGAAGGGATCGGCCCAACTCCTCTCAAGGGGGTGGGGTCGCAATCTTCATACGAAAGGGCATTAAACATAAAGTTATATATAATAGTGAAGTGCGAAGATTTGGGCTGCTAGAAGCTTGCATCGTTTGCATTCCTCTCCAGCAGGGGAAAAGAATGTACGCAATCGCGGTGTACGCACCTGACGCACCTCAGCCGGCTAATTTTATCGCAGAGCTCGAAAAGCTTTTTGAATGCTTAAGACTGAACTTGGATGAGAATTATTATCTCATGGCAGGGGACTTGAACGCCAAACATGTAGATTGGGGAAATCAAATACAAAACCCTAGAGGGAACCTTCTTTTTAATTGGATGGGTCGATATAGTGTTGAGTGTAGGATCGACCTTCTGGCTACAGATAGACCGTCTTTTCCGAGAAGTGGTAGTTTTCTGGATCTACTCCTGTTTGACTCAAGACTGATAATAACTGATACAGTAGGTCAACATACAAAAACCTGTTTACGAACGATTGAATACGACAGTGACCACTGCGGACTTGCCACCGTAATACAGCTCCCGAGCGAACTTTTGGAGTTTGATGAGTATGTGCCTGCGCACTCTTACAATTTCAGTAAGACGCGTTGGCCACGCTTCTCCAACTCCTTGGCAAAGAGAAATACGTTCCGATGACATTTCTCCACCAAATGACAGGAACCTGACGAACGTTGAGATCGACGGGTACCTGAATCAAATGGACACGACTATAAAACGAACAATGGACAGAACAATCCCAAAAAATAAGGAACACGACCCTACTGGTATATACAAGAACGCGACAATTGACGCACTACACCGACAAAAAAGTGGACTTCTGACTAAGTTGAAACTTCTGTACAGACGTTTCACGGACACACGAGATATGGAGATTTGGACATTGAAGTCGTCGATCAAAAATCTTAATAATCCGATCAGACAAAATTACAGGTTATCTTTTAGTTCATACTGGGATAACAGAATTCGGGCCGTTAATTCTAGCGACCCTAGTATGTTTCCCCAAATAAATAAGTTATTTAGAAGAAATGATCAAAACGAACTTCCATGTCTTAAACTTCAGAGGACAACAGATAACGAAGACGTACTAACGATTGCGGGAATAGATCCGGAGGCTGCCGTTCTCGATAATAATTTTTTTATAATAGAAGATCCTCAGGAAAAAGTAGAGGCTGTAGGTGCTGCTTTCCAGCAAGTGTATACGGTGAATGCTAGCATTCGTCCGAATCATGACCTGGAGAACAGAGCCTTACTGCACAACTTCTACCTTGGAAATAACATAACGCAATGGCGATCTGAGAATACTGGTTTCACCGGGTTCAATGACGAAAACTTGGCAAACGCCACCATCGCCGAGCGAAATGGACCCAGTTCATTGTTAATTTCGAAGGTAGAACTTCAGTTAATTTTTCAAACATTAAAGAAAAAGAAATCTGCGGGGGTCGATGGTATACCCAACATTGTGTTACGACATCTCCCTGAGGAAGCAATAGACATTTATACCACATTGTTCAACAACGCATTGAATAATGCATATTATCCAGTGAGTTGGAAAACAGCTGTGGTTCATCCTCTCCCCAAAAAGGGATAGGACAGCTCCAATCCGGAAAATCTTCGGTCGATAAGTCTTCTTCCAAGTATCAGTAGGGTATTCGAAAAGATTCTCAATAGAGCTCTGTTCAAGTGGGCTGAGGACAAGAATATTATTCCAGACAATCAGTTTGGCTTTGACATGACACTATTCATGCCGCGTCTAAGTTAGTTTCTGATGTTCAATGGAACAAAGCAAAAAACCAATGCACAGGTGCCGTTCTTGTTGATTTAGAGAAGGCTTTCGACACCGTATGGTTAGAGGGTCTTTATCTGAAGTTAACCAGATTTGGCATTAGTAAACCACTGTTATATATGCTTCATGACATGCTCAATGGTAGAAAGTTTGTTGTCAAAAGTGGCAATGTAACTTCCACCACAACTTTTGATATTAAAAACGGTCTACAGCAAGGAGCTGTGAACTCGCCGATTCTTTTTAGTATTTACACCAGCGATAGGTAGTCTCACTCATGCGATTGCGTATGCCGATGACCTTGTAGCGTACAGGACGGGTCCAAAAGTTGAAGTCATCAGAATTCTCTTGCAGCGTGACTTCGACAAGATTCAGCGATATTGTGATGACTGGAAGTTAAAAATTAACTTTCAGAAATCAGAAACTATCCTGTTTAGAACCCCTTTGTCTAAGGCTTCTAGGGATACAAGAAAGAACTGGAGAAATCTAGTGATCGTTGGACCAAGTGGACATCCACTGGCGAGTAAAGATGTAGTAAAGTACCTTGGTATCTGGCTAGATCAGTATCTATATTTCAATCGACATATAGATGCTGCTCTGGCCAGAGCTAGGGGAGCGTTTGCTCTGACAAGACGGTTGTTTTATAGCAGCCGCCTTGAAAACAGAGTGAAGGTGATTTGCTACATGGCCCTCATCCGGCCGATGATTGCCTAAGGGTGCCCTGTGTGGTTTAACGTTGCCCCATCTCAAATGGAAAAGATTCGGGTGTTTGAGAGGCAGTGTTAGGACCTGTCTTGGATTACACAGAACACCAGAGTCGGTGTACAAGCATTATTATGCCAACGAGGTCTTATACAACGGGGCCAATATAAACAGGATAGATAACTTTTTAATTAAGCTGATTCGGGGTCACATTGCAAGAGCGCTGACCTCAGCCAATGGACTTATTTTTGGGGCTTATTACCCCAATGAAGAATATAGTGAGAGCGTTTGTCTTAACGGTTTCATCCCGCCCGAGACATTCCTCTATTAAGACAGTCGGGGGCTGATACAGGATAGATTGGCAGTTCCGTTAATCTACCACGTCGGCCGTAGAACTGTGGATCGGCGAATCCTGTATGGTCGAGACGTCGGCTCTGAGAACGGAGCAGAGCGTCTGCGGTTCAGTAGAGCTGTGCCCCATCGGGACATAAAGGACTTGAATAAGCAAGTTAAAAAATACTGGTGGTTGGGTGACCACCTTGATATTGATGGTTAGTCGAAGTTGTTGCCTCGGCCGACCTACGTATTTCTAAGGTATAACTAGGTAGATTAAGTAGGACAGGACGGTGGCACCAAAAATATATAAAAAATCAAAAAATTGCTGGTTTGTGGATATGTGCTTGAGCGCATACATATGTATATATGTTAATATATGCATATGTATGCGCGTGCATGTGCATCGGCAAAAAAAAAAAAATCCTGCTGGTGGCTGTTCTAGTTTTAAGTTATTTTAAGTATTTTTAAGTAGTTTTAAGTTAATTACGTATATTTACGTATATTTTAGTTTTATTTAGGTTAATTTAGTTTTATTTAGGTAAAGGGTAGTTTTAAGTTTTTATATAAAATAAAATGTCTTGAAAAACGAGTTTTTAAAAATTTTCTCGTTTAGTTTTAAGTAATTTTGAATTTTAATTTAAGTTAGTTTTTACGCCCAAAAGCATTTTTAATATATAGTTATAGTATAACTTAGAGCGCCCGTATGTGGCCAGTAAGTTAGTTAAGTTATTCTGTAAGCTAGTTGTTTAAGATTTTTTGTCTAGCATTAAGATAGATATAAGAAAATGGAAAAGTAAAAAATGAATTCAAATGTAAATGTAAAAATGTAATATGTTTACTTCTTTTTGATTGCTACATAATATATTTTAATAATTTTGTTTTCCCATTTGGAAATTTGTAGTGATTTTTTTTTGCTGATATAGTGGTAGTTTGATTTTGATGGTGTTATTTTTAGTGTTGTTACTTATTAATATTATCATCATAGAAGCTCTTTTGATGTCATAATAATTTTAAGTACTATCTTGTTATTTTAATTTTCCTCTAAATTCATATTTTTATTGAGCTCGCTGGTTGTGCGTGTCTGCTCGTGGTTGAGTTCATTCAAGTGATAAATTTTTTCAGGTTCGAATCCCAGACAAGACTATTTGTTCTTACTTTCTTTTTTTTTTTGTTTTATTTAATTTTTGTTGTTTCTTGATTCTTTATTATTATGAATTGTTCAGCTGTTAAGTGCCTTGAGCATTCGGACTCAGTCCCCCTTTTCGAATGCTTTGGTTTTTGTGGTCAACCTTTAGTTTCAACTGAAATAATAAATCAAAAAATTTCTAGTTCTTCTAAGAGCAAGAAAAGAGGCCGCGAGGGTTCATCGTCATCGAAAAACCCTTACCCTGCTCCTAAACGTACGAACCTTAGGAGCAATAATAATAAAACAGTTGAAAACGCTTCAGTTCCTGTCCAGGATATGAACATTTCAACCGCCATCTTTTAAATGCTGACTTAGATCAACCAATAGCTTCCATTGATACGCCCATCCAAACAGTTGAGATTGAAAATCCTACCATTAGTTCTCTTTCCGTGATAACCTCTGTAGCACCGAAAAAAATTGAAGCAGTACCTAGGCCAAAATTAATATTTGTGTCCCGACTGGACCCCAACCTTCAATCCAGTGATATACTCCAACATCTGGTGGACATCAAATGTATCTCTTCTTCTTCATGCATTAAATGCATTAAAATCAGTAAACCTGATAGCTTCGTATCCTCTTTCAAAATAACAGCTCCCCCATCATTATTTGATGCTCTTTGTAAAAGCAAGTATTGGCCTACCGATACTCTTGTTAAGGAATTTTTGGTGCGTTCTAAACAAAGAGTTAATCGAAAATCTTCGGAAATCCCTGCTTCAAAAAACTAAATAGGTTATCCATCTTCTACCAGAACTTTAGAGGGATTCGCAGCAAAACTGCTGAAATTTTAAAAAAATCTCAGGCATTTCCGCATGATATCATTGTTCTTACTGAAACATGGCTCAATGACACCTTTTTAGACAAGGAAATTTTTGACGAAGAGTTCAATGTTTTCAGAAGAGATCGTCATGTAGATAAGCCCAAAGAAGTTGGTGGTGGTGTTTTGATTGCTGTTCGTAATAATCTCACATCTAATCTTGTCTCATTCCCTTTTAATGTATCAATTGAACTTATTTGCCTTAGAATTTCAATTGAATCCAAAGATTTTTACATTCTGAATGTTTATATTCCTCCTAAAAGTCCAGCAGCAATTTATTCTGAGGTCTCCTTAGCTTTGGATCATGTAATTGTTACAGCTGGCTTTAATAGTAATATTTTACTGGTGGGTGATTTCAATTTGCCTAACGTTAATTGGATCCCCTCAGAAGACGAGTCCTATTTTGAAGCATCCTCTACTTCCTCTCAACAGGAGCTTCTTCTTTTGGATAATATTATTTGTACTGACTTACAGCAAGTAAGCTGTATTAAAAACTTAAAAAATCGAATTCTCGATTTAGTCTTTTCATCTGACGCTGCTAGTGTTGTTGTGGTAGAATCTGCCACAGCCTTATCTAATATAGACAACTACCATCCTCCCCTTGATATATTTTTGGATTTGAGCTGCCATTTGCTCAATAACACTCAGTCTCATGACTGTTCATATTCTCTTGATTTTCGTAAAGCTAATTTTCAATTACTTTATAATGAATTAAGTTCCTCTGGTATTTCAGATATTTCTTTAACTAATATTGACGTTGCAGTTACTGAATTTTATACTATTTTCAATAACTGCTTAGCAATATCTGTTCCTACTAAACTGTCTAAAACTTCCCAAGTTTCACATCCATGGTTTACAAAGGAGCTCACATCTCTTCGTAACAAAAGAAATAAGGCTTGGAAAACTTATATCAAAAGTCTTTCTAGTTTGGATCATAATGTGTATATTTCGCTTTTTGAGCAGTTTAATAACCTTTCTAAAAGTTTATACTCTGACTACTTAAAGGAAATGGAGGTTTCATTGAAACTTGATCCAAAGAAGTTTTGGAATTTTGTAAATTCAAAAAAGAAGTCTGACGGATATCCAATAAACTTTGTTTATAATGAATCTTCGTTAACGAACTCTTCTGATATCTGTAATGCATTTTCAGAAAATTTTAGTAACTCTTTTATTGACACTCGTGTTGATATTGATGTCGAGTTCTTTGAATATTTGCGTGACTGTCCTCAAGTTACTTTTAACAACGTTCCGATGGAACATGACAAAATTTTACATTTTCTTTCATTGCTAAAAGATGACTACTCTCCAGGCCCAGATGGCATTCCTCCAAAATTATAGCTTTTCCTCTTCAACTTCTTTTCGAGCTATCCCTTAAGTCGGGGAAATTTCCCAGTGTATGGAAAAAATCATTTATTACACCCGTTTTTAAAAAGGGTAGTAAGTCTGACATAAAGAACTACAGACCGATTGCCAAACTCTCTTGTAGTTCAAAGCTATTTGAGCAAGTGGTTTGTAATAGTATGACGTTTTTCTGCAAAAATATTATCTGTAATCAACAACATGGATTTATGCAGAGGCGGTCAACGGTAACGAACCTTCTAACGTTTTTACACAAGTGCTCCAATGCTTTGGAAAACGGACAGGAACTAGATTGCATTTATACCGACTTTTCAAAAGCTTTTGACCAACTTTCCCACGACATTATAATTTTTAAACTTAAGGCCTTTGGATTTTCTGCTGGATTTATTGATTGGATATATTCTTATCTTCGAAATAGACCCTACCAGGTGAAATTCAGAAAAACATTTTCAAACCCTTTTACTCCCAACTCTGGAGTACCACAAGGAAGTCATTTAGGTCCCATTCTTTTTATTCTTGCTATTAATGATGTAACATCATGCATTCGCAATAGTGAAATTCTGGTTTTTGCTGACGATATGAAGATTTTTAAATCTATATGCTCAAGCGGTGATCGTGTGAATCTGCAAGCCGACATTGATAGCTTTTGTACTTGGTGCAGCAAGAATGGATTAAACCTTAACCCAGCGAAATGTCAAACTATGACTTTTTCAAAGAAACGAGTACCAATCATATTTGACTATCATATTTCACAACATACATTGTGCCGTGTTGTTAGTTTTAAAGATCTTGGAATCGTCTTCAATCCAAGTCTAGATTTCACAGAGCACATCAACTCTCTTGTTAAAAAGGCTAACTCAATGTTAGAATTTGTAAAAAGATGGTCAAGACCCTTATGTTACCCTATCTTTATACAATTGTTTTGTTCGTCCGCATCTGGAATACGCATCGCAGGTATGGACTCCGTTCTATGATGTTCATAGATCTAGGATAGAGGCAGTTCAGCATAATTTTGTACGTTTTGCTTTAAAAGGTCTTCCCTGGACAGATCCTTATAACCTTCCACCTTATGAACACCGAATTCAGCTTCTACACATTCAGTCCTTGTTACAGATATAGTTTTTATCCACCAACTTCTTTCGGGCGCATTAGATGCACCTGATCTACTTACTTGTGTTGGACTCAATTATAGTGCTTGTGTTATTGTAGTGATTTGTTTTACATTACTAACAACTAACACCAGCACTAAGTGATGAGCCAGTGGAACACATATTATGTGTTGGCAAATCTTTGTTCATAAGCTGAAGCTTGTTCTAAGCTCCTTATGAACAGGATCTGATAGTGTAAAAAAAAAGGTCTGTTAACACTAGGTGTCACGTGAAGTGATAGTGTAGTTAAATTAGAACTCATTTCTATTTCTGTTAACAATAAACAATTGTATTGAAGAATATAGTTAACTAATAAATTTCTTTTAAAGGAATAAAAATTATTTTTTTCTCTAAAGAAAATTTTTGTAAAGTTTTTCTTATTTCTTTCAGATGGACGTCTCGATAGAGTCTTCAAGTATGAACTCAAGTTAAAGTAGTAAATTTTCTCAGGAAAATTTTACTATTGAAAATAAATATTTAGAATGGATTTAGTACAGAAATAGATAAATAAACATATTGATAATTCTTGTTTTATTCTTTTTTTTTTGAAGCGTCTTTGAAGTTTAACTCAGTACTTTTTCAGAAAAACTGTTGTAAAACAGGTTGCGATTAGTTAAATGAAAGATTACCTTTCTTGATCCGTCTTTATTTTTTGTTGATGCGGACTACAAAGAAATAGTATTTTTCGTCTTTTATTAACTACTCGTACTCTTTTTCTTCAACAAAAGAAAATTTATTTAATCTTCTGATCCCAACTTTATTTTTCGGTTGGAACATACGATGTCCGAAGCTATTTATCTCTTAACCTTAAGTTAATCATTTTGTAGATCGCTTGATGTTTACTAAGATTATATTCATTATTTTAACTCTTCTATCATATTTCGTTTTATTTTTCTATCCAAATAACACAAATAGTGTTTCTGTCTCTTTTCTGAATGATACTCATTTTTCTACTTCAACTAATACTTGTTCAACTATTATTTGCAAAAACTTACTCTATCGTATTTGTGTAAGTCCACTACTCTCACTACTTAAGTCCTCAAAAAAAATATTATTATTATTATTATTTTATTCTACTCCGTAGATAAATCTACGAAGTAGAATAAAATAACCACGCGCAATGATGCTTGATTTCGCTGATCTATTGGGAAGCGATGCATTTCATTTTTAATTAATTTTTTATTTTTCATTTTCTTATATCTATCTTAATGCTAGACAAAAAATCTTAAACAACTAGCTTACATATTAACTTAACTAACTTACTGGCCCCATGCGGGCGCTCTAAATTAAACTGTGACTATACTTAATCAATGCCTTTCGACGTAAAATAACTTATATTTAAAATTCATGATAACTTAAAACTAACGAGAAAATTATTAAAAAAAAAACTCATTATCAATATCATTGTTTTTTAAATTTTTTATAAAACTTAAAGCTACCCTTTACCTAAATAAAACTAATTAAAACTTAATTAAAACTAACTTAAAATACATTATATCTAATTAAAACTACTTAAAATAACTTAAAAACTAGAACAGCCACCAGCTATTTTTTTTTTTTTTTTGTGTCACCGTCCTGTTTTACCTACTCTGGATGAAGCGGGATGAAACCGTTAAGACGTACACTTTCACTATACTCATCATTGGGGTAGTAAGCCCCAAAAATAAGTCCATTGGTCGAGGTCATCGCTCTTGCAATGTGACCCCGATTCAGCTTGATTAAAAAGTTATCTATCCTGTTTATATTGGCCCTGCTGTATAGAACCTCGTTGGCATAGTAATGTGTGTACTCTGACTCTGGTGTTCTGTGCAATCCAAGGCAGCGTCTAAGACACTGTCTCTCAAACACCCGAATCTTTTCCATTTGAGATGAGGCAACGTTGAACCACACAGGGCATCCATAGGCAATCATTGGCTGGATAAGGGCCATGTAGCAAATCACCTTTATTTTGCTGTCAAGGCGGCTGCTATAGAACAACCGTCTTGTCAACCCAAAGGCTCCCCTAGCTCTGGTCAGAGCAGCATCTACATGTCGATTGAAATATAGATACTGATCTAGCCAGATGCCAAGGTACTTTACCACATCTTTACTTGCCAGTGGATGTCCACTTGGTCCAACGATCACTAGATTTCTCCAGTTCTTTCTTGTATCCTTAGAAGCCCTAGACAACGGGGTTCTAAACAGGATAGTTTCTGACTTCTGGAAGCTAATTTTTAACTTCCAGTCATCACAATATCGCTGAATCTTGTCGAAGTCACGCTGCAAGAGAATTATAATGACTTCAACTTTTGGACCGGTCCTGTACGCTACAAGGTCATCGGCATACGCAATTGCATGAGTGAGACTACCTATCAGATCGCTGGTGTAAATACTAAAAAGAATCGGCGAGTTCAGAGCTCCTTGCTGTAGACCGTTTTTAATATCAAATGTTGTGGTAGAAGTTACATTGCCACTTTTGACAACAAACTTTCTACCATTGAGCATGTCATGAAGCATATACAACAGTGGTTTACTTATGCCAAGTCTAGTTTACTTCAGATAAAGACCCTCTAACCATACAGTGTCGAAAGCCTGCTCTAAATCAACCAGAACGGCACCCGTGCATTGATTTTTCGCTTTGTTCCATTGAACATCAGAAACTAACTAAGACGCGGCATGAATAGTGTCATGCCCCGCCTTAAAGCCAAACTGATTATCTGGAATAATATCTTCGTCCTCAGCCCACTTGAACAGAGCTCTATTGAGAATCTTCTCAAATACCTTACTGATACTTGGAAGAAGACTTATCGACCGAAGATTTGCCGGATTGGAGCTGTCCTTTCCCTTTTTGGGGAGAGGATGGACCACAGCTGTCTTCCAACTCACTGGATAATATGCATTATTCAGTGCGTTGTTGAACAATGTGGTATAAATGTCTACTGCTTCCTGAGGGAGATGTCGTAACACAATGTTGGGTATGCCATCGACCCCCGCAGATTTATTTTTCTTTAATGTTTGAAAAATTAACTGAAGCTCTACCTTCGAAATTAACAATGAACTGGGTCCATTTTGCTCGGCGATGGTGGCGTTTGCCAAGTTTTCGTCATTGAACCCGGTGAAACCGGTATTCTCGGATCGCCATTGCGTAATGCTATTACCAAGGTAGAAGTTGTGCAGTTAGGCTCTGTTCTCCAGGTCATGATTCGGACGAATGCTAGCATTCACCTTATACACTTGCTGGAAAGCAGCACCTACAGCCTCTACTTTTTCCTGAGGATCTTCTATTATAAAAGAATTATTATCGAGAACGGCAGCCTCCGGATCTATTCCTGCAATCGTTAGTACGTCTTCGTTATCTGTTGTCCTCTGAAGTTTAAGACATGGAAGTTCGTTTTGATCATTTCTTCTAAATAACTTATTTATTTGGGGAAACATACTAGGGTCGCTAGAATTAACGGCCCGAATTCTGTTATCCCAGTATGAATTAATAGATAACCTGTAATTTTGTCTGATCGGATTATTAAGATTTTTGATCGACGACTTCAATGTCCTAATCTCCATATCTCGTGTGTCCGTGAAACGTCTGTACAGAAGTTTCAACTTAGTCAGAAGTCCACTTTTTTGTCGGTGTAGTGCGTCAATTGTCGCGTTCTTGTATATACCAGTAGGGTCGTGTTCCTTATTTTTTGGGATTGTTCTGTCCATTGTTCGTTTTATAGTCGTGTCCATTTGATTCAGGTACCCGTCGATCTCAACGTTCGTCAGGTTCCTGTCATTTGGTGGAGAAATGTCATCGGAACGTATTTCTCTTTGCCAAGGAGTTGGAGAAGCGTGGCCAACGCGTCTTACTGAAATTGTAAGAGTGCGCAGGCACATACTCATCAAACTCCAAAAGTTCGCTCGGGAGATGTATTACGGTGGCAAGTCCACAGTGGTCACTGTCGTATTCAATCGTTCGTAAACAGTTTTTTGTATGTTGACCTACTGTATCAGTTATTATCAGTCTTGAGTCAAACAGGAGTAGATCCAGAAAACTACCACTTTTCGGAAAAGACGGTCTATCTGTAGCCAGAAGGTCGATCCTACACTCAACACTATATCGACCCATCCAATTAAAAAGAAGGTTCCCTCTAGGGTTTTGTACTTGATTTCCCCAATCTACATGTTTGGCGTTCAAGTCCCCTGCCATGAGATAATAATTCTCATCCAAGTTCAGTCTTAAGCATTCAAAAAGCTTTTCGAGCTCTGCGATAAAATTAGCCGGCTGAGGTGCGTCAGGTGCGTACACCGCGATTGCGTACATTCTTTTCCCCTGCTGGAGAGGAATGCAAACGATGCAAGCTTCTAGCAGCCCAAATCTTCGCACTTCACTATTATATATAACTTTATGTTTAATGCCCTTTCGTATGAAGAGAACCCCTTGAGAGGAGTTGGGCCGATCCCTTCTTACGATATTGTAATTTTTATTAGTCAGTTTGTGTTTCTGGTTTAGCTTAGTTTCGCTTGCCATAAACACATCAGTACTTTGGTCTTGCAGCAAATTAAAAAAAATTGCTCTACGTTCGGTCCTAATCAGCGAATTCACATTCACAGCTAGGATCTTAAAGGGTCGCTCAGGCAGCGCGCCTTTAACCATTTCGCGTTGCCGGCAGAATAGAGTAGAGGTAATCCACCCTAGCCGCCTGCTCCCTTATCTGTTTTTGCACATCGGGTAACTGACCATGAATGGTCAGCAACACCTGCATCAGATCTGCCTCTGGCACAGGAGCCGTAGGCACTTGGACCTGTTTGGCTACCTGTGGTTGAGGCTGTTCCGCGTTTCCCTTTCCAGACGCCATTTGGGTGTAAGAAATTCCGGGATTAACGGCAGTTGTTGTCTGGCGTACTACTTGGTGTTTTACCTCCACTGTTTTCTTTTGAGCTTTGTTCTTTTTCATTTCCTGAAACTTTGGACATCCCCGATAGTTTACGGGGTGCCCAGAGCCTCGGAAAAGTGCACATTTTAACTGGGTCCTGTCTTCGACCCTATCTTTAACAAGCTTACATTCCCCTATCTTGTGGGAGTCTCCACACTTGACGCAAACTGGATCCATACCACAGTTAGCTGCCACGTGGCCGTACCCTTGGCAGTTCATGTCTCTCTGCCTATTTAATTTTTCCCATATTACAATTTGGTAGTTTAGGACGGTTATACTCCTTAAACCACTCAACTTGCTTTGGGCGAGAGCTGAACGAGGAAGAATGGTAAATTCCGTTTCTCCCGTCTGTCCTTAACTGTGGAAAACGGTCTGACCCCGATAAAATCGAGATCATCGCTCGCCACTTGACGGAGCTCAGCTAAGAGCGCCTGCGGATCCGTAGAGGATTCTATACCCTTCAGGAGAACTGTTTGCAGCTTTTCTTCCTTCGGGGTGAAACTGTAGAATTCTGTCTTCGTTTGTGATAAAAGATCTTTGACTTTTTTATAATGCTCGACCGAAGAGCAATGAATAGCGTGTCGGTCTGCGTTCAATCTTTTAATAATAAAATTATTGCCTATGGCCGACTTACATAGTTCTATTGTATCTTTTAATTCTATTTTATAAGTATTAATTGGTGGCACCTTACCGTTTTTTGCTTGTGGCTGTTGCTGATGTTGCTGCTGCTGTTGTGACTGCTGCTGTTGTGCCTGCTGCTGTTGTATCTGCTGCGGTTGTTGTTGCTGTTGTATTTTCTGCTGCTGTTGTTGCTTCTGTGTCTCTTGTTGCTGTATTGGTTGTTGTGTTTGTTGTTGTATTTGCTTTTGTTGCTGATGTTGTTGTTGTTTCTGTTGTTGTTGTTGTTGTTGTTGTTGCTGTTGTTGTAGCGGTTGCTTTTGCTGTTGCTGTTGTTGTTGTTGTTGTTGTTGTTGTTGCTTTTGTTTTTGTTTTTGTTGCTTTGCTTGCGGTTGCTGATGCTGTTGCTGGGTCTGCAGTTGCTGCGCCTGCTGCTTCTTTTTGTGCTGAATTTCCGGAAGTGGTTGTTGTTGCTTGAGGGACTGCTGCTTTTGTTCAGCTCTTTGTTGCTCTTGGAGCGTTTTTTGTCTTTTGCTTTCAAGAGCAACTAGGCGCTCTTTTTCCCTACGCGCTTCTTGTTTTTCTTTCAGTGCTCTTACCATTGCCATAAGTGCAGAGATTTGCTCTGTCAGTGATTCTATTTTTTCTTCCTTAGTTTCTGATTCTGGAGGTGAAAGAAGTACTAACTCGGCACTCACGTAGTGCCCCTCACCTTCTACGGAAATGTAAGCAATGTCTTCAGCATCTGCCGCAGCGACGTTTTGTTCATCTGTCTTCTTGTCAGTCTCGTTGACGGCCCCTTTGGCGACCTCATAGTCAGCTTCTCCTGCTATTTCGTCGTCCGCCTCTGCCTCGTCATCGCCCTCATCTTCGTGTTCGTTGTCATCCTCGTAGGAGGAGCTTTCAACCTGCCTGTACATTTTAGCTTGAGCCGATGCCTTAGCCAACTTCGCTCTTGTGCTCCTGTCAGGGCGGTTTACAAGATGGGGCTTGTATCTAATGATACGCCTCCTCTTTTTGTGTTCTTTTGTTGTTGCTGCGGCACGTGGCGGTGTTGAGGACTTGCCTTTTGGAAGGCTTGATGTTGTTGCAGTTGCTAAGCTGCTTTTATTGGCCTCGGTACGTGCCGATGACTTAGTCGTTGTTGTTGCTATAGTTATAGCTGTTGATACTTGAGCATTGGAAGGGCCCGCTATATTAGCATTTGCCGTTGCATCACCTGATGCTCCGGCACATTCTCTTGTTGTTGGGGGATCATCTTTCGATGTCCCCGTTGGCTTTACCATCTGTATTTGTTGTTCCTCTTTGTTTTTGTTCACCTTCCCCCAGAACTTATTTAAAAAAAAGCCCTGACCAGGGTGGGTCTCGAACCCACGACCCTCCACTTTGTCGTCGTTCACGCTACCCACTAGGCTTTTTTTTTTTTTTTGCATTTTAATTCATTTTTTATTTTTTCATTTTCTTATATCTATCTTAATGCTAGACAAAAAATCTTAAACAACTAGCTTACATATTAACTTAACTAACCTACTGGCCCCATACGGGCGCTCTAAATTATACTATAACTATATTCAAAAAATGCCTTTCAGCGTAAAAACTAACTTAATTAAAATTCAATATTTCTTAAAACTAAACGAGAAAATTCTTAAAAAACTCGTTCTTCTATGTCATTTATTTTATATAAAAACTTAAAACTACCCTTTACCTAAATAAAACTAAATTAACCTAAATAAAACTAAAATATACGTAAGTAACTTAAAACTACTTAAAATACTTAAAATAACTTAAAACTAGAACAGCCACCAGCACCATTTTTTTTTTTTTTTTTTCGCAGCAGCCTATGCATATGCGCACACGCTTATTAATATGCATATATTCACATATATGCATGTGTAAGAGCGCCAAATGCACATACACACAAACAAACGATTTTTTAGATTTTTTAACTTTTTTTGGTGCCACCGTCACTGTCCTACTTAATCTACCTAGTTATACCTTAGAAATACGTAGGTCGGCCAAGGCAACAACTTCGATTAACCATCAATATCAAGGTGGTCACCCAACCACCAGTATTTTTTAACTTGCTTATCCAAGTCCTTTTTGTCCCGAAGGGCCACAGCTCTACTGAACCGCAGACGCTCTGCTCCGTTCCCAGAGCCGACGTCTCGACCATACAGGATTCGCCGATCCACAGTTCTACGGCCGACGTGGTAGATTAACGGAACCGCCAATCTATCCTGTATCAGCCCCCGACTGTCTAAATAGAGGAATGTCTCGGGCGGGATGAAACCGTTAAGACGAACGCTCTCACTTTATTCATCATTGGGGTAGTAAGCCCCGAAAATAAGTCCATTGGCTGAGGTCATCGCCCTTGCAACGTGACCCCGAATCAGCTTAATTAAAAAGTTATCTATCCTGTTTATATTGGCCTCGTTGTATAAGACCTCGTTGGCATAGTAATGTTTGTACTCCGACTCTGGTGTTCTGTGTACTCCAAGACAGGTCCTAAGACACTGTCTCTCAAACACCCGAATCTTTTCCATTTGAGATGGGGCAACGTTAAACCACACAGGGCATCCGTAGGCAATCATCGGCCGGATGAGGGCCATGTAGCAAATCACCTTCACTCTGTTTTCAAGGCGGCTGCTATAAAACAACCGTCTTGTCAGAGCAAACGCTCCCCTTGCTCTGGCCAGAGCAGCATCTATATGTCGATTGAAATATAGATACTGATCTAGCCAGATATCAAGGTACTTTACTACATTTTTACTCGCCAGTAGATGTCCACTTGGTCCAACGATCACTAGATTTCTCCAGTTCTTTCTTGTATCCCTAGAAGCCTTAGACAAAGGGGTTCTAAACAGGATAGTTTCTGATTTCTGAAAGTTAATTTTTAACTTCCAGTCATCACAATATCGCTGAATCTTGTCGAAGTCACGCTGCAAGAGAATTCTGATGACTTCAACTTTTGGACCGGTCCTGTACGCTACAAGGTCATCGGCATACGCAATTGCATGAGTGAGACTACCTATCAGATCGCTGGTGTAAATACTAAAAAGAATCGGTGAGTTCACAGCTCCTTGCTGTAGACCGTTTTTAATATCAAAAGTTGTGATCGAAGTTACATTGCCACTTTTGACAACAAACTTTCTACCATTGAGCATGTCATGAAGCATATACACCAGTGGTTTACTTATGCCAAATCTAGTTAATTTTAGATAAAGACCCTCTAACCATACGGTGTCGAAAGCCTTCTCTAAATCAACAAGAACGGCACCCGTGCATTGATTTTTCGCTTTGTTCCATTGAACATCAGAAACTAACTTAGACGCGGCATGAATAGTGTCATGTCCCGCCTTAAAGCCAAACTGATTGTCTGGAATAATATTCTTGTCCTCAGCCCACTTGAACAGAGCTCTATTGAGAATCTTTTCGAATACCTTACTGATACTTGGAAGAAGACTTATCGACCGAAGATTTGTCGGATTGGAGCTGTCCTTTCCCTTTTTGGGGAGAGGATGGACCACAGCTGCTTTCCAACTCATTGGATAATATGCATTATTCAATGCGTTGTTGAACAGTGTGGTATAAATGTCTATTGCTTCCTCAGGGAGATGTCGTAACACAATGTTGGGTATACAATCGACCCCCGCAGATTTCTTTTTCTTTAATGTTTGAAAAATTAACTGAAGTTCTACCTTCGAAATTAACAATGAACTGGGTCCATTTCGCTCGGCGATGGTGGCGTTTGCCAAGTTTTCGTCATTGAACCCGGTGAAACCAGTATTCTCAGATCGCCATTGCGTTATGTTATTTCCAAGGTAGAAGTTGTGCAGTAAGGCTCTGTTCTCCAGGTCATGATTCGGACGAATGCTAGCATTCACCTTATACACTTGCTGGAAAGCAGCCCCTACAGCCTCTACCTTTTCCTGAGGATCTTCTATCATATAATAATTATCATCGAAAACGGCACCTTCCGGATCGATTCCCGCAATCGTTAGTACGTCTTCGTTATCTGTTGTCCTCTGGAGTTTAAGACATGGAAGATCGTTTTGATCATTTCTTCTAAATATCTTATTTATTTGGGGAAACATACTAGGGTCGCTAGAATTAACAGCCCGAATTCTGTTATCCCAATATAAATTAATAGATAATCTATAGTTTTGTCTAATCAGAACGTTAATGTTTTTGATAGACGACTTCAATGTCCTAATCTCCAGATCACGTGTGTCCGTGAAACGTCTGTACAGAAGTTTCAATCTAGTCAGCAGTCCACTTTTTTGTCGGTGTAGTGCGTCGATTGTCGCGTTCTTGTATAAACCAGTAGGGTCTTGTTCCTTATATTTTGGTATTGTTCTGTCTATTGTTCGTTTTATAGTCGTATCCATTTGAGTCAGGAACCCGTCGATCTCGACGTTCGTCAGGTTTCTGTCATTTGGTGGAGAAATGTCATCGGAACGTATTTCTCTTGCCAAGGCGTTGGAGAAGCGTGGCCAGCGCGTCTTACTGAAATTGTAAGAGTGCACAGGCACATACTCATCCAACTCCACAAGGTCGCTCGGAAGCTGTATTACGGTGGCAAGTCCGCAGTGGTCACTGTCGTATTCAATTGTTCGTAAACAGTTTCTTGTCTGTTGATTTGTTGCGTCAGTTATAACAAGTCGTGTGTCAAGCAGTAAAACATCCAGAAAACTACCACTTCTCGGAAATGACGGTATATCTGTAGCCAGAAGGTCGATCCTACACTCAACACTGTATCGACCCATCCAATTAAAAAGATGGTTCCCTCTAGGATTTTGAATTCGGTTTCCCCAATCTACATGTTTGGCGTTCAAGTCCCCTGCCATGAGATAATAATTCTCATCCAAGTTCAGTCTTAAGCATTCGAAAAGTTTTTCGAGCTCTGCGATAAAATTAGCTGGCTGAGGTGCGTCAGGTGCGTACACCGCGATTGCGTACATTCTTTTCCCCTGCTGGAGAGGAATGCAAACGATGCAGGCTTCTAGCAACCCGAATCTTCGCACTTCACTATTATATATAACTTTATGATTAATACCCTTTCGTATGAAGATTGCGACCCCACCCCCTTGTGAGGAGTTGGGCCGATCCCTTCTTACGATATTGTAATTTTTATTAGTCAGTTTGTGTTTCTGGTTTAGCTTAGTTTCGCTAGCCATAAACACATCAGGACTTTGGTCTTGCAGCAAATGAAAGAGGTTTGCTCTACGTTCGGTCCTAATCAGCGAATTTACATTCACAGCTAGGATCTTAAAGGGTCGCTCAGGCAGCGCGCCTTTAACCATTTCGCGTTGCCGGCAGAATAGAGTAGAGGTAATCCACCCTAGCCGCCTGCTCCCTGATCTGTTTTTGCACGTCGGTTAACTGACCATGAATGGTCAGCAACACCTGCATCAGATCTGCCTCTGGCACAGGAGCCGTAGGCACTTGGACCTGTTTGGCTAACTGTGGTTGAGGCTGTACCGTTTTTCCCTTTCCAGACGCCATTTGGGCGTAGGAAATCGCGGGATTGACGGAAGTTGTTGTCTGGCGTACTTCAGGGCGTCTCACCTCAACTGTTTTCTTTTGGGCTTTGTTTTGCTTTATCCCCTGAAACTTCGGACATCCCCGATAGTTTGCGGGGTGCCCGGAGCCTCGGCAGAACGCACATTTTAACTGGGTCATATCTGTGACAATATCTTGGCCGAGTTTAAACTCCCCTGAATACAATGAATCGCCTGTACCAGCCAGCCATTCCTAGAAAACGACGGACTTGACGTTTAGTGGTTGGTACGGGGAATTCCACTATTGCAGCCACTTTGCTCGGATCAGTTTTCAAGCAACCTTGCCCAACAATATAACCTAAGTACTGTAATTCTCTAAAACAAAATTTCGATTTTTCAACGTTAATCGTTAAGCCGGCATCTGTTAAATGCTTTGCTACCTTAGTTAAAACAGAAATGTGATCGTTAAAATCTTTTGAGATGACTAATAAGTCATCAATAAAATTAACACCTGGTCCGTTACCGAGGCAACTAATGCTCGCTCCAGAGTCGAGTAGACCAAGCCATTTATTGTTTAATAGTTCTACTTTTAGGTAGGCTCGTGGATCGTCTTTAAGACATTCTACTTCGGCTATGTTTATTGCTCGATATAACTTACGCTTTTGAACAAATCTATTTCTTAACTTTTCTACTTTGCTTAAATGTTTAGGATAGGTATATATACGTTTACGCGCTTCAGCGTAATCAATTTGTCTCTGATGAAGAGATTTAAGTAGTCTTAATTTGGGAATTGAAGTAATTTTCGAATTGGTATTAATAATGTTAGGGGTTTCTGGGTTTTTTAAGATCGAGATTTTTTTATCAGTTGTAGGTAAAGATTCTAATTGGGACTTCCCGAGTTGCCCATCATGGTCAGCTCCCTCTCGGATGAACGCTGACTCAATGTCTGGTTTCCCTTACACTTTAAAAAATTGGGTGACAATATATCCGGTTGTCCACAACGGTAACAGAATATTTTATTTTGGTGCTCGGCACAATCAAAGAAAATATGCCCTGTTTTACGGCAATTCCAACATATAGCTTTATCGAAATTAATTTTGTTGTCTTTAATTCGATTTCTTTGGAAAGCTTCTACCGCTAAAGACATGTCCTCCTGATTAGGTTCTGTTTGTATTTCTATCTCGTTAACCTGTTTTCTCACTTGGTTATTATAGATAGGTGGCATCCTAGGTCGCATTGGCTCGTGTTGGGTGAGGTATCGTTCCATTTCCCTGCATGTGTATACCAAATCCGCTAGTCTCGTAGTTCTAAAAGTAAGCAAAAGTTCACCCATCCGGCGTCGAACATTCTGCTTAATTATTTCGGCTAATTCTTCGTTGGGCCGTGGATTCTTCATCTTCGAGTTCAATTTCAACAGGGCGTCATAAAAGTTGTCAAAACTTTCTCCAGGAGCTTGTTTCCTCTCCGCCATCTGTCTTGAAATCTCAGAATCGGTTTCCAGGCTGCCGTAGTGATCTAAGAGAGCTAGCTTTAGTGCAATCCATGAGGTTTGTGGATTATTTTTCAAATACATCCAATACCAGGCCTCTGCTGGTTCACTGACTAAGTGATGGAAATTTGAAACGATCTCATCCCACGATGCGCCATAACTATCCTTTACTTTGTCCAGCCTGAACAAAAATTCGTCTACCGTCATATTTTTTGAATTAAAGGAAATTCCCCATTTTTGATAGTGAGGTGATCGGTACATTGATGCAGCAGGTGATACCATATGAATCCTTGCGTCTCTGTTCGCTGAGGTGTTACTAAACTGAATTCTATTGAGATGTTCGTAGAAATCGGGATCTGCATTCCGCTCACCTTCCCTCCATGTTGTTGAGGCGGCTCTGTCTGGCCATACTCTTGGAAACTCCGGTATATTAGGTCCTAAATTTACAGTTAGTTCTCTCTGGTTAACATAATTCGGTCGGTTTGGCGTCGGTTGGTCACAAAGTGGAACTGAGGGAGCAGTGGTTTGTTTCTGTATGCTACATTGCGACAAGGCATTGCGCATAGCCTCGTTTACTTTTTCCAACAGTATCGCTTGACTTTGTGCAAGCGAATCCTGTAGAGCCTTTCGGTCTTCAGCTCGATTGAGCCCCACCGCTGCCAAAGCGACTTCCTTAATATAGGCTTCGTAATCCTCATCTTGTCTTAATGGAGTTCTTCCCGCATGTGGTTGTCTTTCAGGAGTCCTCAAAATTTCATCGGCCAGTATCCGCACTTGATCTGTTCCATGACGTTCTATATGGGATGGGCCTGCTTCCTCCACCTGACTCTCATCTACGGCTTCGCCGGTCTCCATAGTCATATTATGGTACAGATCCTGAATTTTGCGAAACCTGGTGTTGTGTGGTTCTGGCGTAGCTGCTCGATGTCCTTTCGGTGACTCCGGGTCCGATTGTCTTCGGTTCATTTTTCCGTCTGAGGTTAAACCTTTTTTCTTTCCCATCGGGACTAGTTTTTTGGTGTGAAACGTCCGGTGAGATTTATAAGAAGCAAAGAAAGAGTTCAAAGAAAAGAATTCTATATCTATTTGCCTTAACTATCTACCTACTATATCTTACTATCTACCAACTATATCTTACTATCTACCTACTATATCTACCTACTATATCTAAACTTAACCTAAGTCTTCTTGGTGGTTAACCCCTAAATATTTCAAAAAAAAAACTTCAACTTAAAAGACTTGAATGTATGTATAAAAAAAAATTTACTTGACTAAATACTTAAACTTTAATAATATTCAATTATTAAATTTACCAAAAATCTTCAAAAAAAAAAAATATTTGAGTCTTTCCAAATATCTTGAACTAAATGCTTAAAAGAAATCTTACTAAAAAAAATTTTCAAAACTAATATCTAAATACTAAAGTTTTTGTGCTACCAGCATACTAAATTCTAAATATTGTGCTACCAGCATACTAAATTCTAAATTTTTTGTGCTAACAGCAAATCTCAAAAAGATACTAAATATTGTGCTACCAGCATACTAAATTCTAAATATATATAAAAAAAATCGACTTAATAAATTTGTCACCAAGTATGATGAAAAATATAACTTCAAAAATAACTAAAATAATATGTATTGATTTATAGAATTATTTCAAAAAAATTGTTTTTCCAAAACAAAACTTCTTAATCTTTATATATGTTTTTATTTTTCATAAATGATTCGGAGTCATGACTGGAATCCTTACACCTCCCAGCGAGTTTTCCGATAACAACAACAACAAACAAATTTCTAGGGCAGACACATGAACTTCCCTTATCTTCTAAACATTAGCCATCTTTTCTGACTATCCCCTCTCTTCATCTTATCCCTCTATCGCTACTGACCTATTGAAAAATAATTCCCTTAGCGGACAACAGACTGGAAAAACTTGTAGAAATGAATTGGCTGAAAAGTTGCTAATGTACTCTTTCGATTGCTAATGATGTTATTAAAGTAATTATTTGTATGGATTTTTCTTTTCTTGTATTTTGCTCTTTGGCTTTCGCAGCTGACGTAAATAGGATACAAGTCGACCATTCACCGGTCGAAAGAACAAACGGTAAAAAAAGAAAAGACTTCATGGAAGTCAGAAGTAATTCGTGTCAGAAGCTACAGCAGTTGGATAAAACTTACATCCAACCCGGGCATCTAATTCTTGAAAAATCTCCTACTGTTCATGATCAATTTCCAGAGAGTGAAGGACTAATTGATCTGGTTATCAATACAGACGTGATCAGGACCTAGATCCACTAATCACCGGCCGACACATAAGTCGACTACCCCTCGATGGTAAATCTCTAAAAAGAATATCTAAACACAAAAGCTAACTTGATGGTTCTTTTTTTTTTTAATAAAAATAAAAAAAAAAATTTAAAACACTTAAAAAAAAAAATCTTTCTTATACAATTTGAAGATTTCTTCTGAAATTTTGAAAAACCAAATTCCCTCGGGCCCCACAAGTTCGGGCGCCAATATATGTAATGAAAAAAAAGATTTTCTCTCATCACACATCATGCCGTGTCAACAGGAACCGAAACTTCAAAATCAAAAAGTCATGATTTCAAAATTTCGTCCTTGCGAAAATTTCCATACTGGGGAAATGTTGCTGTTGCGATGTTAAAAGACGTAATATGCAATGAGAGAAATGCTTAATAAAAAAAACCCTTGACTCAAGCTGTTCAACAAAAGGAGGCTTATCTCTCCCGTAACTACATGAAAGTTATAAGCTGGGATGATAATAGACCCAAAAAAAATGTTTTATTGTTGACGAACCAGCTTTCATTGTTGGAATATTAGAAAGCCCACTAGATGAAGATGTTATTACTCGAGGTCGAAATTTGAGTGACCATATCTAATATTACCTGCATACTACATATATAAACTTTTAAACACGATTATTCAATGCCCCAAGCAAGAAGTGGTTTCTATCCCCTCTAAATAAGCATCAGGTCATTTAGAGGGGGCAGGACCGTCCCTGGGTCGGTTCATCAAACAATCGCGTTCCGTGTACCTAGGTATTGTGTACACGAGTCATCAAAACCTTAAAAGTTGCCATAAAACTTAATAACTCATTTACTTGGCCTTAGTAAATAAAATACCATTATCGTTTATTATCTTAATAATTTCTCAAGAAAAGTGAATCCGCTTAAAAATTTATCTCAGGAAGGTATTTAATCCCCCTAACCTTAATAGTGATGAAAGCTATTCGGCAGACAAACTTGCTTGATTGAGATTCAGAAAACGAAATTAAAAATATTGATCCCCGTCCAGATCAATTTGTTGTTGTTGTTGTCGCTGTTGTGTTGCCAATCATCGCTGTCGCTAACGTTGAAAAAGATCAACCCCAGGTTCCGGTTCTATAACCCCAGCCATGACTCCTTATCTTTGTTATCCTTAAACTTCCATTTTAAGTTATAACAAAGTGCGAAAAGTAAAAATAAATTGTCTTGTGTTTAATGCTCAGACACATTTTCTGTTAGTCTAATAATAAAAGAAATCAAAACCAAGAATTGTTATCTTCTAATAAGATTATTACTTTTATTTACAAAATCTTAAATCTAACTAAGATATCTTCTTACTCTAAAATCCAAAAACAAACTGTCTATATTACTCTACTATAAACCTAATGGCGTTCTACAGAATTTTGCCAAAAGATATTAACTGACTGTATTTTTTTAAATCCTTAAAAGTTACCAAGAAAGTCAAAGAAAACAAATGGAATGCAATGACTTTATATTTGCAAATCTACATATGAATTTAACTAAAGATAATCTTAACTACAAATAGTTTATGAAAAGAAAATATCTACTATACGCCTACGCCTCCAGGCATTTGGAAGCCTGTTTCTCGACAACCTAAACGTGCTGTCAAACAAAAGGATAAATGATTTTACCGCTTTTCTCAACAGCACCAGTTGGCTCTAACAAACCAAGCAATATCTATATTTCAACTTTCACCTTGGAAGTTTTCGGAACTTCCCTTTAGGACTGGCTATTCGGACTAGCACTTACTCTATCTTTGGCAATAGCATCAGAGCACTGATTAATACCTGGTAGGTATAAACTGTCTTTGAACGGGCTTAGCCTCATATAGATCTAGTGTAAAGTTATTGGGCAGGCTCTCAGTCCAGATGGAACCACCAAGCACACAGTGTGAGCAACAACAACAACTTAAAGGCGCTACCACCAATTTTTAAACGAATTTTATTTACTCGTTTTTACGAATTTTATTATTCGTTTTTTCCATTCTTGGCTGCAGATATAGCTATTTCAAGAAGTGCCAATTCCTATCATCAGTCCCTTTATTAGTGGTGTCGAGCTTTAATCCAATTTTATTATGAAAAACTTTTTCACATGTACATCATGAGATTCGAGCCCACGCATTATCAGATTTGCTCAGTCTTCGAAGTCGTATGCACTACGCATTCCACCGCTTATGACCATTGACGATGTTTGTTTGTTTTTCAAACGCATTTGCAGCTTCAAGATTTTTCTAAGCGCCTTTAAGTAAGCGCCTTTAAGCGTCTTCAAACAAATGCACGCATACAGACTTATTTTTACAGACACTATATTACAGATTGATCTCAAATAACTGACCGTAAAAAGGTCGCTTGATGCTGGTCAAATGTAACGTACGCGGCTCTAACGCCAACGCGACATTGGAAATCAGCCTTAAAAGGGCCGCATTCTTATAGACCTTTTTAACAGGCGGCTATATTCTCATATTTTAGTATAGTTAGCTCCTTCACACAACAAGACTTCATATTGCGTACGTTCGGGTGCACACCAAAATAGCTTTTTAGATACGTCTGTATCGTACACAGGTCATCAAATTGTAATCCTCCGCCTCCTCCCGTAGAAAAAAAATTTTACAGTTTTGAAAGTTTGTAGGCAAAAGTGGGTGGAGCCTTGTGAGTTGATGTTCTATTTATTTATTATTCTATGTAGTCAGCTGTTTGCCAATCCTCCCATGACCTTATGAGTATACTGAAAATTTTAGGATATCTTCAGATTTATTTCCCCACCTCAGCCATATGGTTGATCAGTTGTGTTTTAACATGGAATTACAACAAGAGTAAAGTATGCGAACCACAATAGTTTTGCACACGAACGCAAGCATTGGCCTTCGTTCTAGTTAAGGCAGAACCATAATAGAAGAATTGGTACGTACGAAATTAGCGAGAACAAGGAATTTGTAAAGGGCGCACATAATGTCGAATTTATAGAATAATAAATAAATAGAACATCATCTCAGGCACTTTTGCCAACAAACTTTTAAAACTGCAGAGATCTTACTCTGTATGCTTGCCCGTGCATTCCAAATGGGACTGTCAAAATTGGCTTGACCATACATTCTTACAATTTTTGCATTTAGGTGCTCACACGTATTCACATATAGAAAAACGCGGGTAAAATTTTGTTTCTACGGGAGGAGACATAAACTTGTAGTTTATGACCTGTGGTCGAATTGCTCAGTTTCAATAAGTTTTCGTTCACTTTTGCCTCCGTACGTAAAAAGGCATTTGGAAGCATGTTTCTCGACAACCTAAACGTGCTGTCGAACAAAAGGATAAATGATTTTACCGCTTTTCTCAACAGCACCAGTTGACTCTAACAAACCAAGCAATATCTATATTTCAACTTTCACCTTGGAAGTTTTCGGAACTTCCCTTTAGGACTGGCTATTCGGACTAGCACTTACTCTATCTTTGGCAATAGCATCAGAGCACTGATTAATACCTGGTAGGTATAAACTGTCTTTGAACGGGCTTAGCCTCATATAGATCTAGTGTAAAGTTATTGGGCAGGCTCTCAGTCCAGATGGAACCACCAAGCACACAGTGTGAGCAACAACAACAACTTAAAGGCGTTACCACCAATTTTTAAACGAATTTTATTTACTCGTTTTTACGAATTTTATTATTCGTTTTTTCCATTCTTGGCTGCAGATATAGCTATTTCAAGAAGTGCCAATTCCTATCATCAGTCCCCTTATTAGTGGTGTCGAGCTTTAATCCAATTTTATTATGAAAAACTTTTTCACATGTACATCATGAGATTCGAGCCAACGCATTATCAGATTTGCTCAGTCTTCGAAGTCGTATGCACTACGCATTACACCGCTTATGACCATTGACGATGTTTGTTTGTTTTTCAAACGCATTTGCAGCTTCAAGATTTTTCTAAGCGCCTTTAAGTAAGCGCCTTTAAGCGTCTTCAAACAAATGCACGCATACAGACTTATTTTTACAGACACTATATTACAGATTGATCTCAAATAACTGACCGTAAAAAGGTCGCTTGATGCTGGTCAAATGTAACGTACGCGGCTCTAACGCCAACGCGACATTGGAAATCAGCCTTAAAAGGGCCGCATTCTTATAGACCTTTTTAACAGGCGGCTATATTCTCATATTTTAGTATAGTTAGCTCCTTCACACAACAAGACTTCATATTGCGTACGTTCGGGTGCACACCAAAATAGCTTTTTAGATACGTCTGTATCGTACACAGGTCATCAAATTGTAATCCTCCGCCTCCTCCCGTAGAAAAAAAATTTTACAGTTTTGAAAGTTTGTAGGCAAAAGTGGGTGGAGCCTTGTGAGTTGATGTTCTATTTATTTATTATTCTATGTAGTCAGCTGTTTGCCAATCCTCCCATGACCTTAGGGGCCGGTTATAGCGATCAGGAAAAACCATCAGGAAAAGTAGAAACAAATGGGAACAGGAATTTTTTCCTGATGTGCGTTTATAGCGATCAGGAAAAATGTGTCAGTGAACAGGCTGTTTTCCTGATTGAAATGCACACGAAAAACTTTTTCTGACAGAAATCTGTCAGTGGAACAAGTGAAAATTGAACTCAAATAATTGGAACGATTTGTTCCATTTTTTTTAAATGTCAATCAGCTGGCACGAAAAATTAGTTTTCGTCAGGAAAATAAAGAAATACATTTTAAACAATAAATAATTATTCTATAGTAAAAATTATTAGCAAAAAAAATTCTTTGAGTTATTTGTAGTCAATAAGTGTAGTATTTGTGTTTAAAATCGATTTGAAACAACATAAATGATCCATTCGAACATTTTTCCTGATGCGTTTTCCTGATCGCTATAACCGGCGCCTTATGAGTATACTGAAAATTTTAGGATATCTTCAGATTTATTTCCCCACCTCAGCCATATGGTTGATCAGTTGTGTTTTAACATGGAATTACAACAACAGTAAAGTATGCGAACCACAATAGTTTTGCACACGAACGCAAGTATTGGCCTTCGTTCTAGTTAAGGCAGAACCATAATAGAAGAATTGGTACGTACGAAATTAGCGAGAACAAGGAATTTGTAAAGGGCGCACACAATGTCGAATTTATAGAATAATAAATAAATAGAACATCATCTCAGGCACTTTTGCCAACAAACTTTTAAAACTGCAGAGATCTTACTCTGTATGCGTGCCCGTGCATTCCAAATGGGACTGTCAAAATTGGCTTGACCATACATTCTTACAATTTTTGCATTTAGCTGCTCACACGTATTCACATATAGAAAAACGCGGGTAAAATTTTGTTTCTACGGGAGGAGACATAAACTTGTAGTTTATGACCTGTGGTCGAATTGCTCAGTTTTAATAAGTTTTCGTTCACTTTTGCCTCCGTACGTAAAAAGCGCTCCAGAGCGCAGTTTACGTACGTAAATCTGACAGACAGCCAAATACATGTGGTATTTTCTTGCGTGTGCGTTCAACCATTATGGTCGACTGAAGACCGCCGTATACTTAGCAGCACTATGTCGGGAATTTCATTTTTTTTTGTTCATATAATTTGGGAAACATTTGGGAAAATTTGGGAAACCATTTTTAGAATTTGGGTAAGTCTAGTTAATTAGTTATTAACAATTTAAGATTTGGCGTATACTTAGCAGCACTTAGAAACAAAAGTGGACTTTTTTGGTATCAAACGATCGGAATTGCTTTTCTCAAATTTGGGAAACCATTTTTAGAATTTGGGTAAGCATATTTCAGTAAATAATTAACAAAATGTAATAATATTGACAGTTCTATAAACAATTAAAATCGTAACGTAACGTGATGTAACGCAAAGAAAATTCTCATGCCTGAACACAAAACTAACACATTTAAACATAATTCTGTCTCAATTTCTGTCATATGTCAGCTGTTGTCAGCATTCTGTCGTATTCATTAAGGGCCAAACCCATAGAACGCGTTGCGTGCGTTGAGATGTCGCTTTCAACTTAGCATTTCAAAAGTTAAACAAAAATCTTAAAGCAGAATCAACTAAGCCAAGTAAAATGAACCGCCGTATACTTAGCAGCACTATGTCGGGAATTTCATTTTTTTTTTGTTCATATAATTTGGGAAACATTTGGGAAAATTTGGTAAAGCATTTTTAGAATTTGGTAAAGTCTAGTTAATTAGTTATTAACAATTTAAGGTTTGGCGTATACTTAGCAGCACATAGAAACAAAAGTGGACTTTTTTGGTATCAAACGATCGGAATTGCTTTTCTCAAATTTGGTAAACCATTTTTAGAATTTGGTAAAGCATAGTTCAGTAAATATTTAACAAAATGTAATAATATTGACAGTTCTATAAACAATTAAAATCGTAACGTAACGTGATGTAACGCAAAGAAAATTCTCTCCCTGAACACAAAACTAACACATTTAAACATAATTCTGTCTCAATTTCTGTCATATGTCAGCTGTTGTCAGCATTTTGTTGTATTCATTAAGGGCCAAACCCATAGAATGCGTTGCGTGCGTTGAGATGTCGCTTTCAACTTAGCATTTCGTAAGTTAAACAAAAATCTTAAAGCAGAATCAACTAAGTCAAGTAAAATGAAGGATACTTTATAATTTTCAGCCACGAATGAAATTAAACAGCAAGGAAAAGTTTAGCAGATGAAGAAAACTGATTAATATAAACTGGGCAAATAAATCAAACTACAAAAAGAAGAGGGTGTAGTTTTAGTTCTGAGAATTTTCTATTTTTTAGGTTTGTCAATAAATACTTGTATTTTTGCTTTTATTTTATGCGCTTTTTATTTAAAGTGAATTAAATTAATAACTTTAATTGCTTAGAAAAGTTTTTTTTTTAATTGTCTCTTTACGTGCGGTCTCTACTAGCGTTAAATAGAGAAAATGAAATGAAAAGGATTTAGAAAAAACATTGTAAGTTGTTTCATTCAGTTGCAAAGGTTTAAAAATGATGCTGAGACTCGGAAGCAACACAAAACAGAATCGACGTAAGTCGCAACGGTGAAGTTGCTTAACTTAAAAGCAGTCAAAGCCGCCATTTTTGTTGACATTTTACGAAGGCGGGAAAATTAAATTGCAAATCTTACGTTTAAATAGAGTTTTGCAGTGCAGTAGAAAAAATTCAGTTTAACAAATTTTCGAGAAATAAAGAAAGTGAGAAAATAAATACACACCGCACATTTGGAGGTTCTTACATTAACTAAGTGTCTATTCTGTTACCCTAACAATAGTCTTCAACAAAACAAATTAACAATATTATTATATTATATTATTGGCTTTAAAATCTATATTTCATTGACAATAGTCATGTATGTTTACGACTGTTGTTAGGGTAACAGAATAGACACCTAGTAAATGCACGAACCTAAAAATGTGTTATTCACAAGTATCTTAAGATGGCCAGGCGGTGATTATTCAGCATGAAAATACTATAGAAATGTATATACAATGCTAGAACTTTTAATTAAATAATCTTTTCTGCATAAAAAGATTTCTTCAGTACAAACTGTTTCTACAATTATAAAATCTTTTAAAAACGCCTAAAGAAAATCGGTTTAATGGCAAAATCCAAAAACTCTTGCGGACCCGGCTTAGCAAATCGGTATAGCCATTGTATATTGTATAGTGTGGATGTAATGTGAAACGAACAGGCACAACATTTATGAGTAAATTTTTTCTATTAGAGTAATCTCATTTAATAATTACAAGTTTGTTTATAAGGGTATGGTTTAATTGTTGTCTCAACTTCGATTTTTTAAGGAATAGATGACTCATTTCACAGTACCCGAAAAAAAATGTAAAAAAAATGATAATTCGGAAATATTTGCTTCTAATTATACCTTTTTGATCGATAACCCTTTGCTGATTTCGGGTCCTGGATTTGTGAAAACCTACTGTGTGGCGTAGAAGGTTTAACAAGCTCTACGGATTATATACAGTGGGCACAGCCATAAGGTAAGATATTTAACTACCCCGATGGTTGCATCATGTATATCTAATGGATAACAACGTTTTAGCTTTGTAGTAGGATCTTCAAAGCAACGCAGGGGGTAGTTCGCAAAAGAAGAAAGCCATACCGACAGTGTTGTGAACGAGCTGAAGAATATTTTGAGCATCATTTTGTTCAAAACCTCATTTCCCAAAAAACAAGAGGAGAAAAATAAGGTCATTATTAATTCAGCCCTATTGTTTGGATGAAACCTCGAATCCGAGGTTATTCGATAAGAACTTGAGATAACGTTGGAAGTATCAGTTTTCGAACTAAATATTCGAACCTTATGGAAGCTTTTATTGTTCATAAATCATTAAGCTTTAACATATAATAAATTGCTTGGCATGATATCTTCATAAATATAATTAAAGCCTAGTTGCTTACATTCTGAGCCAATCTTTTGTGTACGTTGCAAAAATAAATGCACCTTATCAAGGCAAATGATAAAATTTGTAGTATTATCACTCCTTCGCAAGACGCTGATTGTGTGGAACTAAGGGTTCAAACCTAGAAACTCCTGGCATAATAGTCCGATACGCTAGCGACTACGCTAGAGCCTTTCTTTATACTTTTATTACAAACCTGTTTTTAGAAACTCGATTTTGAGGCAAATTCGCTCGTATCGAATTTCAACTAATAACAAAATACGAGCAATAAGTCAGTGAAATAAATTTATTAATTAAATTTGTTTTTAATTCCTAAACAACATCTTTATTTATTTAATTTATATTTTTTGGAATATTCTTATATATACCAATATTACAGTTTAATTAACCAATAATAATAATAATTGCCAAAAATACATAATTCGATACATACATACTTATTTTAAATTCTCTTTTACTATGCATACATATTTAATTGAAGATTCGTTTAATTTTCAAATTCAAACTTATAATATTTTTCTCATTTATAGTATGTATGTAAATTCTTTTTTACTATGCATACATATTTAATTGAAGATTCGTTTAATTTTCAAATTCAAACTTATAATATTTTTCTCATTTATAGTATGTATGTAAATGGCTATCGAAATACAAAGAATTTCTAATTTCATTTGATTTTGTGTGTTAACATTACAACATAATTGTGTATACTTCTTAGTTTTATTTTGCAACTTACGAAATTTTATTCTTTTTTTAATTTTCCTTTTAGTTTAGTTCACATTTCAGATAGGAATCAAGATTTTTATTCTTTTGTATTACTTACATCTGGATTTTCAAACTAATAAACATAAAAACTACTTTTGCTAAAGTATATAATGCAAACAATTTAAATTGTATTATATATTACGTATGTATAAAAATAATAACTTCTTTTTTGAAATGTTTCTATATTATGTAATTCACTAGAAACTATTTAGCTAAAAGAATAATAATTAAATTAATCACTAATAGGCTGATTAGAATAAATAAAAATTTTAATTTTTTTTCTGTTCGTCGTTTTATCAATTCTTCACAGTTTTGATATAAAGTGCACACCACAGTTAAAGTTCATCATGCTGATATCGATTTGCAGAGTTTGCAAGAGACATTTGATGTTTGCATTGTGTTAATTGTTATTTTTTCTGGTTAAGCCTCTTTACATGAAGCGTTGCCGTTTACTGCTGTAATGGCAGACATCCATTGTGTCGTCTAATGGACTCGCTGGACGCTTACAATGACGAGCAATTTCGTTAGCTACAAATGCAAACAGTTCTGGTCCTCTGTAAGAAACAATATGTATATGTATTTTGAATGCAAATTGTAAAAATGCTTTTAATCACTTACCTTGGTCTTAAAACAAGGGCTTCTTTAAATGTATTCAGATCGGTCACAGGTTCTTCATTCTGAGTTGTTGAATTACTACTGCTAACACCTAACATAACTGAATTCGAACTTTGTTCAGGTTTTGGTGAACTATAGTAAAAATAAATTTAAAAAATAAAAAAATAAATGAAAACGATTATAAAATGTTTTAAAGTTAAATAAATTTAGTAAGATTATTCAAACGATCTTCCATTAAAACTCACCGACGTGTTCCAGTTAAAGGTGGGGGAGGTTTCCCAGCTAAAAAGGCTAACAAATCAGCCCTCCGAATGACACGGCGCTTTTTGCTTCTTGCCCAATCTACCAATTCTCTAGTACGCCTTTGGTATCCACTTTGTACCCCAGCTTCGCCCGTACGTTTGATTCCTTCGCAAGAATCTAAGCATAATAAGAATGCTGTTTAAAATGGTAACCACAAAGCACCGGTATCATGATGATACGCATTGTTCGAGCGTTCTGTAATAAAACAAAATGTATTAAAAATGAGTGAACGTTCGAAAACACATTCTCTTGAACCTAAACTATTAAGAGTTGGTAAACATTTCAAATTACCGTATATTACAAAAACGTATATTATAATAACAAAAAAAAAAATTTAATTTTTGAAATGAAATAAATGAACCGATTTCATCAGATTTTTATCGTTTCCGTTTATCTACATTAAAACGTCTTTTAACAATTTTGATAAATCCTGACTTAAATAACAGAAGGAAAAATGACAAGTTTGTCGCATATATAGTTATATCAGGACAACCTCAGTCATACCTACGGCTTGGCTATAGAAACAGAATCAAACTAGAGTCTTTTATAGAACTAGCAAAAAGTTTACAGTACTTCACAGCTTTAAACATCAGTCGATTTAGGAATTCAGATTATACTCTGCCAACTAAAGAGCAGTGACTATTCGGGTGTGATTTTGTCACTTAAAGAGGAATACGGATTTAAAATAAAACAAATTATGGCAATCAGCTTCAGAGAATCAGAAGAGAAAATACATAACGCTTGAAAAAATAGCTTGTACGAACTATTCGAGGACATTGTTTTTAAGACTAAGGTAATTCATAAAAATTATCTTTAACATTAGTATTTAAAATTAGTTGTGTTTTTTACAGAGGACCGGAAATGGTTTACATTTGTAGCTAACGAAATTGCTTCGCGAAAAGCGTCCTACACATACTAAAAGTGTCCTAACTGCGACACTCAAATCTCAAATGACAAAATTTCGAATGACGAAATCTTAAATGCAAAACTACTATTGTACAAAAAAAAATGTCACTTTATGACGTATAAAAAGTGAGGTAGGTACATATGTGGGTGAGGTAGATTTTGTCATTCGAGATTATGACCAAAAAAAAATATCAAAAATTCGATATTAATGCCATTCGAGATTTTGTACCATTCCCATTATGTTGAAAGCCACAAGAGATGTGTAAGAAGCATAGTGCATACACAAAGTGCCCGATCCTATTCATTGACTGCAAGGCATTTTATGATAGCATTTCTAGTTATGAGTTCTAGAGACCCACGTCTATACATGTCATCTCCAACCAATTCGTTTAGCTATTCAGATTGACGATATAATAAAATCCACAGTTG
This sequence comes from Baccha elongata, assembly GCA_951217065.1. NCBI lineage: Eukaryota > Metazoa > Arthropoda > Insecta > Diptera > Syrphidae > Baccha > Baccha elongata. The sequence continues at coordinate 447,521 of CATNUY010000331.1, forward strand.
AGTTAATTTTGGAAAACAACATGTACTTTAATATTAAACAACACTGCGAATAATTAACAATCTAAAAAGAAATCGTTTAAATTTCTCAAATACTTTGGTATGAGACTCGACTGCTTTGAACTTTTGAAGCCTATGTTGCAAATGTTACATTGATGGGTTTTCCTCATATTAAATTCAGATTTGAACAAATTTATTATGTGGCGAATGGAACGCGATTTCAAATTAACATGAATTGATTTATTTTAGCGATGGAAACCACATCAGTGTAGCAACAACTGTTTTACCAAACAAACAAATATAATAATATAATTCGCAGCGCGGATTGCTTTGCGTTTTATAAGGTCACTTATGTACATCTACCAAAATAAAATAGAAAATAGGATGTCTTAGGAAAGTGTGAACGGCCTATATAAGAAATATCTAGGAAGGAAAAGATGAAGGAGTAAAATCAACACTTATACCGCGCACACCTTCTTACCTGTGGCTGCCAAGAAGCATTTGTTGTTAAGCTTGAAGAATTGTAGAGAATTCGTCCATGGAAAACAATCGCATTTTGTACTGGCGGAGTACAATCTCGCACTAAAATCCCGTATTAACACTAACACTTCCATTATTTTTAATCGAATTATTATTTAAAACACTAAGAAACTATTTGTTAATTGTTTAGTAGCAAAAAATAATAAGAAATTCTAGTCAATGATAATTTTTCTATATATTTTGTGGAAGACCGATCTCTTTTTCGTTTGACGTTTTTTGATGCCTTGGAGTGAGAGAGAAAATAAATATATATATTTCTATATAGCCGTTTTCTTAAGAACTCAATTCGTCGTCAAAGACAGAAATTGGGACAGAATTATGTTTATATGTGTTAGTTTTGTGTTCAGGGAGAGAATTTTCTTTGCGTTACATCACGTTACGTTACGATTTTAATTGTTTATAGAACTATCAATATTATTACATTTTGTTAATTATTTACCGAACTATGCTTTACCAAATTCTAAAAATGGTTTACCAAATTTGAGAAAAGCAATTCCGATCGTTTGATACCAAAAAAGTCCACTTTTGTTTCTATGTGCTGCTAAGTATACGCCAAACCTTAAATTGTTTATAACTAATTAACTAGATTCTACCAAATTCTAAAAATGGTTTACCAAATTCGTCCAAACATTGGCGAAATTTGGTAAACCATTCTTAGAATTTGGGAAGCTCTAGATAATTAGTTATTAACAATTAAAAGTTTGGAAAATGCTATTTACTATACGCCAAACTTTTAATTGTTAATAAATAATTAACTAGACTTTACCAAATTCTAAAACTGGCTTACCAAATTTCACCAATGTTTGGGCGAATTTGGTAAACCATTTTTAGAATTTGGTAAAGTCTATTTAATTATTTATTAACAATTAAAAGTTTGGCGTATAGTAAATAGCATTTTCCAAACTTTTAATTGTTAATAACTAATTATCTAGAGCTTCCCAAATTCTAAGAATGGTTTACCAAATTTCGCCAATGTTTGGACGAATTTGGTAAACCATTTTTAGAATTTGGTAGAATCTAGTTAATTAGTTATAAACAATTTAAGGTTTGGCGTATACTTAGCAGCACATAGAAACAAAAGTGGACTTTTTTGGTATCAAACGATCGGAATTGCTTTTCTCAAATTTGGTAAACCATTTTTAGAATTTGGTAAAGCATAGTTCGGTAAATAATTAACAAAATGTAATAATATTGATAGTTCTATAAACAATTAAAATCGTAACGTAACGTGATGTAACGCAAAGAAAATTCTCTCCCTGAACACAAAACTAACACATATAAACATAATTCTGTCCCAATTTCTGTCTTTGACGACGAATTGAGTTCTTAAGAAAACGGCTATATAGAAATATATATATTTATTTTCTCTCTCACTCCAAGGCATCAAAAAACGTCAAACGAAAAAGAGATCGGTCTTCCACAAAATATATAGAAAAATTATCATTGACTAGAATTTCTTATTATTTTTTGCTACTAAACAATTAACAAATAGTTTCTTAGTGTTTTAAATAATAATTCGATTAAAAATAATGGAAGTGTTAGTGTTAATACGGGATTTTAGTGCGAGATTGTACTCCGCCAGTACAAAATGCGATTGTTTTCCATGGACGAATTCTCTACAATTCTTCAAGCTTAACAACAAATGCTTCTTGGCAGCCACAGGTAAGAAGGTGTGCGCGGTATAAGTGTTGATTTTACTCCTTCATCTTTTCCTTCCTAGATATTTCTTATATAGGCCGTTCACACTTTCCTAAGACATCCTATTTTCTATTTTATTTTGGTAGATGTACATAAGTGACCTTATAAAACGCAAAGCAATCCGCGCTGCGAATTATATTATTATATTTGTTTGTTTGGTAAAACAGTTGTTGCTACACTGATGTGGTTTCCATCGCTAAAATAAATCAATTCATGTTAATTTGAAATCGCGTTCCATTCGCCACATAATAAATTTGTTCAAATCTGAATTTAATATGAGGAAAACCCATCAATGTAACATTTGCAACATAGGCTTCAAAAGTTCAAAGCAGTCGAGTCTCATACCAAAGTATTTGAGAAATTTAAACGATTTCTTTTTAGATTGTTAATTATTCGCAGTGTTGTTTAATATTAAAGTACATGTTGTTTTCCAAAATTAACTCAACTGTGGATTTTATTATATCGTCAATCTGAATAGCTAAACGAATTGGTTGGAGATGACATGTATAGACGTGGGTCTCTAGAACTCATAACTAGAAATGCTATCATAAAATGCCTTGCAGTCAATGAATAGGATCGGGCACTTTGTGTATGCACTATGCTTCTTACACATCTCTTGTGGCTTTCAACATAATGGGAATGGTACAAAATCTCGAATGGCATTAATATCGAATTTTTGATATTTTTTTTTGGTCATAATCTCGAATGACAAAATCTACCTCACCCACATATGTACCTACCTCACTTTTTATACGTCATAAAGTGACATTTTTTTTTGTACAATAGTAGTTTTGCATTTAAGATTTCGTCATTCGAAATTTTGTCATTTGAGATTTGAGTGTCGCAGTTAGGACACTTTTAGTATGTGTAGGACGCTTTTCGCGAAGCAATTTCGTTAGCTACAAATGTAAACCATTTCCGGTCCTCTGTAAAAAACACAACTAATTTTAAATACTAATGTTAAAGATAATTTTTATGAATTACCTTAGTCTTAAAAACAATGTCCTCGAATAGTTCGTACAAGCTATTTTTTCAAGCGTTATGTATTTTCTCTTCTGATTCTCTGAAGCTGATTGCCATAATTTGTTTTATTTTAAATCCGTATTCCTCTTTAAGTGACAAAATCACACCCGAATAGTCACTGCTCTTTAGTTGGCAGAGTATAATCTGAATTCCTAAATCGACTGATGTTTAAAGCTGTGAAGTACTGTAAACTTTTTGCTAGTTCTATAAAAGACTCTAGTTTGATTCTGTTTCTATAGCCAAGCCGTAGGTATGACTGAGGTTGTCCTGATATAACTATATATGCGACAAACTTGTCATTTTTCCTTCTGTTATTTAAGTCAGGATTTATCAAAATTGTTAAAAGACGTTTTAATGTAGATAAACGGAAACGATAAAAATCTGATGAAATCGGTTCATTTATTTCATTTCAAAAATTAAAATTTTTTTTTTGTTATTATAATATACGTTTTTGTAATATACGGTAATTTGAAATGTTTACCAACTCTTAATAGTTTAGGTTCAAGAGAATGTGTTTTCGAACGTTCACTCATTTTTAATACATTTTGTTTTATTACAGAACGCTCGAACAATGCGTATCATCATGATACCGGTGCTTTGTGGTTACCATTTTAAACAGCATTCTTATTATGCTTAGATTCTTGCGAAGGAATCAAACGTACGGGCGAAGCTGGGGTACAAAGTGGATACCAAAGGCGTACTAGAGAATTGGTAGATTAGGCAAGAGGCAAAAAGCGCCGTGTCATTCGGAGGGCTGATTTGTTAGCCTTTTTAGCTGGGAAACCTCCCCCACCTTTAACTGGAACACGTCGGTGAGTTTTAATGGAAGATCGTTTGAATAATCTTACTAAATTTATTTAACTTTAAAACATTTTATAATCGTTTTCATTTATTTTTTTATTTTTTAAATTTATTTTTACTATAGTTCACCAAAACCTGAACAAAGTTCGAATTCAGTTATGTTAGGTGTTAGCAGTAGTAATTCAACAACTCAGAATGAAGAACCTGTGACCGATCTGAATACATTTAAAGAAGCCCTTGTTTTAAGACCAAGGTAAGTGATTAAAAGCATTTTTACAATTTGCATTCAAAATACATATACATATTGTTTCTTACAGAGGACCAGAACTGTTTGCATTTGTAGCTAACGAAATTGCTCGTCATTGTAAGCGTCCAGCGAGTCCATTAGACGACACAATGGATGTCTGCCATTACAGCAGTAAACGGCAACGCTTCATGTAAAGAGGCTTAACCAGAAAAAATAACAATTAACACAATGCAAACATCAAATGTCTCTTGCAAACTCTGCAAATCGATATCAGCATGATGAACTTTAACTGTGGTGTGCACTTTATATCAAAACTGTGAAGAATTGATAAAACGACGAACAGAAAAAAAATTAAAATTTTTATTTATTCTAATCAGCCTATTAGTGATTAATTTAATTATTATTCTTTTAGCTAAATAGTTTCTAGTGAATTACATAATATAGAAACATTTCAAAAAAGAAGTTATTATTTTTATACATACGTAATATATAATACAATTTAAATTGTTTGCATTATATACTTTAGCAAAAGTAGTTTTTATGTTTATTAGTTTGAAAATCCAGATGTAAGTAATACAAAAGAATAAAAATCTTGATTCCTATCTGAAATGTGAACTAAACTAAAAGGAAAATTAAAAAAAGAATAAAATTTCGTAAGTTGCAAAATAAAACTAAGAAGTATACACAATTATGTTGTAATGTTAACACACAAAATCAAATGAAATTAGAAATTCTTTGTATTTCGATAGCCATTTACATACATACTATAAATGAGAAAAATATTATAAGTTTGAATTTGAAAATTAAACGAATCTTCAATTAAATATGTATGCATAGTAAAAAAGAATTTACATACATACTATAAATGAGAAAAATATTATAAGTTTGAATTTGAAAATTAAACGAATCTTCAATTAAATATGTATGCATAGTAAAAGAGAATTTAAAATAAGTATGTATGTATCGAATTATGTATTTTTGGCAATTATTATTATTATTGGTTAATTAAACTGTAATATTGGTATATATAAGAATATTCCAAAAAATATAAATTAAATAAATAAAGATGTTGTTTAGGAATTAAAAACAAATTTAATTAATAAATTTATTTCACTGACTTATTGCTCGTATTTTGTTATTAGTTGAAATTCGATACGAGCGAATTTGCCTCAAAATCGAGTTTCTAAAAACAGGTTTGTAATAAAAGTATAAAGAAAGGCTCTAGCGTAGTCGCTAGCGTATCGGACTATTATGCCAGGAGTTTCTAGGTTTGAACCCTTAGTTCCACACAATCAGCGTCTTGCGAAGGAGTGATAATACTACAAATTTTATCATTTGCCTTGATAAGGTGCATTTATTTTTGCAACGTACACAAAAGATTGGCTCAGAATGTAAGCAACTAGGCTTTAATTATATTTATGAAGATATCATGCCAAGCAATTTATTATATGTTAAAGCTTAATGATTTATGAACAATAAAAGCTTCCATAAGGTTCGAATATTTAGTTCGAAAACTGATACTTCCAACGTTATCTCAAGTTCTTATCGAATAACCTCGGATTCGAGGTTTCATCCAAACAATAGGGCTGAATTAATAATGACCTTATTTTTCTCCTCTTGTTTTTTGGGAAATGAGGTTTTGAACAAAATGATGCTCAAAATATTCTTCAGCTCGTTCACAACACTGTCGGTATGGCTTTCTTCTTTTGCGAACTACCCCCTGCGTTGCTTTGAAGATCCTACTACAAAGCTAAAACGTTGTTATCCATTAGATATACATGATGCAACCATCGGGGTAGTTAAATATCTTACCTTATGGCTGTGCCCACTGTATATAATCCGTAGAGCTTGTTAAACCTTCTACGCCACACAGTAGGTTTTCACAAATCCAGGACCCGAAATCAGCAAAGGGTTATCGATCAAAAAGGTATAATTAGAAGCAAATATTTCCGAATTATCATTTTTTTTACATTTTTTTTCGGGTACTGTGAAATGAGTCATCTATTCCTTAAAAAATCGAAGTTGAGACAACAATTAAACCATACCCTTATAAACAAACTTGTAATTATTAAATGAGATTACTCTAATAGAAAAAATTTACTCATAAATGTTGTGCCTGTTCGTTTCACATTACATCCACACTATACAATATACAATGGCTATACCGATTTGCTAAGCCGGGTCCGCAAGAGTTTTTGGATTTTGCCATTAAACCGATTTTCTTTAGGCGTTTTTAAAAGATTTTATAATTGTAGAAACAGTTTGTACTGAAGAAATCTTTTTATGCAGAAAAGATTATTTAATTAAAAGTTCTAGCATTGTATATACATTTCTATAGTATTTTCATGCTGAATAATCACCGCCTGGCCATCTTAAGATACTTGTGAATAACACATTTTTAGGTTCGTGCATTTACTAGGTGTCTATTCTGTTACCCTAACAACAGTCGTAAACATACATGACTATTGTCAATGAAATATAGATTTTAAAGCCAATAATATAATATAATAATATTGTTAATTTGTTTTGTTGAAGACTATTGTTAGGGTAACAGAATAGACACTTAGTTAATGTAAGAACCTCCAAATGTGCGGTGTGTATTTATTTTCTCACTTTCTTTATTTCTCGAAAATTTGTTAAACTGAATTTTTTCTACTGCACTGCAAAACTCTATTTAAACGTAAGATTTGCAATTTAATTTTCCCGCCTTCGTAAAATGTCAACAAAAATGGCGGCTTTGACTGCTTTTAAGTTAAGCAACTTCACCGTTGCGACTTACGTCGATTCTGTTTTGTGTTGCTTCCGAGTCTCAGCATCATTTTTAAACCTTTGCAACTGAATGAAACAACTTACAATGTTTTTTCTAAATCCTTTTCATTTCATTTTCTCTATTTAACGCTAGTAGAGACCGCATGTAAAGAGACAATTAAAAAAAAAACTTTTCTAAGCAATTAAAGTTATTAATTTAATTCACTTTAAATAAAAAGCGCATAAAATAAAAGCAAAAATACAAGTATTTATTGACAAACCTAAAAAATAGAAAATTCTCAGAACTAAAACTACACCCTCTTCTTTTTGTAGTTTGATTTATTTGCCCAGTTTATATTAATCAGTTTTCTTCATCTGCTAAACTTTTCCTTGCTGTTTAATTTCATTCGTGGCTGAAAATTATAAAGTATCCTTCATTTTACTTGACTTAGTTGATTCTGCTTTAAGATTTTTGTTTAACTTACGAAATGCTAAGTTGAAAGCGACATCTCAACGCACGCAACGCATTCTATGGGTTTGGCCCTTAATGAATACAACAAAATGCTGACAACAGCTGACATATGACAGAAATTGAGACAGAATTATGTTTAAATGTGTTAGTTTTGTGTTCAGGCATGAGAATTTTTTTTGCATTACATCACGTTACGTTACGATTTTAATTGTTTATAGAACTGTTAATATTATTACATTTTGTTAAATATTTACTGAACTATGCTTTACCAAATTCTAAAAATGGTTTACCAAATTTGAGAAAAGCAATTCCGATCGTTTGATACCAAAAAAGTCCACTTTTGTTTCCATGTGCTGCTAAGTATACGCCAAACCTTAAATTGTTAATAACTAATTAACTAGACTTTACCAAATTCTAAAAATGCTTTACCAAATTTTCCCAAATGTTTCCCAAATTATATGAACAAAAAAAAATGAAATTCCTGACATAGTGCTGCTAAGTATACGGCGGTGTAAAATGAAGGATACTTTATAATTTTCAGCCACGAATAAAATTAAACAGCAAGGAAAAGTTTAGCAGATGGAAAAGACTGATTTATATAAACTGGGAAAATAAATCAAACAACAAAAAGAAGAGGGTGTAGTTTTAGTTCTGTAAATTATCTATTTTTTTAGGTTTGTCAATAAATACTTGTATTTTTGCTTTTATTGTATGCGCTTTTTATTTAAAGTGAATTAAATTAAAAACTTTAATTGCTTAGAAAAGTTTTTTTTTAATTGTCTCTTTACATGCGGTCTCTACTAGCGTTGAATAGAGAAAATGAAATGAAAAGGATCTAGAAAAAACATTAGAGAAAAGTTGTTTCATTCAAGTTGCAAGGTTTAAAAGTGATGCTGAGACTCGGAAGCAACACAAAACAGAATCGACGTAAGTCGCAACGGAGAAGTTGCTTAATTTGAAAGCAGTCAAAGCCGCCACTTTTGTTGACATTTTACGAAAGCGGGAAAATTAAATTGCAAATCTTAAGTTTAAATAGAGTTTTGCAGTGCAGTAAAAAAAATAGAAAAAAGTAGAAAAAACTCAAAAAAATTAAAGAATTTTGTAAATAATCTCTTTTTTCCTGTAAAATTTGAGATATACGTGACTTAAAGGTTTAATAATACACTATTAAAAATTTTCGCGCACGACATAAGTAAGTAAGTAAACTTTATTGAGATTTTTTTTTGTTTTTACATTGGGAACTTAAGCACTAATTTGGAAATTATACTTTTTTTTATTTATAGAATAAAATATGTTTTGCCGACTTAGAAGTGGTCAGGCTATACAATTTTTGTTTTTATTTCATTTTTTTTGAAGATATGAATCACATAAGTTTGGATGTATAATTACAAAGTGTGTAGGAAAAAGAAATTAAATGCACCCACTCAAAAATCGCGCACGACATTAATATTTCCGCTCTTGTTATCAATCAATTTTTCAACAATGATAAAAAAAAATTTTAGCTGTCATCCGCGTACTGCTGATTTTGACACTGCTCTGCGAACGAGAAAGAGATATATCGTTGTTACCTAAAAAGCCCTATTCGTCGTCAAAGACAGAAATTGGGACAGAATTATGTTTATATGTGTTAGTTTTGTGTTCAGGTAGAGAATTTTCTTTGCGTTACGTAACGATTTTAATTGTTTATAGAACTATCAATATTATTACATTTTGTTAATTATTTACTGAACTATGCTTTACCAAATTCTAAAAATGGTTTACCAAATTTGAGAAAAGCAATTCCGATCGTTTGATACCAAAAAAGTCCACTTTTGTTTCTATGTGCTGCTAAGTATACGCCAAACCTTAAATTGTTAATAACTAATTAACTAGACTTTACCAAATTCTAAAAATGGTTTACCAAATTCGCCCAAACATTGACGAAATTTGTTAAGCCGTTTTTAGAATTTGGGAAGCTCTAGGTAATAAGATATTAACAATTAAATGTTTGGAAAATGCTATTTACTATACGCTAAACTTTTAATATTGTTAATAACTAATTAACTAGACTTTACCAAATTCTTAAAATGGTTTACCAAATTCGCCCAAACATTGGCAAAATTTGGTAAACCATTTTTAGAATTTGGTAAAGCCTAGTTAATTAGTTATTAACAATTAAAAGTTTGGTGTATAGTAAACAGCATTTTCCAAACATTTAATTGTTAATATCTTATTACCTAGAGCTTCCCAAATTCTAAAAACGGCTTAACAAATTTCGTCAATGTTTGGGCGAATTTGGTAAACCATTTTTAGAATTTGGTAAAGTCTAGTTAATTAGTTATTAACAATATTAAAAGTTTAGCGTATAGTAAATAGCATTTTCCAAACATATAATTGTTAATATCTTATTACCTAGAGCTTCCCAAATTCTAAAAATGGCTTAACAAATTTCGTCAATGTTTGGGCAAATTTGGTAAACCATTTTTAGAATTTGGTAAAGTCTAGTTAACTAGTTATTAACAATATTAAAAGTTTAGCGTATAGTAAATAGCATTTTAAAAACATTTAAATGTTAATATCTTATTACCTAGAGCTTCCCAAATTCTAAAAATGGCTTAACAGATTTCGTCAATGTTTGGGCAAATTTGGTAAACCATTTTTAGAATTTGGTAAAGTCTAGTTAACTAGTTATTAACAATATTAAAAGTTTAGCGTATAGTAAATAGCATTTTAAAAACATTTAAATGTTAATATCTAATTACCTAGAGCTTCCCAAATTCTAAAAACGGCTTAACAAATTTCGTCAATGTTTGGGCAAATTTGGTAAACCATTTTTAGAATTTGGTAAAGTCTAGTTAATTAGTTATTAACAATTAAAAGTTTGCCGTATAGTAAACAGCATTTTCCAAACTTTAAATTGTTCATAACTAATTACCTAGAGCTTCCCAAATTCTAAAAACGGCTTAACAAATTTCGTCAATGTTTGGGCGAATTCGGTAAACCATTTTTAGAATTTGGTAAAGTCTAGTTAATAAGTTATTAACAATTTAAAGTTTGGAAAATGCTGTTTACTATACGGCAAACTTTTAATTGTTAATAACTAATTACCTAGAGCTTCCCAAATTCTAAAAATGGCTTAACAAATTTCGTCAATGTTTGGGCAAATTTGGTAAACCATTTTTAGAATTTGGTAAAGTCTAGTTAATTAGTTATTAACAATTAAAAGTTTGCCGTATAGTAAACAGCATTTTCCAAACTTTAAATTGTTCATAACTAATTACCTAGAGCTTCCCAAATTCTAAAAATGGCTTACCAAATTTCGCCAATGTTTGAGCTTATTTGGTAAACCATTTTTAGAATTTGGTAAAATCTAGTTAATTAGTTATTAACAATTTAAGGTTTGGCGTATACTTAGCAGCACATGGAAACAAAAGAGGACTTTTTTGGTATCAAACGATCGGAATTGCGTTTCTCAAATTCGGTACACCATTTTTAGAATTTGGGAAAGCATAGTTTCGTAAATAATTAACAAAATGTAAAAAGATTTTCAGTTTTATAAACAATTACAAATAGCACGTTTCGTAACGTTACGTATTAAAACGCAATCAAAAATTTCACACCTGAACACAGAACTAACACACATAAACATAATTTTGTCCCAATTTATGTCAAACTCTTTTCCAATGTGCCTGTTGAATTTTATAAAGCCAACTATTATTTTTACGAACAAATAAATTAAATATTTAATTTTTTCAACTGAAAAAGGCTGTTTAGAAAGATGAAGCTTATCAAAGGTAGATAGAACATTATTTTATTAATTTTTCCTTTCATTATTTAACATTCCATTTTCAGAAAGCAGTCAAATTGATCAACCGAATAAATCGACAAATCGTTAGTCTGATGTAAGTCTTTGGTACGATTGTGTACATTCAAATTCTGTCTTTTGCTTTTATGGGATGGACTTTTAGCTTGAAAACGTTTCAAGTCTCAACATCAAGTGCTGGTTGCAACGATCTTCACTCACGCCTTCCGAATCTGCGTACATCATCATTGAATATTGTTTGACAAGTACTTTCCCACATCCACCGATGTTTTTCGGGCAAAAGTTCGGACAAATGGTATAATTGAAACGAATTTTTTGGTAAATGATTCAATTGTCAGGTAAGTTTAATACAAAAATACTGTGATTGATGGGATAAACAAACATTCGATTTTTTCAGCATGTACGATGTAGGAGGTCAGAGATCACAAAGACGTAAATAGGTATACTGTTTTGAAGATGTTCGAGCAGTGCTCTTTGTTACTTGTTGTAGCTCTAAGGGGTTACGACATGACTATTAAAAGACAGCAGTGTTAATCGTCTTGTCGAGAGTCTCAATATTTTCGAACAGATTATTAATAACAGATGGTTCAAAGAAACTGCATTTATATTGTTCCTCAACAAACTGGGTTTGTTTCGGGAAAAGATTATGTCCAACAGACATCTCCGTTTTTTCGTACCTTCTTAAGAGTTATTTACATTTGATTTAATCTTACAGAAAATATTTTTATTAAATTTTATTGTTATTAGGTTCCGATCGTAATATTGATCAAGTAGCCCTCTTCATACAAAGTGAATTTCTCAGACGTAATCATAATGCACGCCGATTAATTTGTCCACACTTCACGACGGCTTAAGATACGGCTAATGTCCAATCAGTATTTCATGTTGTCATGGAAACCGTACTCAAAGAGAATCTTGGTGCTCATTTAAGTGAGCTAACTGTTGCGGATTCCTTTCTTGCCGTCGGGGTCAGTGCTGGCATGCTTGACCGGCCTACTGCTCGTCGGAGGACGTAGGTACTTGACCCCTATCGGAACCGCGCATACAAAATCATGCCAGTCTTTGCGTCATGGTGTTAAGGACGCACGAGAAATTCGCCTCTACCCACCCAACCATGGTTGCCGTACTCGCCTTGACAACCCCTTACCTTGCCATCTTCCGCTTCCTCTATCCCATCTTAAACCCTTTCCATTTTAATAATCCTCATCCATAATCCTAACTTTAAATTAAACCATTTTGTTAACTACTTTTTCAGGCTCAACTAACATTGGTTATTTTATTAAACATTTTTAACTTATCTCTCAAATAATCAATAATTTCTATTATTAAAATTAGGTAATCAAAATATTTAACTCTAGTTTTATATTTATCTTTCAGTGTTGTTAATTATGATTATGTTTGTAGATAGGTATATGTGTATACAAAAAAAAAGACGTAAAAGCAACAAAATCGATAATATACAATTTACACTATGTGTACTTTATATTTTAATTTTGTTATTACTATAATATTATATGTTTATATGTGCTTACTTTTCTGTGCTCAATGTAATTATGTTTTGCAATGCACTTAATATATCCAAAAATAAGCAATTATCCCCAAACCCATAAAACCCTTAACATATAAGTATTAGAATATCCATTTAAAAGATACAAGCTCATATATTGACTCACCACTTGATCGGCGTATGATTTCCAGCGGCGCGATGTTGTGGCCACAGCATACACTCCTGGTGAAACTTTGTGCCTGTTTTAATTTTATCTTTTAAATGTTCACGATAATTATATGCGTTTGGCTTTATATCTGAGTTTATCCCAAAAGTACTAATTTTAATGCAAATATTACTGCATAAAATAATATGCGCATACATACATATAATAAAAAAAGTAATTTAATCTATTAATTAATGTTCTTGTTAGATTAAATTCTATTTTAATTATCAAATAAGATAAAACGCTCAAAAAAAAAAAAAAGAAAATATTGATGCAGGAACTGCGACTCGAACCTGGTTCCTGTTAATCACTAAACGAATGCTTTACTGTCGCACCACGGGATGTTTTAGATTTTGGTGATCGTTTGTTGCACTTATTTTATCCAGTGTAGGCGGTGAATTTAAAATAATTTTTTTATTAAAAATAAAAAAACTTTTCACAGTTTTTTTACCAGGAATCGATGTGTGTAATAAATATACACTTAAATAAATCGACCTCCACCCTGTGGAGGTCGTGTACTTCAATTTTTGAAGAAATATAGCTACAAAAAAAAATATTATTTAAAACGGCTATATAGGTATATAACTTAAGTTGTTCTGTTACCTTGAAAACTAATTTTTTTCTACAATTAACTTGATGTTTCGTTCTCCAACTGCTTCTGTTTGTTTTTTTCTTATTTATATTCAAACGTAAACTTTTGCTCTACCAACGTTATAACTTTAAATATTTTTGGTACACTACGTTAACTACCGTGTTTTTAAATCTTTAATTTTGTTCACAATTACTATTAATGATGGCGGGTTAACAAATTTGAGTCTTGGGAGGGAATCTTTTCCAAATGATTTTCGAAATTTACTCTCATCTCTCCTTTCATTTGGAAAAGTCCCTCCAACTATCAACGGTGTGTTCCCCACCCGCATACATCTGAAGAAAAAGCTTTTGTGTTACGGATAACCATTTCTTCGTAGAGAGCTGTAGGGGAGAATAGTGTACAAATGTAATTTTGCACAAATATGCATTTTGTAACATAACGGAGACAAATTAGTTAGAAAAAAAGTGTCCTTATTTTTATAATTTATTTATTATAATACAACATATAATATAAATTTCTTTCTATTATTTAACTGCATGCATATAATTTGTGCACAAAAAAAAACTGATTTACACAATAAAAAAAATATTTACAGAACTAAAAAAGTCTTTTTTTTTTAAATTGAAAAACAAAAAAATGAAAAACAAAATAGTTTAAAGTTCTTAATTTGTAAAGTTAAATCATGCTGGGTGATTAGCAGCGAGTAGGATAGGTTAATACAAGTCAAAAATCGTACGCTCAATAAAGAATTTAAAAAGGGGCCATTTTTGCAATAAAAAAAAATTGCAGGCAACTGGATCCGAGGCTCGAAAAGGGGCCACTTGACCCCTAAGAGGGCGAAACTGCAACATTGGCGGAGACCAAAAGAACGTTGAAATCAGTTTTTTGTCTCAAGAGCCAATGTCTTTTTTATTAGGCATCCCACCCATGCCTTTCGTTCTTGAGAACTCACAGATAACTCTATTACCATTCAGTTGCGCTCAGGAAAATATTAATCTAAGAAAAGGAGTCTCAAATGCGCAACACTGTAGAGAAGTTAAAAAATTAAATTTATTTTCATCCCAATAATAACAATTGTCAGGATATTATAGAGGGCCAAAAATAAGATAGAATTTTTGTTTACATACCTTTAATAAATCTTTAAGTTACAACACTTTAAAAATCTTCACCATTCTTTTCATGTATCTTTTAAAGGAAATTCAAAAACAATTTAACATATATTTAGGATCAACCTTAATTTATTCAAAACCTAAAAAAAACTAGATTATTGAAAATCAATAAAAAAAAAATTCACTTGAATACACTCGAATCCATTTGAGACTTAACTGTGCTCTGACTGAGCTCCTGATTCTCTCCAATTTCTCTGAACCATATCGATCATTTGCACATTGCCGATTTCGAGAAATAATTGCCTGCACATAAAATAATAAAAGCCTATGCCAACAACTGATAGTAGTCTGGAGTTTCTTCTGCGACAATTGGCAGGGGACCTCTAAAGTCATCAGAAGTTATTGTGGCGTAAGTAGGCAATCAGCCAGTCCAGTATGTCGAGTGACGAACTTCCTAAAATCTCAATCACCTCCATAGAACTTCACGATGGGACGTCCTTGATGGAAAAGCAGTATCGTTATCAGTCCAACGATTCAAAATTCTGCATTAAAACTATGGAACTTGTATGCATCAATGGGTGCAATTTTGATTGGGAAATAGTTTTGGTAGTGGAATGAATATTGGAGCGACTCTGGCACATCCTAGACATGATTTCGAATAAAACATAATAAGTACACAACTGCCTTCGATGTTACGTTTTGTTGAATTGCCAATTGGTTTAAGCAAAATGCCACTATGTCCATGACAGTATCTGCCATAAGTAGCGTAGAGTTGACACTGTCGTTGGGAATGCACTTGGCTTCTGGACGGCCAGCTTTTAAGTAAGCAATCTCATTGTCATACAACAAACACTCGTTGTTTTTATATCGCAAGCTAATGTAATCGATAAAATTGTAGAATTAAACTCCTTTCAGTGAACCATTATCTGCTGGAGCGGTGGCATCGTCGTCTTCTTTGCTTTTTGAATCAAAGAAATCACCACTCAGAAAACTTGCAATTGTTTTGAGTCCTTTTAGTTCGACGACTGAGCCCTTGCAGCTGAAAATAATATTCAAAAATCAAAGCTTTGTAGTGTTTATTGAAAAAATTGACTTACTCAGAACAAAAATTAATGCTTATTTAAAAATTAACATATTTCTTGGTGTATTGTTTGATTTATGGTTTTTATTTTATATATTTTAATAAGAAAAAAAGATTTCAAAATCAGCAAAATACGAACATGAAATGTCAACTACACCTCGTAGAAATAGCCGTGTTCATAATTTGGATTCTACTTGTCGTTTGCATATTCGTGTTTAAAAAAAAAATGGGTGTGCCCAATGAACATAAATAGGTGTTCTGCAAAAAGAATGCGGCACTTTAATTTTAGTGTGAGTTGTTCATTTTATAGGCATTTGACAATAGCGATATGTGTTCGATATCAGTCGTTCGCCTGTTTTTGTTGCTCTCGCCATGACAAAACGACATCTAGCATTCGAGTTTTTAATGTATGCAAACATTTTGGTGCCGCATGTACACTAATACGTGTGACCTTTACACGGTCAGTTATTTGACATCAATCTGTAATATAGTGTTTGTAAAAATAAGTCTTTATGCGTGTATTTGTTTGACGAAAAGTCAAAGCCCTTTTGATTTTGCCTGATGACTAATGTGTAGGTGACTGACGTCCTCTGACTGACCGTGTAAGGTCACTTTAGTAGTGTTTCCACTGGTCAAATAGATTTAGAGATAAACTGATTAACTTGGCACATTTTATAGGTACCTATACGTAATGGTGGATTTACAAGCAGAACTGCAGAAAACTAAATAGAGACAGATGTACATCTTAAGCCCCAAAGACGAAAAGAGTACACAGATACCATCTGAATTGATTTCCTATAACGAGTTTCTGTCAAAATGATTAGTGCTGGTACGCACCACAATGTTGTAAGAAAAATTCTTTCGCATTTTGTTTTCATAAAGTAGTTCATAAATAGGTTTATTTATTTAAGTTTCAAACTTAATATCCCAAAAAATATTTAAAATGGCTTGGTGCTACATGAAATAGGCATTAGTAAATTATGGATGCAGACGAAGTTGCTATAATAAAGATGAATATGTTCATTTACCTATAATTTCTAATCTTTACCCATAATTTATGTATGAAGATCTCTGCACTTTCGTCTTCTCTCTTTATCATACAAGCAAAGTTTTCTATTACGTTTCTTCTCTATCCCTTTAGTTTTCTGCAGTTCTGCAGGTGCAGAGAGATGTAAATCCACCATAAGTGGTCCAGACAAGTAAAGTGATAGTTTTTGTGGCAATATTTTATAAAGCAATTAGAAAACAATGAATGTTTACTTACAAGACATAATGTTTAAATAACATGTTATTGAATGAGCGGCACATTCCTAACACACTGGCTCCACTGGCCATGCCGATGCCCAACAACTCAACACTATCTAATCCACTATCCAATTCTCATTCCGTCTGTGGGCAAATTATGTCTTGTCGTTTCATTTAATTCTTCGACAACGAGTAAAATAAACATGCGTCCCTTTACCCCGTTTCTCCCTTCAAAAGATACAAAGTACATTCAAAATGAAAGAGAATGACAAACACCTGAAGAAATTGCACATACAACAAAAATTCTGCAAAAAGCTGCTCATCTCACTCTCACATATAAGAAACGTCAAAATTCATGACCAAATTTTCAACAGCGCTCATGTCTTGTCGAAAAAATGGATTTCTACGACAAGTCACCTGATTGGACATGGATTTTCCAAACTCCATTGTCTTTCATGTCGTGTTTAAAATTAGAGCAGCGTTCATGCCCAGTAGAGCCAGTGTGTAACAAAATGGCTCGCCCATAATCGCTTATAGATTGTGGTGGAGCTTTAATGTCTGCTCTTAGCCATCTGTCCAACCAAAATGTCACAAAACACGTGCCATGGCTTTCTGTGATCATTTGACTCACTGTAGACTGGTTTTGAGCAATGTAAATTTAAATAGGATAAACTCAAGTTTTTCTAAAAACAGCTTCAACAGTGTCTATGAATATGCCCCAGTATTTAAATAAAAAACGCATACAATAAAAGCAAAAAAGCAAGTATTTATTGAAAAACCTAAAAAATCGAAAGTTCTCAAAACTAAAACTATACACTCTCTTCTTTTTGTAGTTTGATTTATTTCTTCATCTGCTTAACTTTCCCTTGCTATTTAATTTAATTTGTGGTTGAAACTTAATATCCTTCATTTTACTTCAAATTTGTGTTTAACTTTTGGAACGCTTAGTTGAAAGCGACATCTCAACGCACGCAACGCGTTCTATGGGTTTGGCCCTTAATGAATACGACAGAATGCTGACAACAGCTGACATATGACAGAAATTGAGACAGAATTATATTTAAATGTGTTAGTTTTGTGTTCAGGCATGAGAATTTTCTTTGCGTTACATCACGTTACGTTACGATTTTAATTGTTTATAGAACTGTCAATATTATTACATTTTGTTAATTATTTACTGAAATATGCTTACCCAAATTCTAAAAATGGTTTCCCAAATTTGAGAAAAGCAATTCCGATCGTTTGATACCAAAAAAGTCCACTTTTGTTTCTAAGTGCTGCTAAGTATACGCCAAATCTTAAATTGTTAATAACTAATTAACTAGACTTACCCAAATTCTAAAAATGGTTTCCCAAATTTTCCCAAATGTTTCCCAAATTATATGAACAACAAAAAATTAAATTCCCGACATAGTGCTGCTAAGTATACGGCGGTCGACTGAAGGTAATGGCGGCACTTAAGGAAACTTGACGTAGAATTTTGACATTAGCTTTCGTTTGCTTATGTCGAATTCCTTTGAAATAAAAAGTCGCTTTTTTCGGACTAAAGTTGCTTTTTCCCGAAAATCATGATCCATACACAAAATAAAGTTGCTTTTTTCCCCCTCAGATCAACTTTTCTTGAATCTCGATTTGATAGCAAGTTTAACAGATTTGATTTCTTCTGTCAGACGAGCCGTTTAATTGTGTAGTTTGGTTTATTTTAATATATGTCGAATTCCTTAGATTTTTTAAGATTTGATCGGAAAAGTTGACTTTTTTTTCCTTCCTATGGATGTTGAAACAACAAAGTTGCTTTTTTTCTGTAATTGTGTGGTGTATATTTTATAGACGCGATCCAAACAATTCACTTAAGTTCACTTTATTAACATATTGCACTATTAACAACAAGGCTCACGTCCAATAGATTATTTTAAAATTATTTTATTTGAAAAAATCTAAGGAATTCGACATTACGACTTGGTTGGTCCTTAAGGCCTGCCTTCAAAAGTAGTTGGGCTTGGTTTGACAGATTCGTTCAAAAGCCTATTGCAGAACACCTCTTCCTGTATTTCTTCATCATTTGACTTTTTCATATCGAGTCTCGAATTTTCTGTCATCCTGTTTTGGTTTTGTAATTTATGTTGATAACTTGGTACCAATGCTCTGTACAATTTCACAAAATCGTGGGTAAAATTTTTTATCGTGGCTTGCTAGTTGATAAAAAAACCTATTCTTCCAATCTTTATATTTTTGTTTTTCACTACTTGATTTCTCGATAAATGGCGTTTAGTTCTGAAACAACAAAAAGGAACATTGATTTTGTAAGTCTTTAATAATTATTACTTATAGAAAAAAAAATCATTGAGTGTAATTTTTTTTAGCCTGATGAAGATATTCCTTATGAAGAAGAAATACTTCGCAATGCATATTCCGTGAAACATTGGCTGCGATATTTGGAACACAAAGCTAAATGTCCATTTATTGAAGTTAATACAATATATGAAAGAGCATTAAAGGAACTTCCTGGTTCTTACAAGATATGGTACAATTATTTGAGAGCAAGGCGAAATCAGGTGAGAGGGAAGTCTCCTTTGGATGGTATGTACGAAGAAGTCAATAATTGTTTCGAAAGAGCTCTAGTCTTCATGCACAAAATGCCTAGAATTTGGATGGACTATTGCACTTTTTTGACTAACCAGTTAAAAATAACGAAGACACGCCATGTATTTGATAGAGCTTTGAGAGCATTGCCCATAACACAACATCATCGAATATGGCCACTATATATAAAATTCTCAAAGCGAACGAACGTCCAAGAAACTGCTCTTAAAATTTATAGAAGATATCTCAAACTATTTCCTGACGAAGCCGAAGAATTTATTGAGTATTTAACTGCTCAAGGGAAACTTGATGATGCGGCGCAACAGCTTGCTTCCCTAGTCGATAATGAAAACTTTGTATCAAAACACGGAAAATCTAATCATCAGCTTTGGAACGAACTATGCGAACTGACTTCACAGAACCCAGATAAAGTTCACTCGCTGAATATTGATGCTATAATTCGAGGCGGATTGAGGAGGTACATTTTGAATATTATATTGTTTCAAATAAAGTGAATATGTACCTAATAAGTCTGGAAAAATATCAGATCTATACTCTATTTGATAGATCATATTCATACATGACGTTGATTGTACGAATTTTACAGTTTTTGCGTATTATATCTGGATCATAGTCAAAAACCCAAAATCACGAAATCCTAGACATTTTAATCTATTTTTCGCCGAATTGTCCCCAATTAATTTTCTCTGCTTTCTTCTGATTTAAGTTCCTCAGTAACTTTATGTGTGTACTAATTTATGTCGAATTCTTTTAGCTCGGCCAGTGCTGAAATCAAATGTTAAATTATAACTCAGTGCTACACTCACTAACAATTTCTTAGCAAAACGAACGGGATAAGTGGCATTTGAGTGTCATTTTTCATTTATTTAAAATAGAATTGCATCAATCTTTTAAAAGAAATTGTATTTTTTAACTGTTATTTTATATCCTTTGTTTGTTTAATTTTAATTTTCTTGAACTGGAACTAGTTTTTGTTGCTTTAATTTGATTTAATCCATTATAAATTATCACAATCTTATTTTCTGAAATAAATACCAAACAATATTTGCGAGTACGAAGACAAAGTAAAAAATGTTGACAGATATGTCAAATACTTTTAAATGGGTTCAATCTTGTTTATGTTTAAAACATAAGTTCACATAGCCTTGTTTTACTTAAAGTCCAAAGGTAGACTGTTGAAAAATTTAAATCCGGCATACATTAATGAGTTCATAAAGCTACTTATGATACTTCGCATAGGTCTAAGGGGTTCAGTGATTCTTAGAATTTATGTCTGCATGCATACTACTGTTGAAATATCTTCAAAGTATGATAAAGCATTTCATGCTTCATTTTGAATATGAATATCATCGAATTGTATGTGATTGTCTTTTCCACTTTCATGCATTTTAATATATCCAACATTTGCGCTATTGGAGAATATTGCACTTGAATAGTTCACATAGCCTTGTTTTATATTAATTGCAGACGTTGTTTTATATAATTATGAATCCGAACAATACTAAATATGAGGCAGAACCAGAGGTCAGAAATAAATCTCAACTTTTTGAACGATTCCTTAATAACTGTCATTGGTTGTTACATTTAATAAAAGTCACTCAATAACGTTTATTTTAAAAAATAAAAAAAAAATTGTTAAGGCTTGAGAGAAACATTTATTTTGTTTTCTTAAATGTTTCAGAGTTGCCGCATCAAGCATTATGAAGTAACTGAAAATGAAAGAATAAAATGTATGGAGGTAACCCATACTTTTTTAGATTAAATTTTTAACTTTTTTTTTTAATTTAAAAAAAAAAGTTAAATGCGATTTTATGTTTAAATTGAGTTTTACTTCACGCAGTATTTTATTAAGCGTCGCACAAAAGAGTATTGTACCCTTAAATCCGGTCAAAAGTCACAAAAAACTATTTTTTAAATAACCGTTAATTTGCATTAGTTGGACAC
This sequence comes from Baccha elongata, assembly GCA_951217065.1. Classification (NCBI taxonomy): domain Eukaryota; kingdom Metazoa; phylum Arthropoda; class Insecta; order Diptera; family Syrphidae; genus Baccha; species Baccha elongata. The sequence continues at coordinate 469,136 of CATNUY010000331.1, forward strand.
CTAACTTATTGGGCTAGGATAAAGATAAAATTTGTTAAAAATTTTAATGGTTTCTGAAGCAAAGGTAATGTTTTTAATTATAATTCCCAAATAAGTTTGTTTTTCTTGAGGTTAAGTCTTATTTTGAAATTAAAAGTAAACTTATAATAAAATATTACAATTTTTTACTTTGTTATAGTTCCGGGCATGATCGGGCAGATATTTTTGGCTTATAGTTTCTAATACATCTCTGTTATTCTTCCCAAGTAGAAATATTTCACCCATATACACACAATTTTTTTTAAAGGCAGATTATGTTTCTAAGGTATTTTTTCGTCAATTTGCAAATTTACAAAATATGCATTGCCGTAGCTTCAGAAACCATTAAAATTTTTCACAAATTATCATGAAGATCTACTTGTAACACAGGCTGCAAAGTTAGCAAAATGGAAGGCTTATGGAAAACAAAGACGTGCATATTTTATTTATTAGACTTCAACTCCCTATTAACGAGACGGGAGGTTCGTTTAAGTCGGTTTATGGTAGCCCAATAAGTAAGGTGTCCAAGCAACGCAAATTAACGGTTATTTAGATAAAAATGTTTTGTTTTTTACTTTTGAGCGGATTTTAGGGTACAATACACCTTTGTGCGTCGGAAGATAATTATTTGAAAAAAAATCTGATGCACAACTTGTCTGATTGCATACTTATCGAAATTATATATTTTGCAGTCGGCTTTTCAGTCAATGTTACTCTGTAATCCGATTCGAAAGTTAAATCTTTCGAAAGCAAATATTTGGTACTCAGCATTCCGAAAATCGGATAGCAATTTCTGAAAATCGGAAATGTATCTTTTGTTTAGATACATTTGTTTGAAAAACGGAAATTTCGTACTTGGTAACTCTATTTTCGTTGATAGTTGCTTTCGATATTCGGAAAATTTATTCAAAAGCTAATTACCTTGCGAGGAGGATTGTTAAAACGGAAAATGTAAGTTTTTGTAAGATATAAATAAAAAGTGTTATTTTTTACAAACTTTATAACAAAAATATTAAAGAAATAATTTTTTGATTATTAAAGAATTTTATTTTAAAGGGTAAACTCAAACAAAAATATAATATATCAATGTGAAATTATCGTTGAATTTATGTGTTCACATCCGGATTTATTTAAAGGATATTTAAAAATGTCTGTTAAGCTCATGATGTTTGACTTACCTCGGATCGTTTTTCTTTGTATTTTTTCTTGCGCACAATCGTCTTCTTCGTCAACACAAAGCTATTGAATCCATAAAAAAATTCCGCAAATCTTATTAATAACTCACAAATGATAATACCTACTTTTGTTGAAAATACATTTTTGTAAAGAGGTGTACAAATATCGATCTATTATCGATTTATAGTCGATAGTTTTTACCACTATCGATAGCTATCTATAGTCATTATATATTGGAATAAAAGTAGTTGATGTGATAAACAACTGTTTGTTTTGGTTTAATCTGTAGGTACAGAAATGTTTCAAAAATTGAGTGAATTGGTCAAATTCCTGTTTTATAATAAGCCACTTAGCATCAGAAACGGTGTGCAGTTGTTTTTAATTATCTTTGAATGCAATCGACTTTTAAATGGTTCTTATATATGGTAGGAATAATCATTGCAAACCGCATCAAAAAAAAATTTTTTTTTATTAAATTTCACTTCTATTACGTTATAGTGCATGCTGCCACAAGTTATGTGTAGAAGAAAAAGTAGAAGAACTAGAATAAGATACAATCTGTTGTCTAAGACAAGTGTCGAAGGTATCGCGCATATTAATATATATATGTATTTAACAAAATTATTAAATTTATTATTCAACAAATATTGTGGGGTTAAATGTCGAATAAATGAGTTATTACAACAAAAAAAAAATAATAAATATAAAAAAAAGTATATAAAAGCAGGACAAATATTTTCAAATTAAGAGTCTTAGTAAACCATGAATTTCATTATGCCCAAAATTAAAAAGCCAGCTTTGTATCTTCCTGTTGAACACGTATTTAGAGCGAATGCAACGAAAGGCCATAGGTAAAGTATTGAAACGTCTTGGTGCTACTGATGTGTAAGAGTTAAGAAAGTGAGTAGAATTGTGAACTGGGACAAAAGCGAGATTTCTTTCACTACTTCGTAATAAAAGAAGAATTCCGATTGTACAGATAACCACTTCTTAAATAGAACATTTTTAAAACTTTGTAAAAATAAAGATGTTTTAGTGGAAGTATACCAGAGTCAGCAAATAAAGGAAAACTATGATAAGGTCTTCTTTTTCTCCAAATAATTCTAACAATATGCTTTTGGGTAACTAATAACGGATTAAGATTGTTTTTGTATATACCACCCAGCAGACTATACCACATTGTAGTTTAGATTGAACTAGACCGTAATAAAAAGTTTCCATTAGGTTTCGGCAGCAAAGTTTCCTTAAATAATACAACATAAAAGTTGCCGAAAGTAGATATTTTTTAATGGATTGGGTTTGTACTTTCCAGTCCATTTTATGGTCAATTGTTAAACCAAGATATATGAACTCAGTGACTGATTCAATATAAAAACATTTTGAGGAACAGACAACATTCAAATTATTTGAGTTAGACTTCTCGATACCAATACAGGGTAGATCATGTAAAGACGATTTTTTGCAACAAAACTATGTAGAATCAACTCAGGTGGGTTTATTTCAAGTGCATTTAGTTTAAAGAACATAATTTTTGTTTTATCACTTATGACGCATTTGTGCGCACCAAACCAGTGTCGTAAAAGTTCTAAATCATGGTTAACATCAGAGATCAGGTCTAGTAATGAAGCACTTGAATAAACAAACGCTATATCGTCAGCAAAACCAGTTTTTTTACCTTTTAATTTTAGACTAAAAATTAAACATTTTTTTGTTCATGCTTTCATAGATATTAGAGCAAAAATTAAGAAGAGCATCTTCAGTTGATTTTTGGGCTCTGAAACCATATTGACTTGAACTAAAAAATTAAATACTATCAAGATAAGATACGATTCTAGTTTTTACAAGCTTTTCAAAAATTTTTGAAAATACTGAGAGAAGAGAGATTGGTCTGTAATTTTGAATGCACTTCTTGTCACCTTTTTTGAAAATAGGAATAACTTCTGCTTCTTTCAAACTATCGGGAAACTTTCCCTGATAAATGTTTTCGTTAAAAATGTGTGTTAATATGTCGACAATATTAAGACAAATTTTTGACGAAATTGTTTGAAATGCTGTTAGATGTAGACGTATCAGAGTTATCCAAGGTGTTGATAATTTTAAAAACTTCAAATGAAGAAAAACTCCTAAAATAAAAACCATTGCACTAAACAGACTCGCCAAGACAGATTTCATGGCATATATAAGATGAATTCTGAAGACCTGCATTCTTTATAGTTTTGAATGCTATACGAGTTAAATAATCATTGAAAACTTCAGACATTTCAAATTCATCGTAAATATTCATATTTTTATAAGTTATACTTTTCGGAATGTTAAAAGTTGTCTTTTTATCAAATAACTCATTAACTATTCCCCATTCTTTTTTTGAATTGCCTTTATTGAATTTATTGATATAATAGTTTTCTTTTAATATAGGAACTTCAACATTAATCTCTACATAAAACATCATAATTATTACGCAAATGGACGTTATCAGGATGTTTTTTGCACTTAATCCTTAATTTATTTTTCTTATCTATTTTTGTTAACAAGTAACTAGACATCCATGGTTTAAGCTTTTTTAGTTTATCTTTTCTGATCCCAATTACTTCCGAGCTTTGTACAACATAACTATTTAATAAATCGATAAAAAAGTTAAAAGCAAATAAGGGGTCAGGCTCAGTATAAACTCGATACCAATTTTCTAAAATTAAGTAAGAATTAAGGCACTCAAAGTTGGTTACGGTTTTAGTTAGATTAAGTGCAGCTTGATTAGGGATTTGAGAGTGAAACGCATCCTTAAACAAGAAAAAAAGACATGTCATGCAATGATCAGTAATTTTCATGTCAGAAACAGAACTTATAAGATTAAGGGTTGCTTTGGGATCTAGCCTAGCAAATATGTGATCAATGCAGAAATAATCAAAATTTTTTCGTAAGCTTCTAATTTTTTGATGAACAACAAAAAAACAATAATTGGAATGAAATATACTCTTATAAATTTCCTTATCGAAATAACAAAAAGGAGTAACTAATGAAACATCATTTAAATCTGAAATAAAACTTTTACTCTTAGTTAAATTATTTTATCAAGATCTTCGAATGAAGATATGCGTAAAATTGTTTCTCCGTCTTGTTTTTTCATTAGTATAACACCATTTTGTATCCACAAATATAAATAATTCTTTTCTTTTTTTATTTGTCTAGCCTTATTGAACAATAATCTACACTCAGTTACAAAAAAAGTGGCGCAGTCATACTTTTTGATGTGTTGTTATCATTTTGACAACCTTATCCAAGGTATGCCCAGGCGAATTAAAGCTTTATTAGATGTTCGTGGAGGCAATACCCACTATTGAAGAAACAAGGACTAGTTTAAAAAAAATGTAAAATTTCAAGTTTTGAAGTTTATGCCCATTTTCCTTAATTTATGGTTTATTTCTAAGTTCTTCCTATTTTTTCGTTTTTTATTACATGAATGACTTACTTTTATGTTAATAAACAAAACTGTATCAGAAAAACGTTTATTTGTTTAAGTTACTTCAAAATGTTGCAAAATTTCAAGGTGCGCCACTTTTTTTGTAACTCAGTGTATTAAATTTTGTGAGACTTTCATTTATAAAAATAGGTTTTTTGTTGAAGTTATTGCCAAATATAGTCGTTGAAAGGTGCTTCTTACGTTGATTCGCAAATAGACTCTGCTTACATTCAAGTGATTTGAATTTCACACATACAACATCCAAAGATTTCTTACTTGAAGAATCGGGGACGTTGTTGTTGCTTTTAATTGATTTAATATAGCAATATTTTATATCATCAGAAGTAATGTTTGCATCAAGACCTTCCGCAAGAAGTTTAACTGTCAAGGTGAATGCACTTTCTTTTTGTACAGATGGAATTCCAACAATGTCAATATTATTGACTGTATTGGAAAGAATCTTAACCCTGCTTTGTAATTCGCTTTTTTCCTCTTGAAGCTGATTTATTAGAGACAATGCTTTACTGTTCATCTCTTTCAGAGAGGCAATTTCTTTATTAAGAGTCATGATCTCTGTATACAACTTCGAGAGTAATGTTTTGGGCGATCTTACTATTTTCTTTAGCTTGCGCTGGAAGGTTGTTGCTCAATAACAAAGAAATAACATAAATAATGATACAAATTCTATATACTAATATGAAAATTAATTTAAAAAGTTTATTTTTTATATTAAGAATATTCAACCAAGTAGAAGACTTAGCATCAGTTTATTTTAAGTGGACTTTTCTGAATTATTATTCAAAATTAATGCGTTTAGCGGCCTATAGTCCAAGAAAACATTGCGTTTCGCACGGTGCTAGCTTTGTGGGCTCGTCAGATGACGTCCAGCAAAAAGCACCTTGTCATTACGCAATTTAAAGATTTTTCTAGCTCAGCTCAATATCAAACTGACATCTTTGGCTGCATTTGCAAATTGTGCTGTTCGCGGTGGAGGTGACAAATTCTGTGAAGAAGTTAGTGATGATGATGCGGGTGCTTGTTGTGATGAAGGTGGTGATTTTTGTTGTTTTAATTGACTGTTAATAGGCATTTTATGTGATTTAGAGATGGTTGGGTATTCACTATGTACAATTTGTTGTTTGTCTTTGTTTTGTGCACCAGAAGAAGAATGATTGCAGGATTGGCATCGATAATCAATGTGATTTTTTTTTCATAAATTTCTTCTTACTAAGTTTAAGTTTAACACACTTTATTGCGATCAACTTTATTTCCGCAAAGGCAAGGCATTTTGTAAATAATTGAAATACAATAAAGAGCAATTAGCACAATCTCGACACATGTGTAACCCCACCACGACACGCTGAGACTGTTATCGGATGTGTAAAAACACTCATATTTTTATAATCTATTTCTGTCATACTTTTCTCATATTTCACCACTAACATTTGTTTAAAAAGTATATGAATGTATTTACTTTTTTAAGTCACTTGGTGGTAGGTTACCTTGATCACAATCAAAAACAAACATAAAACCATTGAAATATATCGATAGATATCGATAGTATAGAACTATCAATTATAATCGATGGCGTAGGCTATCGGTATTTGTCCACCTCTTCATTTTTGTCTAAAAGCACGAGTCTCGAAACATTTACTCGAAAGTTGCAAGAGTTGCTCAGCAACATTTTTGTTCGGTTCTAAAGTCTTACAGAGTACCAATTCAAATTCGAATCGGAAACAAATTTTGAACAGATTTAACTTTCGAATCGGATTACAGAGTAGGCCCCCTGGTGCCATGGTTTTTATTTTTTGGTGACGAGTTCTGGCATTTGGTGTTATCATCGTTGAAATTTTCGGACTGTTTTTTAATACACCGAACAAATACCTGCTACTTGCTTCACAGCTTCTGTTTTATTTTGTAGGTTCTTATAATTTTTTTTTGCCGCGTCAACAATATTTTGTGCACAAGTCTTTATGATTTCGAAGCCATTTCAAATAAGCATAGCAATTGCAACATTTAAAAAAATACACGGCTTAAAAAAATAGGCATACACTTTTTACACAGGGTTTCTTTCAATTCATTATGGTGGACAATTATGTCACGCTCCTGATTTTAAAAAATCTTTCCAATAAGTCATGTACTGCACATTCAAAAAGGACAAAGTATAGTAGAATTTACCGCTGAGAGAAAAAAAATAAATATCGTCTGCAAATTTATCAGTCAGTATTTCCGTAAGTATAACCGTTAGTATTTCGTAAGCATTGGATGAGGAAATTCAGTTTTTTAGTCTCTTTTGTCATCGCTGAATATTTGTCGGCAAAATTTCAGTGATTTTATGCGTTAATGTGAAAACAGTCCATTAACCATTTATGATTTATTTCCAGCGAAAAAGGTTAAAGATAGACCTTTTCCATTAAACAAAAATAAAAAAAATAAATCTCAACCTATAACCTAATTTGTTTTTTGATAAAAAAAAATTTCAAACCGTAACCGATATCTTTTTAAAGGAATGTAGTAGCTATCAGGGCAACATTTAAGATAAGCCCTTGTGTAACGATTTTTTTTTTTAATCCAAGAATTATTTTCTGAAGAATTTTTCCCTTATTAAGGTGTGGTCATATGTGATCGACCGACGAATAGATTTATTTTTTTATTTGCTGCGAATAAGCACCGCCAACCACATATCAAAACAAACAAAATAATTTTTATTTTCGACGGTAGTCCCGGGCGAACAATTTATTCGTTCGGATGTTGATGGTATTTGGAAGGCTTATAGGTCCTGACAGTTCGTTGAAATCACCCTGTAGCGACGAACAATTTATTTTATCAAAATTTACGTATTTAAAGGAATAAAAGTGCATATTTTAAAAACTTACTATCATTAAAAATTCATTATCTTTCAACAATTGATTTTGAAATCAATTGAAACAGAAACATTGAAATTTTCACAATTGAGAAATTAATTGTGAAAGTATTTAAAATCTCATTTGTTTGTTTATTCGCTTATTCGTTGGACGCTCTCCTTTACTGGACAGTTTGTATCTAGCCGTAAAATAAAAAGTAATTTATCTAATTTGGTGTTGTGTAATTCGTTATTTTTTTTTATTGCAGATACACGGATCAATTGAGTCGTTTGTGGAATTCTTTAGCTGATTATTACGTTCGCAGTGGACTTTTTGATCGTGCCAGAGATATATATGAGGAAGCTATTCAAACTGTTACAACGGTTAGGGACTTCACACAAGTCTTCGATGAGTACGCTCAATTTGAAGAAGTCAGTCTTAATAAGCGCATGGAAGCTATTGCCAATAGCAAAGACACAAGTGAAGATGATGACATTGAAATAGAATTACGTTTGGCACGTTTTGAATATCTTATGGAGCGTCGTCTATTGCTCCTTAATAGTGTTCTTCTTCGTCAAAACCCACATAATGTACCCGAGTGGCACAAAAGAGTTAAACTTTATGAATCAAAACCGCATGAAATTATAAATACCTACACCGAAGCGGTACAAGCAGTTCAACCAAAACTAGCGGTTGGTAAAATCAATACCCTTTGGACAGAATTCGCAAAATTCTACGAAAAAAACGGACAACTTGAAGATGCTCGTGTTGTGTTCGAAAAAGCAACCCAGGTGGAATATGTAAAAGTAGACGAACTTGCAACTATTTGGTGTGAGTGGGCAGAAATGGAGATTCGTCAAAAAAACTTTGATTCTGCTCTGAAGTTAATGCAAACAGCAACATTAATGCCAAAGCGTAAAGTAAATTATAATGACGACAAAGAACCGGTGCAGTTGCGGCTTTATAAATCACTTAAAATTTGGTCAATGTACGCAGACTTGGAAGAAAGTTTTGGAACTTTTAAAACTTGCAAATCTGTGTACGATCGCATAATCGACTTGAAGATATGTACTCCGCAAATCATCATTAACTATGGACTTTTCTTGGAGGAGCACAGTTATTTTGAAGAGGCATTTCGAGCTTACGAAAAGGGAATCGCTCTATTTAAATGGCCAAATGTGTACGATATTTGGAACTCTTATCTTACTAAATTTATGAAAAGATATGGGGGCCTTAAGCTTGAAAGAGCTCGTGATCTTTTTGAGCAGTGTCTAGAAAATTGTCCATCGAACCTTGCTAAACATTTCTATCTTTTGTATGCAAAGTTAGAGGAAGAACACGGCTTGGCACGTCACGCTATGGCAGTCTATAATCGCTCAACTACTGCAGTAAAACAAGAGGAAATGTTCGACATGTTCAACATATTCATTAAAAAAGCCGCCGATAGTTATGGCTTAACAAGAACTCGAGAAATCTACGAAAGGGCAATTGAAGTTTTACCCGAAGAGCGGATGCGCGATATGTGTGTTCGATTTGCTGAAATGGAAACAAAACTAGGAGAAATTGATCGGGCAAGAACAATCTATGCTCATTGTAGTCAAGTCTGTGATCCTAGAATTACCGCAGAATTTTGGCAAACTTGGAAAGAATTTGAGGTTAGACACGGGAATGAAGATACAATGCGTGAAATGTTGAGAATAAAACGTTCTGTGCAAGCTACATACAACACCCAAATTAACATGATGGCAGCACAAATATCGAGCAGTACTGTTGAACACACAGACAGAGGCGGTATGCGTTTGCTCGATGAGAAATTTTCGGAGTTGAATAAAAAACATAAAACACACATAGAAGCGGTAAATAAACCTCAAAATATGAATATCATGTTCATTCGTGGTGAGACTCAAGGTGCGAACAAAAACGATCAAGTAGTTAATCCGGATGAGATAAATATCAGTGATACTGACGATGAAGAGAATGAAAAAAACAGTGATAATGAAGATATGAACAACGATAATGTGGAAGAACCATTAATGAAAACTTTGCGCATTGAGAAACAAACAATACCTGATAAGGTGTTTATGGGATTAAACAAATTGTCAAATAAATAAATAATAACAAAACCCAAACCATAAATCGTTGTTTTAAGTTTTTTAGTAATACGTAAACTATTTATAGAAAAAACATTAGAATAATCTAATGTTTTTTTCTATAAATAGTTTACGAACACAATTCCGGGAAATTTAATACACGTTTGCAATATGTTTCTGGTTATACAAATACATATTGGAATTTTCTGTTTTTAATTGTTCATAATAGTCTGAATAATATTTTAAGGAAAACAAAAATTGGTAAATTTTCTTCCGATTAAAAAATTCGGGAACGACTCAAAGCCATTTGCTTTTTGAAGTTTGGATTTTGTGAGCTAGGTTTCATGCTGTAGAACTTCGTAGAGTCTCTACAGTATGATCAGCGGTGTCACGCTTATCGTTGCACGGCTGTGCTTGATGGAATTTTTGTTTATGTACTCCTCCACTTTTTTAATAATTTAATATATTTGTCTGCTTAGTAAATACAGTTGAAATAAATAAAAAAATCGAATTCCCATTTAAATTGCTTATTTTCACTTCAACAACTCTTAGAAGTATGCTATGTAGCATACTTTTCCCAGACAAATAGGCAATTCACTTGCATTTGTTTTTAAAATTCAATTTGAACTGCTTTACATATTATGTTTCGATCTGATACACAAAAACACTTAGACGGCAACAAAATGTACCAACAAAAAGTCACTAGTAAAATCACTGTGATGACTGATGAGCTTTTTACCTAGGCTGGGGTAAGCTGTAGGGCCCAGGATAAAACCATTGGCGCAAAACTATAGTCGCCTCGTTTTAAATTAGTTAAGTTAATCCTAACTAACATCAACTTAACATTATCACCAGGTGATAAGTTTGTATCATATAAGTCGTGTTTTGTTGGTAAGTGTTTAGTCACTTTAGCAAAATTTTGTATGGGATACGAAAAGTGGCGATAAATTGGTCATAATTAAAGTGAACATAAAAGTGAAGATAAAATCTTGGAATGCCTGGAAATTTTTGGCGCGAAATATGTCAATATATTTTTTGCTTAAAGGTTGGTGGCACCTACGACAGCTTAAGACATGGACTCCATATACAAAGATCATTGACGTACTAGATATGGACCGCCAGTCGGTTGAAATTTTCATACAAACAGCCAAGAAAAGTTGTTCCATCTTAAAACAGCCTAAAAACGCCATCATCTTTTAGTGTTAAAAACGTGTTCTAATTTCGCCATTATAATTTAAATGAAAACGATAATATATTCATCTGTAAGTAACTCATGGCATAAGGAGTGGATGTGTTTTGTAAAATAAAAGTAGTTTGATAATAATTTCCACCAAAATATTTCAATAGTAAATAATTAATTAAAAAAATCATATCACTGCTACGCAGATTCTCTGCTAGTAGTTGATGGCGCCCCTAGTTATGTTGGAACACGCGTGAAGTTGGCTACTGGCGGTCCATACTTAATACGTCAATGACAAAGATTATTAATGGTTGTGTTCATTGTGTTTTCTTTTAGGGCGGCGTGTTGCGGAAGAAGTAAGAAGCTTTCAACTTACGAAAGTTGCAAAAAAGGTTTGATGATTTTGAACTTTTCGCTTAAAAACAAATAAAAATTGGTTAAAGCAGATTTTTAAATAAAATTATATAATTTGGGATTTAATTTGGTAATATTCAAGCTAAATAATGATTATTTATCCGGTTTTTATTTGTTTGTAGTGGAAGGTGGGGTTCAAGTTGACCAACTCGGCATATTCAAATAGCCATACTTTGCAGACACATCCATAAAATTATTTGAAACTTCGGCTTGGCATATAGTCAAGAATACCAACTTTGAAATAAAATAAGAAAGTGGATACAAAAGTGAATATAGCGTTTTGTTGGTTCCTTCCAGTGCTGACTAACTAAAAATTACCAACAAAACACGACTATAATAAACAATTTATGGACTTTCCAGTAATATCTTCCAGTGAGAGATTTTGTTGTTGGAATTAAATAGTGTTTGTGTGTAGTTTCGTTCTCTTTCTAGAGAGTGTTCAGTTTTTCTGAATTTGTTACTTTGTTAACGTTTTCACAACCTATAGACAGATAAAGCTAACTCTTTAATGAAGCATACTTTAAAACCAGGAAATCTCCATTTTATCTTTTTAGATCCGAGTCTAATTTTCTGAAAGAAAAACTGAACACTCTCTAGAAAGAGAACGAAACTACACACAAACACTATTTAATTCCAACAACAAAATCTCTCACTGGAAGATATTACTGGAAATTCCATAAATTGTTTATTATGATATACAAACTTATCACCTGGTGATAATGTTAAGTTGATGTTTGTTAGGATTAACTTAACTGATTTAAAACGAGGCGACTATAGTTTTGCGCCATTGATTTTATAAACACTCAATAAACTCAATGGTAAAACCAAAGTAGTTCATTCCTTTTTTTTACTGAATACAATGACACTATTCATAGACACTGTCTATCCTATCTAAATTACATTGCTTAAACCAAGGCTAAGCAAAACTGTAGTTTAAAATACACTATGAATATGTCCCAATCATTGACGTACTAGATATGGACCGCCAGTCGGTTGAAATTTTCATACAAACAGTCAAGAAAAGTTGTTCCAGCTAAAAACAGTCTAAAAACGCCATCATCTTTTAGTGTTAAATACGTGTACTAATAACCCCATTAAAATTTAAATGAAAACGATAATATATTCATCTGTAAGTAACTCATGGCATAAGGAGTTGATGTGTTTTGTAAAATAAAAGTAGTTTGATAATAATTTCCAGCAAAATATTTCAATAGTGCATAAATAATTAAATAAATCATATCACTGCTACGCAGATTCCCTGCTAGTAGTTGATGGCGCCCCTAGTTATGTTGAAACACGCGTGAAGTTGGCTACTGGCGTTCCATACCTAATACGTCAATGGCCCCAATATTCAGCCTTGTTGTGAAGTTCGCCCGAATTACGGGTGTGTTCATAAACGTCAGACTAACTAAGTTCTGCAATCAAAAAATTTATAAAAAAAACACCTATTTTCTGAAGGTTAACGTTTTGTTACTTATTATTTTAATAGCTATGTCCATAATACTTACAAATAAAAAAACAAACCACTTTTTTTTTGTTTAAGAAGTGTGTTTTTATTCAGTTTTGTTATTGCAGATCTTAGTTAGTCTGACGTTTATGAAAACACCCTACATTCCACCCGGAAAAATTGAAATTTCCCTTTCCGCCTATTGTGAATTTTCCCCGAAAAAATGTTTAATTTTCAAAAAATTCCCCCTATTGTGGTCACTTTTTTCGGGCGAAATGCAAATGTCATTACAGCTTAAATGTTCACTTATTTTTTTAAAGCGAACGATTGAAAAAGTTGTGAATTGCAAGACATTTTTTATTTTCCGTCAGCTCAAGTATGACAATACGCAAATTTGTAGTATTGTTTAAATCTGTAAAACATATGTAAATGTATTGATATATTTGCACAAACACATGAAATGTTTCAAAACATTTAACACCAAATCATCCCTCAAAGTTGTCTCCGAACCTTTCGGAACTCTTCATTTCGACTGCACTTTTGAAAACAAAACAACATTTCTTTTAAATAAATATAATTTTCTACTAAAACAAATGTATTTATATTAAAGTATCGTAGGTATTCCTTTGATTTTGTCAACCATGATAGGAGGAGTTTACTTTTTTCATTTCATGAATCAACGAAGTATCTTTTTTTGTGGTTTATTATAGGTACCTAGCTACAACGATCTGATTATTTAATTTTTAAAATTTTACTATAATTTACTTGATTCATAAATAGGGAGTTTTACCATCTTGTTAAAGCTCACACTATGCCGAAGACAGATTGAAATATGTATCGCGCTTTTTTCAAACTGTCAAACTCAAGATCTTGCAGAAAACAATTTGGAAACAATTTTTAAATGCGGTATTCTTTTTGTGTGAAATTTGTGATTTCCGTGGCTTAGAAATTTATTTTAAGTAGCAAAACCAACAATTTTCACAATTTTCGCGCACAAATCTTTAAAATTCCCGCTTTTGTTTTCAATCAATTTGTCAACAATGATAAACAAAAATCAGCTTTTCGGCATACTGCTGTTTTTGACAATTCTGTGAGAACGAGAAAGAGATATATCGTTGTTACCTAAAAAGCCCTATTGCAATATTCACAACGTCAAAAAGATAGAGTTCTTAAGGAAATGGCTATATAGAAATATACATATATATTTATTTTCTCTCTCACTACAAGGCATTAAAAAACGTCAATCGAAATCCTTTGTTGGAAAACAAACCAAAAGTTGTGATTTTTGCAAGAAAAAGAGATCGGTCTTCCACAAAATATAAAGATTATCTTGGACTAAAATTTCTTATAATTTTTTGCTACTAAACAATTAACAAATAGTTTTTTAGTATTTTAAATAATAATTCGATTAAAAATAGTGGAAGTGTTAGTGTTAATACGGGATGGAAGTGCGAGATTGTACTCTGCCAGTACAAAATGCGATTGTTTTCCATCAAAGGATTTAGCTGTGAATTTTTTTCTTGATTTGATATTTGACTCTGACGTATTCGGATGCTTCTCTATTGTATAAAACACTTATGTCGATTTCCATGCACCAAAAAAAGCACTTTTTCGTCTTTTGAGCAAGTTTCAATTTCCATGCAACCAAAAAAAGCACTTTTTTTTCAGTTTTGATGCAATTTTTCGAATCCGGATATTTAGCTTGAGCAAAAAGAGAGCAATTACATGTATACACAACAGCTGATAAATGTCAGTTTGGGAAGTTTGCATTCCGTGCGATAGGGCTTTTTAGGTAACAACGATATATCTCTTTCTCGTTCTCACAGAATTGTCAAAAACAGCAGTATGATGAACAGCTGATTTTTTTTTATCATTGTTGAAAAATTGATTGAAAACAAAAGCGGGAGTTTTAAAGATTTGTGCGCGAAAATTGTGAAAATTGTTGGTTTTGCTAATTAAAATAAATTTTTAAGCCACGGAAATCACAAATTTCACACAAAAAAGAATACCGCATTTAAAAATTATTTCCAAATTGTTTTCTTCAAGATCTTGAGTTTGACAGTTTGAAAAAAGCGCGATACATATTTCAATCTGTCTTCATCATAGTGTGAGCTTTGACAAGATGGTAAAACTCCCTATTGTTTATTTTTATTTTTGTTTCTCGAGATAAAAAATAACTAAAAACTTTTAAAAATGAATAAGAAGCAACTTGAAAAATATTTTTTTAATTTTTTTAAACACACTTATATTTGAATAAATATTTTGTATTATTTGCTTCTTTGTTTTTTTTTGTAGCACTTTTGTAAACTTTTTTCCCAATGAGAATAAAAACTTTAGAATGTTTGCCGCCAATATCAAATCTGCCAAATCGAAACACATACACTGACAAAAAAAAAGCAACTTCGTTTTCAATTTCCATGACAACCACAAAAAAGAAAGCAATTTCAAAAGTGCCATGGAAATCGACATTAATTTTGGAATCTCTTTGAAAAAAACCACACAACACAATTATCGCTCTTCTTTAGATCTGTGAAATCAGAAGCTAGGTGTGTTCATTTATTTTTTCAAGTAAATTCTCGAACTTGAAAGAGTAGAAAATATTCTCTCAGAGAATGCATTTATTACAAAAAAAAATAATAGAAGATATTTTAGAAAGTTGCAGTAGCTATTTAATTATAAAAATGTAAAATTCAAACCGAAAAGATTTAAAAATCAAGATTAACGATGATTTTTTTTTGTTGGAAATGAAAATAAAGCTTTTAATAAAGCATAAATATATGTATAACTAAATTGTGTATTATATATTATTTGGAAGTACCTAGTTATTTTTGCTCTAAGGGCCAGTCTTTTCAGCTCTGGTTAGGTTTAATCACTGATTATTTCAGCTGGTAACCATAGATTCTGTCTTTTCAACAAAATCTTAACCAGAGAATCTATGGTTACCATAGATTACGTTAACCAGCTAATTTTCCGTGGTTAGTGTCATTATTCCAGTCGGTTAACAGAGATTTGGTCTTTTCAGCAAAATTTTTACCAGAGAATCTATGGTAAACAGAGATTTCGTTAACCAGTCAATTTTGCTTGGTTAACCACAGAAATTCTATGGTAAGCGATTATTTTTTTTTCACATTTGTGTTGAATGATAAATAATATATTAGATACTTATTGATCATTATTACTAATCGTTAAGAATAAAATTAAAAAAAAATGATGATCTACCATCTTAATAAATTACACCCCTATATTTTATGTAAATATTTTTGTTTTCCTTTGTTCGTAAATGAATCAATTCAGTTTATCCATGTACATCGAAACGAGACAGGCTGTTATCAATTATTGACAAGATCTTCGATCTCTTTCTCTCGGATTCAAAAAAGTATAAACAA
The DNA here is from genome assembly GCA_951217065.1 of Baccha elongata. Taxonomy (NCBI): domain Eukaryota; kingdom Metazoa; phylum Arthropoda; class Insecta; order Diptera; family Syrphidae; genus Baccha; species Baccha elongata. Next base: position 485,147 of record CATNUY010000331.1, read on the forward strand.
ACATAACCAGACATTCCGTTTCACAACTGGACCACTGGAAAACTGGAACTATCTCTGGTTTGGTAACCAAAGTAGATAAAATGGTGAAAAGACGAACTGTGGTTAACCGACTTTGGAAACAACTGGTTAAGAAAATTCTATGGCGAACAAACCAAAGATTTAACCAGAGCTGAAAAGATTGGCCCTAAGTCTGCAACAGGTAATGGGCCCAGGTTCCAGAATAAAAGTAAAAGGTAATTTCGCTAAGGAAAATTAAAAAGCATCTACGAGATATATATACAGCCTTATTGTGAAGTTCACCCGGAATACATTTCGCCTGGCGAAAATCTGTTCCCCCGGAATTTTAAAAGCTATTGGGAATTCCGCCCGAACGATTTTCCACTTCGAATCAACATTGACATTTCGGATAAGCGAGGCGTGTTTATACACTTCTTAAAAGTAACATTAATTTACTCCGCAACAAATTGTGACAGTTTTGTTTTTCATTTCCAACAAAAAAACATCATTAATCTTGATTGAAGAATATAAAGAACTCCTTAATTCGCTTGGAAATAACTTTATTGTTGGTAGTGACTTCAATGCTAAACATACCCAATGGGGATCTAGGCTCATAAATACAAAAGGTAAACGACTTTATCTAGCAGGTCGCAAACACAAATGTGAATTCTTTTCCTCTGGAACGCCAACTTACTGGCCATCTGATCCTAACAAAATACCAGACCTTATAGACTTTTTCGTGGCCAAAGGTATAAAGCGAAATCATGTAAGTGTTGTAGGTAGTTACGATCTTTCATCAGATCATACTCCAGCTATTTTATCACTGAGTGAAGTAGAAATAAAAGAAAAAAGTAATCCAAAGCTCGTGAATAAAAGAACAAATTGGGAGGAATTTAAAGTAAAACTGGAAAGTTTTATTGACCTTAGATCCCCAATGGAAACTAGTGAACAAATTGACCACGAAGTTGAACAATTTATTGCTGATGTGCAAGAGGCTGCAGAAGAAAGCACGCCAACTATTTTGAACAGAAGAGAAACAGAAATAAAATACCCTGTAGAAATAACAGAGTTAATATTGGAAAAAAGAAGGGCTCGAAGAAAATGGCAAACTTCGAGATTTCCGGGCGATAAGAGAGTATTTAATCGACTAAATAACGAATTGAAAAAAAGAATCTATGAATTCAAAAATGATTCACTTAGCAGTTTTCTTGAAAGTTTGACGACGGATGCTTCTAATGATTACTCACTGTGGAAAGCTACCAAACGTCTGAATAGACCGCAACAACAAAATCCGCCCATCAAAGCACAAGACGGAAAATGGACTGCAAATCCGAAACAAAAAGCTGACCTCTTCGCAGATCATCTCTCGAATGTCTTTAAGCCGTTTCCACAAAGTGCAGGGGCAAATAACTTACAATTTGTTAATAAAAATGATGACTTAGAAATTCCCTTAGTAAGGCTCAAAGAAGTAAAAAGCATGTGCCATCACAAGTTATCAAATAAAAAATCACCCGGGTATGATCTAATTACGGCTCAGGTCTTGAAAGAAATGCCAACAATAGCCTTTAAAAAATTCCAATACATAATAAATGCATGCCTTAAGCTCCGTTATGTTCCACATCATTGGAAAATTGCAGAAGTCATTGTTATACCAAAGCAAGGTAAGCCACCAACCGAAGTTACATCTTACAGACCAATATCGCTTATACCAATTATGGCAAAAGTTTTCGAAAAACTGCTTTTAAATAGACTAAGCAAAATAATAGAAGAACGAAAACTAATACCAAATCATCAGTTTGGATTTAGAAACAAACATTCCACGATAGACCAAGTACATCGAATTACGGATGTTGTTGAAAAAGCACTTGAAGAAAAACAAGTATGTTCCGCTCTATTTCTAGATGTTGCTCAAGCCTTTGACAAGGTTTGTCATTTGGGGCTCGAGTACAAACTGCACAGGGACCTTCCCAGGCAGTTCTATGAAATACTCAAATCATATATTACCGACCGACTTTTTAGAGTACGGTACGAGCAAGAGTATTCGGAACTTAAGAAAATCGAAGCCGGCGTACCACAAGGAAGTGTCTTAGGACCAACCCTGTATTTATTGTATACAAGGGATATTCCAGTGGACAACAATGCGATCATGGCCACTTTTGCAGATGATACTGCGATATTAGTGTCAGATAAATGCGTTGTAAAGGCAACAGAAAAACTGCAATATGCAGTCGACAAGATAAGAGAATGGACGCAACAGTGGCGTATCAGACTCAATGAAACAAAATCAACGCATATAAACTTTACTAATAAAAAGATTAATAATGTTCCACTTTTTATTAATAGTAAAGTAGTACCTTACTCCAATACGGCCAAATACCTTGGGATGACTTTGGATGCAAAGCTAAAATGGAAAGAGCACATCAAGAAAAAAAGGGAAGAACTTAACTTAAAATATAGAAAAATGTACTGGTTACTGGGAAAAACCTCTGCCCTATCAATTGAAAACAAATTAATGTTGTATAAGCAGGTATTAAAACCTGTTTGGACGTATGGCATCCAACTTTGGGGTTGTACAAAGAAAACAAATGCGGAAACCATCCAAACATTCCAAAACAAAGTCCTTCGTGGAATAGTAAACGCCTCTTGGTATATAAGAAACAGCGATTTACATCGTGACCTTCAAGTAGAAATGGTTACAGAAGTAATTAGAAAACACGCTGTATCACACAATCAGCGACTGCTTAGTCACACTAACTCCGAAATGGAGACAGTCTTAAATGTACGTACCAATGTTCGGAGACTAAGAAGAACCAAGCCTCATGAGCTGATGGTCTAAAAGCGATGGGAAAGTATTAAATCATCAAACTTCCCAAAATGTGAACTAAAAATTGAGAAACTAAAATCATTAGTCGATCTTTTATAGATTGGTCATGATTCTAGGTGGTTTTAGTGCGGTAGAAGTCCCACACTACTTGATACCGAATATTATCAAGTGTCTTTTGAAGATTTCCACCTACCGAAAGAAAAAAAAAAAAAAAAAAAAAATTAATCTTGATTTTGAAATATTTTCGGTTTGAATTTTACATTTTTATAATTAAATAGCTCCTAAGTACAACTTTCTAAAATATCTTCTATTATTTTTTTTGTAATAAATGCATTCTCTGAGAGAATATTTTGTACTCCTTCAAGTTCAAGAATTTACGTGAAAAAATAAATGAACACACCTAGTTTCTATTTTGACAGATCTTAAGAAGAGCGATAATTGTGTTGTGTTGTTTTTTAAAAGGGATTGCAAAATTAAATGGTTTAAACAATCTTTTGGATGTGTATTTGTTGTGAATATTGCAACTTGTGAATAAAGTAAACATAGTAAATTGTTAAAAGTTAAATAATCACATCCTTGTATGTAGGTACCTACAATAAACCACAAAAAGAGCTACTTCGTTGTTCCATGAAATGAAAAAAGTAAACTCTTCCGATCAATCCTAACAAAATCAAAGGAATACCTACGATATTTAAATATAAATACATATGTGTTTAGTAGCTATTGTTTTGTTTTCAAAAGTGCAGTCAAAACGAAGAGTTCTAAAAGGTAACAGTTCGGAGACAATTTTGAGGGATGTTTGGTGTTAAATGTTTTGAAACATTTAATGTGTTTGTGAAAATATATCAATACATTTATGTGTTACAGATTTAAACAATACTACAAATTATCGTTTTGTTATACTTAAGCTGACGAAAAATAAACAAATGTCTTGCAATTTACAACTTTTTGACTCGTTCGCCTTCAAAAATTAAGTGAACATTTTAGCTGTAATGACATTTGCATTTCGCCCGAAAAAAGTGACCACAATAGGGGGAATTTTTCGAACATTAAACATTTTTCGGGTGAAATTCACAATAGGCGGAAAGGGAAATTTCAATTTTTCCGGGTGGAATGTAATTCGGGCGAACTTCACAATAAGGCTGATAAACTACGGCAGCGTTTTTCTATAAAGAAACTTGGCACTGAAAACTATTTTATTTGGAAATATAAAATAGAGATGCTATTGATAAAGGAATAGCTATGTATCGACCAAACCAGATCCGATCACCGCTTAGTGGACTAACAAAGACAATGAGGCTCGGGCAACAATTGCTTTGTCTGTAGAAGACAACCAGCTGCAGCATATTAGAAAGGCAACCTCATCGAAGGAAGCGTGGAATAGTCTAAAGAACTACCACGAAAGGAGCACCTTAAGCAATAAAGTGCAGTTAATGCGAAAAATCTGCAGTCTACGGGTTGAAGAAGGTGGAAATGTTGAGACTCATATTGCTGAAATGGTTTATTTGTTCGAACGTCTGGCTGCGATTGGTGAGGAACAATTATCTGAGCAGTAGAGTGTGGCAATGTTGCTTAGTAGCTTGACACTCTTATTACAGCATTGGAGACGCGTACAAACAAAGAAAACGAGCTTACATGTGATGTTGTACAGTCGAAGCTTTTGGAGGAATACAGGCGAAGGCAAAATCCAAAAACAGAACAGCATGAAAATGCAATGAAGGTAACAAAATATATTCCCCAAGCACACACACATCATCTTCGTCATCGTGAGAATGCTATTTTTGCCACCAAAAAGGACATATAAAAAAGAACTGCCGTCAGTATAAACAATGGAATAACCAGAAGCAGCATGCCAACTACATCACGAAGTCTCCGGATCATTTCAGTCTTCTTACATCTTCAGGTAATGTTTCAGGCTGTATCCTGGATTCTGGTGCTCCTTGTCACATAACAAATGTGAAAGATTTTTTCGTAAGTTTTGACTCATCAATTAAAGAAAAAGTTTTTATTACAGACAGGAGACAATAAAAATTCTAAGGCTACTGCTGTAATTGAAAACGTTATGTTTGTTCCAAAGATTCAAGGCAATTTGCTATCTGTATCTTGTTTGATTGAAAAAGGATGTAAAGTAGTGTTCACAGATATGGCTTGTGAAAACTGGAAAGCTGATGTTCCGATTGCACTAGCTGATGTTATTTCTCTTATGTATGTATTGCGCCAGCCAAAAAGAGTTTTTGTTGCAGTCCATAAAGAAAATTGCATACATTAGTGGCATCGAAAACTTGGCCATAGAGACGAAGATGCAATCAAATCCATAAAAGCAAAGCAAATGGGTTCTGGTTTGTCAATTCAGAATTGCAGTGTAAAAAAAACTTGTGAAGTTTGTATACAAGGAAAGTCAGCACGGTTGCCATTTCCAAAGACATCTGAAAGTGCTTCAATTGGTGTACTGGACCTAATACACACGGGATGTCTGCGGACCTATGGAAGTGGTCAGCCCGAGTGGTTATCGATACATAGTCACATTCATCGACGACTACAGCAGATTTACAACAACATTCTTTATGCGGCAAAAATCAGATGTCTTCGACAAAATAAAGGAATATGTGAATGCAGCGAACACTCAATTTGGACGAAAAGTGAAAGTTTTAAGGTCCGACCGTGGAGGTGAATATACGGGGCAAAATATGCAGCAGTATCTAAGGCAACAAGGAATTAAATCTGAATTCACAGCAGCCTACTCTCCACAGCAAAACGGGTCATTACGGAAATCATACCGAAACAAAAAAAATTCAAACAAAATTTAAAATAATTTTTTTAACGACTTTTTCCTTTTCATTTTTGTTTATCTTTTATTTCGATTTATTTTATCTGAGACCATATTTTCTTCGTTCAAGTGCTGAGTTTCTTCAATGCCTTTTCTGAAAACCAGATATATAATTTTATTAATATTGAAAAAACTTACTTGCCTCACACAGGGATCGAACTTGCGACCTACCGCACCCCAGTCAAACACTCATTTTCATTTTTTTTTTTTTCATTTTTAATTCATTTTTATTTTTTCATTTCCTTATATCTATCTTAATGCTAGACAAAAAATCTTAAACAACTAGCTTACCATATTAACTTAACTAACTTACTGGCCCCATGCGGGCGCTCTAAATTAAACTATGACTATACTTAAAAAATGTCTTTCGACAAAAAATAACTTATTATTAGAATTCATGATTTCTTAAAACTAACGAGAAAATTATTAAAAAAAACTCATTTTCTATATCATTTTTTAATTTTTTGTAAAACTTAAAGCTACCCTTTACCTAATAAAACTAATTAAAACTAAATTAAACTAACTTAAAATACATTATATCTAATTAAAACTACTTAAAATAACTTAAAAACTAGAACAGCCACCAGCAATTTTTTTTTTTGCATACGCATATGCACACTCGCGTACTTCCATACACATGTATATATGTTCATATACATACATACATATTCATTCGCAACCGCAAGTACCCACATATACAAATACATTTATTTATGTACTTTTTTTTGTTGGTGCCACCGTCACTGTTCTACCTACTCTACTTATCTTTACCTTAGAAATATGTAAGTCGGCCAAAGCAACAATATGGTCAACTTTCCATATCACGGTGGTCACCCAACCACCAGAATTTTTTGACTTGCTTAACTAAGTCCTTTCTGTCCCGAAGGGGCACAGCTCTACTGAACCGCAGACGCTCTGCTCCGTTCCCTGAGCCGACGTCCCGATCGTAAAGAAGTCGCCGATCCACAGTCCTACGGCTGACGTGGTAGATTAACGGAACCGCCAATCTATCCTGTATCAGCCCACGACTGTCTAAAAAGAGGAATGTCTCGGGCGGGATGAAACCGTTAAGACGTACACTTTCACTATACTCATCATTGGGGTAGTAAGCCCCAAAAATACGTCCATTGGTCGAGGTCATCGCTCTTGCAATGTGACCCCGAATCAGCTTGATTAAAAAGTTATCTATCCTGTTTATATTGGCCCTGTTGTATAGAACCTCATTGGCATAGTAATGTGTGTACTCCGACTCTGGTGTTCTGTGTAATCCAAGGCAGGTTCTAAGACACTGCCTCTCAAACACCCGAATCTTTTCCATTTGAGATGGGGCAACGTTGAACCACACAGGGCACCCATAGGCAATCATTGGCCGGATAAGGGCCATGTAGCAAATCACCTTTACTCTGCTGTCAAGGTGGATGGTATAAAACAACCGTCTTGTCAACCCAAAGGCTCCCCTAGCTCTGGCCAGCGCAGCATCTACATGTCGATTGAAATATAGATACTGATCTAGCCAGATGCCAAGGTACTTTACCACATCTTTACTCGCCAGTGGATGTCCACTTGGTCCAACGATCACTAGATTTCTCCAGTTCTTTCTTGTATCCCTAGAAGCCCTAGACAACGGGGTTCTAAACAGGATAGTTTCTGATTTCTGAAAGTTAATTTTTAACTTCCAATCATCACAATATCGCTGAATCTTGTCGAAGTCACGCTGCAGAAGAATTCTGATGACTTCAACTTTTGGACCCGTTCTGTACGCTACAAGATCATCGGAATACGCAATTGAATGAGTTAGACTACCTATCAGATCGCTGGTGTAAATACTAAAAAGAATCGGTGAGTTCACAGCTCCTTGCTGTAGACCATTTTTAATATCAAAAGTTGTGGTAGAAGTTGCATTGCCACTTTTGACAACAAACTTTCTACCAGTGAGCATGTCATGAAGCATATATAACAGTGGTTTACTTATGCCAAATCTAGATAGCTTCAGTTAAAGACCCTCTAACCAAACGGTGTCGAAAGCTTTCTCTAAATCAACCAGAACGGCACCCGTGCATTGATTTTTCGTTTTGTTCCATTGAACATCAGAAACTAACTTAGACGCGGCATGAATAGTGTCATGTCCCGCCTTAAAGCCAAACTGATTATCTGGAATAATATTTTTGTCCTCAGCTCACTTGAACAGAGCTCTATTGAGAATCTTTTCGAATACTTTACTGATACTTGGAAGAAGACTTATCGACCGAAGATTTGCCGGATTGGAGCTGTCCTTTCCCTTTTTGGGGAGAGGATGGACCACAGCTGTCTTCCAACTCACTGGATAATATGCATTATTCAATGCGTTGTTGAACAGTGTGGTATAAATGTCTATGGCTTCCTCAGGGAGATGTCGTAACACAATGTTGGGTATACCATCGACCCCCGCAGATTTCTTTTTCTTTAATGTTTGAAAAATCAACTGAAGTTCTACCTTCGATATTAACAATTAACTAGGTCCATTTCGCTCGGCGATGGTGGCGTTTGCCAAATTTTCGTCATTGAACACGGTGAAACCAGTATTCTCAGATCGCCATTGCGTTATGTTATTTCGAAGGTAGAAGTTGTGTAGTAAGGCTCTGTTCTCCAGGTCATGATTCGGACGAATGCTAGCATTCACCTTATACACTTGCTGGAAAGCAGCCCCTACAGCTTCTACCTTCTCCTGAGGATCTTCTATCATAAAAAAGTTATCATCGAAAACGGCACTCTCCGGATCTATTCCCGCAATCGTAAGTACGTCTTCGTTATCTGATGTCCTCTGAAGTTTAAGACATGGAAGTTCGTTTTGATCATTTCTTCTAAATATCTTATTTATTTGGGGAAACATACTAGGGTCGCTAGAGTTAACGGCCCGAATTCTGTTATCCCAATATAAATTAATAGACAATCTATAATTTTGTTTAATCAGAACATTAATGTTTTTGATCGACGACTTCAATGTCCTAATCTCCAGATCGCGTGTGTCCGTGAAACGCCTGTAAAGAAGTTTCAATCTAGTCAGCAGTCCACTTTTTTGTCGGTGCAGTGAATCGATTGTCGCGTTCTTGTATAAACCAGTAGGGTCTTGTTCCTTATATTTTGGGATTGTTCTGTCCATTGTTTGTTTTATAGTCGTATCCATTTGAGTCAGGAACCCGTCGATCTCGACGTTCGTCAGGTTTCTGTCATTTGGTGGAGAAATGTCATCGGAACGTATTTCTCTTGCCAAAGAGTTGGAGAAGCGTGGCCAACGCGTCTTACTGAAATTGTAAAAGTGCGTAGGCACATACTCATCCAACTCCAAAAGTTCGCTCGGGAGCTGTATTACGGCGGCAAGTCCGCAGTGATCACTGTCGTATTCAATTGTTCGTAAACAGTTTTTTGTATGTTGACCTACAGTGTCAGTTATTATCAGTCTTGAGTCAAGCAGGAGTAGATCCAGAAAACTACCACTTCTCGGAAAAGACAGTCTATCTGTAGCTAGAAGGTCGGTCCTATACTCAACACTGTATCGTCCCATCCAATTAAAAAGATGGTTCCCTCTAGGATTTTGTACTTGATTTCCCCAATCTAAATGTTTGGCGTTCAAGTCCCCTGCCATGAGATAATAATACTCATCCAAGTTCAGTCTTAAGCATTCGAAAAGTTTTTCGAGTTCTGCGATAAAATTAGCCGGCTGAGGTGCGTCAGGTGCGTACACCGCGATTGCGTACATTCTTTTCCCCTGCTGGAGAGAAATGCAAACGATGCAGGCTTCTAGCAATCCGAATCTTCGCACTTCGCTATCATATATAACCTTATGTTTAATGCCCTTTCGTATGAAGATTGCGACCCCACCCCCTTGAGAGGAGATGGGCCGATCCCTTCTTACGATATTGTAATTTTTATTAGTCAGTTTGTGTTTCTGGTTTAGCTTAGTTTCGCTAGCCATAAATACATCAGGACTTTGGTCTTGCAGCAAATGAAAGAGGTTTGCTCTACGTTCGGTCCTAATCAGCGAATTTACATTCACAGCTAGGATCTTAAAAGGTCGCTCAGGCAGCGCGCCTTTAACCAATTCGCGTTGCCGGCAGAATAGAGTAGAGGTAATCCACCCTAGCCGCCTGCTCCCTTATCTGTTTTTGCACATCGGTTAACTGACCATGAATGGTCAGCAACACCTGCATCAGATCTGCCTCTGGCACAGGAGCCGTAGGCACTTGGACCTGTTTGGCTACCTGTGGTTGAGGCTGTTCCGTGTTTCCCTTTCCAGACGCCATTTGGGCGTAAGAAATTCCGGGATTAACGGCAGTTGTTGTCTGGCGTACTACTGGGTGTTTTACCTCCACTGTTTTCTTTTGGGCTTTGTTGTTTTTCATTTCCTGAAACTTCGGACATCCCCGATAGTTTGCGGGGTGCCCGGAGCCTCGGCAAAGTGCACATTTTAACTGGGTCCTGTCTTCGACCCTATCTTTCCCGAGTTTACATTCCCCTATCTTGTGGGAGTCTCCACACTTGACGCAAACTGGATCCATACCACAGTTAGCTGCCACGTGGCCGTACCCTTGGCAGTTCATGCATTGAAGCATGTCTCTCTGCCTATTTAATTTTTCCCATCTTACAATTTGGTAGTTTAGGACGGTTATACTCCTTAAACCACTCAACTTGCTTTGGGGCGAGAGCTGAACGAGGAAGAATGGTAAATTCCGTTTCTCCCGTCTGGCCTTAACTGTGGAAAACGGTCTGACCCCGATAAAATCGAGATCATCGCTCGCCACTTGACGGAGCTCAGCTAAGAGTTCCTGCGGATCCGTAGAGGATTCGATACCCTTCAGGAGGACTGTTTGTGGCTTGTCTTCCTTCGGGGTGAAACTGTAATATTCTGTCTTCGTTTGAGACAAGAGATCTTTAACTTTTTTATAATGCTCGACCGAAGAGCAATGAATCGCGTGTCGGTCTGCGTTCAACCTTTTAATAGTAAAATTGTTGCCTATGGCCGACTTACATAACTCTATTGTGTCTTTTAATTCTATTTTGAAGGTATTAATTGGTGGCACCTTACCTTTCTTTGCTTGTGGCTGTTGCTGTCGCTGTTGCTGTTGCTGTTGCTGTTGTGACTGCTGTTGTGGTGTCTGCTTCTGCTGCGGTTGTCGCTGCTGTTGTTGTTTCTGTTGTTGTTGTTGCTTCTGTGTCTTTTGTTGCTGTTGTTGTTGTTGCTGTTGTTGTTGTTGCTGTTGTTGTTGTTGCTGTACTTTTGGTTGCTGATGCTGTTGCTGGGGCTGCAGTTGCTACGTCCGCTGAGGACGATGCTGGGGCTGCAGTTGTTGTGTCGGCTGCTTCTTTTTGTGCTGCAGTTCTGGGAGTGGTTGTTGTTTGGGAGGCTGCTGTAGTTTTGCTGCCTTGTGCTGCTCTTGGAGCGCTTTTTGTTTTTTATTTTCAAGAGCAACTAGCCGCTCTTTTTCTCTCCGCGCTTCTTGCTTAACTTTGAGCGCTTTCACCATTTCCATGAGGGAAGAAATTTGCGCCGTCAGTGATGCAATTTTTTCTTGCTCATCGTCTGACTCTTCTGGAGGTGAAAGGTCCACCAACTCGCCACTCACGTAGTGCCCCTCCCCTTCTACGGACATGTAAGCAATGTCTTCAGCATCTACCTCAGCGACGTTTTGCTCACACGTCTTCTTATCGTCGGCTGTCCCTTTCTTGCCTTCGTCGTTAGCTTCTTTAGCGATTTCATCGTCAGCCTCTGCCTTGTCATCGCCCTCAACATCGTTGTCGTTGTTTTTCAAGTCGTCATCCTCATAAGAGGAGCTTTCTATCTCCCTCTGCATTTTGGCTTGAGCCGAGGCCTTAGCCAACCTATCTCTAGTGCTCCTATCGGCACGGTTTATAAGATGAGGCTTGTATCTTATGATACGCCTTCTCTTTTTATCCTCATTGCCTTTTGCAAAGCTTGTTGTTATTGCAGTTGTTATGCTGTTTATATTTACTTTGGTGCGTGCTGATGACGCTGTCTTTGTTGGCTGGGCTTCTTTGGAAAGCACCGCTACCGTAACTGCTGCTGCTGCATCACCTGATGTTTTGGCTGCTTCACTTGTTGTTGGGGGAGCATCTTCCGATGTCCCCGTTGACTTTATCATCTGTAGTTCTTTCTCCTCTCGGTTTTTGTTGACTTTTTCCCAGAACTTATTTAAAAAAAAGCCCTGACCAGGGTGGGGCTCGAACCCACGCCCCTCCAGTCTGTCGTCGGCCACTCTACGCACTAGGCTAAATTGCCTTTTAATTTTACTTGGCAATTTGCCAATAAATTGTGCAGTGAGTGCACTTAAACTATTAATTAATTTAATTCAATTGAACACACTTGGAAATTATTTTTGTATACTGAGAAAGTCGTCAACGCGTCTGTACACTTTCACAGCTGAAGATCGACTGACCAGTCAAACACTCATCCACTAGGCTAATGTTATGTATTCAAATGGAAGATCGAATTTTAACCAGTTGATACCGTACCTACTTGGTGCTACAGGAACAGATATGTAGCTACATATACAGATCCATTTAAAATTCAGCATTAGCAGTTTTTTTAATTCATACTTATTATATTAAATGCCTGTTGGTAAAATATGATAATAAAGTTTGATAATTTGATGTGTTAAAAAACATTTACACTCCATTTGCATCATTTTCTTGTTATAATGCCAATTGTAGCAAAACAACAAGTTAAAGAGACCATTTACCTCCTTAAGTTTGTTAATGTCATCAACAACTAAGCGAAGAGATAATTTTTTTATGTGAGCTAAGCTGTCATTAACAAACACACCACGTGGCATATTTTCCAAGTGGTATTGCAATAGCTTTCTTAAGGGAACTATAGTTTTCTTTAGTTTGTTATTAACTACAACGACTGCATATAAATGTTTAGCAACCTTAAAGAAGTCTTGTGATAACTCTATACAAGTCATATGGGTTATCGTTCATTTATAAAGGGTGTTTTTTTTAGAGGTATATAACTATAAATTGCAATAAAACAACGATGAAATATTCGATTGACATGATTTTTTATTTACTCGAAAGATAATATTGTGGCATTAAATTTAAATATGTTTTCTGGCATTTAACTGCCACGGCTGGCTCGGATGTAGACCAATCTGGACGTCCAATTTTCGATGACTTTTTCCAACATTTGTGGCCGTATATCGGCAATAACACGGCGAATGTTATTGTCTTCCAAATATGCAAGCGTTTGTGGTTTATCCGCATAGACCAATGACTTTACATAACCCCACAGAAAATAGTCTAGCGGTGTTTAATCACAAGATTTTGGAGGCCAATTCACAGGTCCAAAACGTGAAATTAGGCAATCACCAAACGTGTCTTTCAATAAATCGATTGTGGCACGAGCTGTGTGACATGTTGTGCCGTCTTGTTGGAACCACAGCTCCTGGACATCATGATTGTTCAATTCAAAATTGCCAAACCAAACTGAGAATAAATCACTTGACAGCTGTTAAATCGGTCGCCGTCTTGAAAAGTAATGCCAATTTAAAGTTCTACACCTCGAAAAAAAACATTATCAATATTATCTTAAAATAAAAGTTTTAAAAACTATTATTGTATATAATTAATAATTACATTTTATAAAATAGTGACGGACTTGCATTAATAGACACCTTTTTAATTTGCAAGAAATTATTTTGACTGTTCGCATTGCTTCGGTTAACAAGCCTTTTCATTGATTTCGAGTATAAAGCTTTATACAAGCCTTTACATTTAGATTTTGTCTGACTAACTTTGACAAACCTTACAGCGACCTTATAAAAAGCGATTTTATCGTCCCTCCGTATGGCTTGCGAGTATTTTCTGCCAAAGGCTTTAAGGAAACTATTATTTAAAATATTCAATAAAAAACAGTCAACATCTATAAATAAGCCTTGTGACAAAACTAAAGAAATAATAGCTTACTAATTTTTTGAAATTGGACCTTACACAAGTAAAATTGTTAGTTGGGTAGGGTGATCAAGTCTAAGTCGGCAATTTTTTTATATCTTTAAGTTATTCATTATAAGGTGTAAGATTCCAATGTAAAGTAATCAAAAATCTCAATAAATACTACCGAATTTTTTCAAACTGTCAAACTCAAGATCTTGCAGAAAGCAATTTGGAAATAATTTTTAAATGCGGTATTCTTTATTGTGTGAAATTTGTGATTTCCGTTTCTTAAAAATGTATTTTAATTAGCAAAACCAACAATTGGCCGAAATAGTGACAAAAACATTGTTAACATTAAAACAATATGAGGTTGCACATCCTCTTTGTATGCCGTTAAGAGCGTACAAAATTATCGCCACAAGAGCGCATGTCTCAAATAGACCTGCTTTGCATTGGCAGTGGGCAGACTCTACCTTGCCACTCTCCGTAATGATGATCCAGGCCTCCAAAGAATTTTCATTTAGGCGCTGGGAATGCAAAACCTGAGTAGATACAAAAAAATTGATAAACGCAATTTGACTATTTATTTATAGAAAACTTAAGTACCTTCCCCAACACAATGTACACATTGGCTCGTTTGACGAAAGTTCCAGCCATTTCCTTCAGCCATCCTGAGTCGAAGAGTCCTTCAGCTTTGCAAACACTGTTGCTGTTTTTGTTCTCCTTTCCCGTGCAGTTTGACTTATTTGAAAGTAAATACCTGTGGGTAATATAAGATGTTAAATTTTTTTGAAATATCTTTCTTTCATACGAAAACAGGTATGGATCTCTTCCAATATTTTCAATTTTCGATAAATATCGAATTTTGCTACATGGATCAAGGATCTATCATATTGGGAGAGTTCCATAGGCGTGTTTTATTGGTAAGTGTTTAGTTGGTAATTTTTAGTTAGTCAGCACTGGAAGGAACCAACAAAACGCTATATTCACTTTTGTATCCACTTTCTTATTTTATTTCAAAGTTGGTTTTCTTGGCTATATGCCAAGCCGAAGTTTCAAATAATTTTATGGATGTGTCTGCAAAGTATGGCTATTTGAATATGCCGAGTTGGTCAACTTGTACCCCACTTTAAACTACAAACAAATAAAAACCGGATAAATAATCATTATTTAGCTTGAATATTACCAAATTAAATTTCAAATTATATAATTTTATTTAAAAATCTGCTTTAACCAATTTTTATTTGTTTTTAAGCGAAAAGTTCAAAATCATCAAACCTTTTTTGCAACTTTCGTAGGTTGAAAGCTTCTTACTTCTTCCGCAACCATTAATAATATTTGTATATGGAGTCCATGTCTTAAGCTGTCGTAGGTGCCACCAACCTTTAAGCAAAAAAAGTATTGACATTATATTTCGCGCCAAAAATTTCCAGGCATTCCAAGATTTTATCTTCACTTTTATGTTCACTTTAATTATGACCAATTTATCGCCACTTTTCGTATCCCATACAAAATTTTGCTAAAGTGACTAAACACTTACCAATATAACACGACTATTATTAATGGTTGTGTTCAATGTGTTTTCCTTTAGGGCCATGTTTTGCGAAAGAAGTAAGAAGCTTTCAACCTACGAAAGTTGCAAAAAAGTTTTGATGATTTTGAATTTTTCGCTTAAAAACAAATAAAAATTGATTAAAGCAGATTTTTAAATAAAATTATAAAATTTGGAATTTAATTTGGTAATATTCAAGCTAAATAATTATTATTTATCTGGTTTTTATTTGTTTGTAGTGGAAGGTGGGGTACAAGTTGACCAACTCGACATATTCAAATAGCCATACTTTGCAGACACATCTATTAAATTATTTGAAACTTCGGCTTGGCATATAGTCAAGAATACCAACTTTGAAATAAAATAAGAAAGTGGATACAAAAGTGAATATAGCGTTTTGTTGGTTCTTTCCAGTGCTGACTAACTAAAAATTACCAACAAAACACGAATACTGTTGTTTATCTTTTTCCAATCTAATACTCTCCTTGAAGTAATCGGCTCCTGTTTCCAACAAGTGGTAATTTAGTTTTATTCCTTTAGTTTTTTCTTCCAATATAAGTGGAAAGACACATTTTCTCAGAGTTTATATTTATTTCTTAAAATTACTACACAATTTTCTCAATTTTCGCGCACAAATCTTTAAAATTCCCGCTTTTGTTTTCAATCAATTTGCCAACAATGATAAAAAAAAATTCAGCTGTTCTGCGTACTGCTGTTTTTTGACAATTCTGTGAGAACGTGAAAGAGATATATCGTTGTTACCTAAAAAGCCCTCTAAAAAAATTGACAGCTAAATACTTTGATAGAAAACAATCGCATTTTGTACTGGCGGAGTACAATCTCGCACTTCAATCTCGTAATAACACTAACACTTCCACTATTTTTAATAGAATTATTATTTAAAACACTGAGAAACTATTAGTTAATTGTTAAGTAGCAAAAAATAATAAGAAATTTTAGTCCAAGTTAATTTTTCTTTATATTTTGTGGTAGAACGAACTCTTTTCCTAACAAAAATCAAAACTTTTGGTTTGTTTTTCAACAAAGGATTTCGTTTGACGTTTTTTGCAGAGCTAAAAAAGAAAAACGCCTCTTGTCAAAAGAAAAAATGACAGCTCACACTACGCGGATGACATTGAAATATGTATCGGGCTTTTTTCAAACTGTCAAGCTCAAAATCTTGTGAAAGTATTTTATAAATAATCTCTTTTTCTCCTGTGAAATTTGAGATTTCCGTGACTTAAAAGTTAAATAATACTATTCACAATTTTCGCGTACAACACTAAAATGTCCGCTCTTGTTTTTAATCAATTTGTCACCAATGATAAAAAAAATCTTCAGCTGTTATCCGCGTACTGCTGATTTTGGCACTGCTCTGCGAACGAGAAAGATATATATCGTTGTTACCTAAAAAGCCCTATTGTGCTTCAGGTTTCACTCTGTCTCCTTGAGTTGAGAAGTTGAAATTGAGTAGTGTAGTGAGGAGTTATGCTTTTTGATTAATATTATTATTTGATAGTATTAAATTTAAAAGGATTTTAACTCGTAATTATATAAATAATCCTCATTCGCTTAAATATGGCTGCGACTGATAATTCATCAATGCGTTTTAGTGATCACACTTTAGATAAAGCAACTAAAGCCAAAGTTAGCCTAGAAAACTATTATAGTAATCTCATAACACAATATGGAGAAAGAAAACAACGGCTGGCAAAGCTAGAAGCCCAACTTAAAGATGAAACTCTTTCAGAGTCACAAAAGCAAGAAAAAAGACAACAGCACGCACAAAAAGAAACTGAATATTTACGTCTTAAAAGACTTCGTTTGGGAGTGGAAGATTTTGAAGCATTGAAAGTTATTGGCAGAGGAGCATTTGGAGAAGTTCGTTTGGTACAAAAAAAGGACACAGGACATGTTTATGCAATGAAAGTACTACGCAAGGCAGATATGCTCGAAAAGGAGCAAGTAGCCCACGTAAGGGCTGAACGAGATGTATTGGTTGAAGCTGACCATCAATGGGTCGTAAAAATGTATTATAGTTTTCAGGTAATATAGATGACTTATCGCGTTATTGAATAACAATATGAATTATAGGACCCTGTCAACTTATATTTGATTATGGAATTTCTCCCTGGAGGTGACATGATGACGCTTTTAATGAAAAAAGATACGCTCTCTGAAGAATGTACCCAGTTTTACATAGGAGAAACGGCGTTAGCAATTGACTCTATCCATAAACTTGGATTTATACATAGAGATATAAAACCAGACAATCTTCTCCTTGATGCGAGAGGTCACTTAAAGGTAATAGAAAAATTCTATTTCTGTATGACATTATTCTTATTATTCATTTTAAGCCACGTATCGACTATGCGCGGCTGCCGCGCGAGCCATGTTCGACCGCAGCAAATCAAAAGTGCGAGGCACATGATCCAATGCTTGCGAGACAAAATTATTTATTATTTTTTTGTTACTTTACTTTGTTTTGGGAACCAAACGAACACAGAATATCAATTTATAAACTGATATTAAAGAGAACAGACTTTTTTTTTTGTTTTCAACAGTCTCTGTTCTGTTTTCTTAACCACGAACACAGGAAAGCATTCAACACCGTCCAATTGCTCGCCAAACGCTTGCCGCGCACAAAAATCCATTGAAATTGGCTCCATGTTCGGCAATGTTCGAGCTGCCACGCGACTTATGGTTTAGTCATATAGACTTTGAAAAAAAACAAATTTTATATTTACTCGGACAGAGCTTCGCTCTCTTTATTTGATTGATACCAACTCACTAACTTATAATTTTACAAAGTTTATATATTCATAAATTGCATGTCGTCAAAACTGAGTTTAACAATACTCAGCAGGTATTTTAAAAGAAATATGATTTGTTGTGAAGTTGAAATTAAAAGTGTATTGAACTAAGAAATTTGATATTTGTTATTTTACTTTGCAAATTAATATTATAAAATTAAAAGTGGATAGATACAATAATGTGGGAAAGTGCTGAGTTTGCAATTGGAATAATATAATAATACAATAATAAGAGGTTGAAAGGGTATCGTAACTATTAAAGGTGGATAGGTACAATAATGTGGGAAAGTGCTGAGTTTGCAATTGGAGTAATATAATGATATAAGAGGTTGAGAGGATATCGTAACTCCTCCCCCCTAAGAATGAAGCGATGCCCATAAAAGACGGGATTTTGGTACAGGAGTCTTGATGGGTTGAGCGTCCTGGGATTCGCCGTTGTGGGTGTTATTGGTGGTGTTGATGCTGATGTTGTCGTCGATTGGTTTGTCGTTAGTTGTATGTTTCTGGATCCTAAGGATGATGAAGTATAGAAAGATGATTGTCAACGTTACTGCTGCATAGCTTATGATTGTATCTGTTGTTTTTGTTTTATTTTTTAGTAGGTCCAGTTCCGCAAGGTTTTGAAAACTAAAATCTTGTAGCTTCGAGAGTGTTATAATCTCAGCAGTTTTGGTGGTGTTGATTTTATTGAATAATGCTGGGTGAATTCTTATCTCGTCGAAGTAGGTTGTCTCGGTGTTGTCGTATGTATAGTTGTTGATAGTAATTGCACATTTTTTGAAATGTATCAGGGTTGTGCCATAAATTGTGATGCTTCCTGGGTTGCATGTTGTTCTGATCTTTGTTGGTGGTATGTTGATTGTTAATAAGTATTGGGTTTCGGGTTGTTGTATGTCTGTTGTTGTTGTAGTTTCAATCGCATCACATTCCGCATCTTGGTGTTGAAGTAACTTCCCAACGCATCTTGATGACTTGATGTTTTCTTCAATTTTAGACTCTGGGCAGTAGAATGTCCCTTCGATGTTTTTACATTTTTGCTCGTAGTATAGGATTTTAGAAAGAGAAAAGGAAACAAAAGGTTTTGTGTGGATTATCTTGTTGTTGATTGGAATGGGAATGAGATGGTAAAATTTATTTATGTTATCCGTGAACGTTGGAATTCGCACATTGAATATTATGTTTGTATCGTTATAATATGCCTGTAAATCAAGCAATTCATATATGTGCTCATCTGATATGATGTTCACATTCTGTTTTCTAAACAAGGTGTCGAGTTGTGTCAATTCTTCATGGCTTAGTATATTTTTAGAGATAATATTTACTTTAGCTAAAGATATTGCTTCGATTATATTGTTTAAATGATTTCCAAGAATTTCAATATTGTAATTTATAGTATGAATATGTTGTAAGATTCCCAGGGTGATAGTATGAGAAGCTATTTCCTTCCCGATAGCGTTTTGAGAATTTTGAAGAAAGTTGTTGATATGTGTTTGTTGCATGTTAATATGTCTCGTTATATTTTCGAAACGTTCAATCATTTGTTTATTTAATTTATTTTGTGTGTCTAAGTTGTTTTCAAATTTGTTTTCGTTTACTAGTATAGTATTTATTTGTTTGTTGATGTGGAAGGCATCGTCAGCGTCCATGTTCCCGGTGATAGTCTTTATAATATTTCCCAGTCCATTAATTAAGCCTCTTGGTAATCTTATTCTAGGTTTAATTGTTTCGAATTTCGTTTCTAAGTCTTTCAGTTTTAGTTTAAGAATGCTAATTGGCTCTTTTACTTCTGTGAATTTATTTAGTGTTTCCACTGAATTAGAAATTTTATCAATGTTCTGTCTATAGTCGTCTAGTCTTATTATGTGAAAAAGATTTTGGTGCGATTTTATTATTCGCGATTTTCCAAGCTTTAGGGGAAGTAGTCCATTACTGTTAGTTAGGTCCTGTATTTCCAGTACTTGTGCAAGGATTGGGGTTAGAAACCTGAAATTTTCTTTTCTTAATTAATTTGCTCTTATGTAGTTTTTGATTTTTGAGTGTAACAACTGTATATCTATTATTGTGTTTGATTCTATGCTTGCTAAACCTGGGAGTGATTTTATTTCTTCTGTTTTCTTTGCGAAAGATAAATGAACCTGATCTGTAAGACATTGGTTTTGTCCTATCTTTATTAAGCTTATCAATGTTTAAGTTTTTATTTCTTTCTATCATTTCTTTTATTTGAGGGTACAGTTTGTTTTGAAATTCATGAAGTTTGTCTAAGTAGTCATGGACATTATTAAATTGTAAGTCTTTAAATTTATAGGTTCGTCCATAAAACAATTCGTATGGTGTGAGTTTCGTTGAAGAATGTACTGCGTTATTATATGTTATGAGGGTTTCGTTGAGAATGTCATCGTGATTTTTGTTTGTCCTTTTCATATGGATTATTCTGTATATTTCTGTGAGAGTTGAGTGTAGTCTTTCAACAGGGGCATTACTGCTGCTCTGTTGAAGCGATGTTAAATGGTGAACAATATTGTATTGTTTACAGAAGTCCGAAAAAATTGAAGCTGTGAATTCACTTCCTTGATCTGTAATTATTTTCTTTGGGATGCCGTGAAGGCTAAGAAAATGTTTAAAAGAACTTATCACTGTTAAGCTATTCCTATTTAAAAGGGTGTAAGCTGCGGAAAATTTTGAAAATTTATCGATAATTGTTAGTATTTGTTTATTGTTAATCGAGTATATATCCGCGTGGACAATGTCCAACGGCTGTTCAGGGGTTTCTGTTTTTTGGAATTCGATTTTTGGTGGGGTTCGATTGTATTTAAGTGTTTGACAAATGTCGCAATTATTTATAACTTTTGTTATTTTATTTTTTATAAAAGGAAAAAAGGATGTTCTTTTTAGATGCACAAGTGTTTCGTTAATACCTCTGTGATTGTTGTTAAGGTGGTAATTTCTGATGAGTTGGTCTTGATCGTCTTCGTTAGTAATGTCTTGTAATTTTTCAGTACAACTATTGCTTTATAACGAGAAAAATATTTTGAATACACTATTTGGAGTTTCTTAAAGGTTTCGTCGTCTGTGTATAATGCGTTAAGCCTGTTTGGTGAAGCGTATTTTTTAAAAATATCTATTATATCTTGTTCGGAAAATTGAGGTTGCTTAAGGGTACGCCTCTGTTTGTTTCGAAAAATCATTTCGAATGAATTTTGAGGTGTATTATTTGTTTCTAATATAAGTTGGAGAGAAAACTCATTTAATGGTCGTTCTGATATATGGATATGATCGTCCAGGTTTTCTCTGGCGGAATGAACTGTTGAGTCACTGCTTTCTGCTTCAGTTGCATTTATTTCGGCAACTTCATTTTGCTGTTTATTTTTATTTTTATCGACATCGATAATAATCCTGCTGAGGGCATCAGCATTTAAGTTTTGTGTACCCTTTTTGTACACAATCTCGTATTCAAATTCTTCTAACTTTAACCGCCACCTGACTAATTTTGAATTTGGATCTTTGAGATTCATTAACCAGGTAAGTGGTTTGTGATCAGTTACTATTTTAAATTTGTTACCGTAAAGGTAGGGTCGAAAGTACTTTGTAGCCCATACTATAGCCAAAAGTTCTTTTTCAATGGTAGAATAGTTTATTTCTGAGTCAGTCAAAGTTCTGCTGGCGTAGCAAATTGGTAGGTCACTACCAATAGGTCCTTGCGAAAGGATTGCGCCTATCGCGAAATTACTCGCGTCTGTTGTTACAACGAAAGGTTTGCTAAAGTCAGGGTGTTGAAGGATAGGATCGTTTGAAAGGATATCTTGACAATGCTTGAAAGTTTTGACAAAATTTTCTGTGTGTATTACTTTCCGATTTTTCTTAAGACATTCTGTCAATGGCTTAGCTAACCGGGCAAAATCTTTAATAAATTTCCGGTAGTAGCCCAATAGTCCAAGGAAGCTTTTTATTTCTTTTTGATTCTTGGGGATAGGAAAATTTTGTATAGCGTAAATACGATCTGGGTTGGGCTTTACACCGTCAGTTGTCACGACGTGCCCAAGGAATGCAATTTCTTTTCGGCAGAAATCACACTTATCTATCTGAATTTTTAGATTAGCTTCCCGAAGTTTAAAAAATACTTTCTTTATGTTTTCTTTGTGTTCTTGAAGAGAGGTAGAAAATATTATTATATCGTCCATATAGACGAGGCATATTTTGCCTATATATTCGCGTAAGAGGTTATCCATGACTCTCTGGAAAGTTGAAGGGGCGTTTTTAAGCCCAAATGGCATACGTGTATACTCAAAATGACCTCCGTCAACGGTTAAAGCAGTTTTTTCTATGTCGGCTGGATCCATCTCTATTTGGTGGAATCCGCTGGCAAGGTCAAGACTAGTAAAGTAGAGTGCTCTACCAAAGTTGTCTAGGATTTCGTTGATATTGGGCAATGGGTACTTGTCACAAATAGTTTTATCATTGATCTTCCTATAGTCTATGACTAGCCGCCATTTTTTGTTGCCACTAGAATCAGTTTTCTTTGCTACAATCCAAACGGGAGAGCTCCATGGTGAGAAACTAGGACGAATAATGCCATGTTGAAGCATCTCGTCGATTTGTTTCTTCACTTCTTCCTTATGAATATATGGATAGCGGTATGATTTAGTATGGATTGGGATATCATCGGTTGTTCTTATTCTATGTTTTATTTTGTTAGAGAAGGTGAGTTTGTCTCCTTTTTTAAGGAAGACATCTTCGAATTCGTGACAAAGTTTAAGAACCATCTTTTTTTCTTCGGGGTTTAGATGATCGGTTTTGATTAATTTGGAGATATCATTATTTTGAATAGGTTCTTGATTTTTGTAGTCTTGGGTGAAATTGAAATTATTGACTTCTATGTAGTTATAATTTTCGTACTCTATAACTTTAAGAGGTTGATCAAGTGAAAATGTTTGATCTTGATTAGAATAGTTTAAAATTTCTATGTAGCTTAACCAATTGTTGGCACAAAAGAGTCCTTCAGGTATATAGAGTTTAGGTTTAAGCTCTAATGGCTTAGTTAGTATTTCTCCATCAGATATATCTACTGGTAGTTGTACTATAACTTTGGAATTAGCTGGTACAATGTAGCTTTTTTTTATAAAATTGGGTTTAAGCTGTAAAGGGATTTTCGTTTTGTTAACTGTAAGTTGTTCGTTTTTTATATCAATTTGGGCTTCTAATTTTTTTAGGATATCTAGGCCTATAAGGCCGTCGAAGTACTTATGGAATTTGAAAGCTAGAAATTTCATATTTCCATTATGACAAAATTCTTTGAACATAGGAAGTGTAACTTCTTTATCAACGTAGTGCTTTTGTAAGACAGTGGAAATAATTGTGGGTTTTGAAGTTTGTATGTCTTCTGGATGAATATATTCAGGATTAAGAAAGGATGCTGATGCACCTGTATCTATTAGAAATTTAAGGGTTCCAAATGGGGAAGAAATATTTATGTAGGGAAGGTTATTACCATTTGTATATGCTACATTATTTATTGGGTGTCCGAGGCTATTTCTAAAAAATTTGCGTCGGATATGTTTTCTGCTGTATTATTTCCTTCCTGAAATTGATCTAAGTTGGGGTAGTAGTTCATATTAGTTATATCATTTTGTGATAGGTCTTGACCAGGTTGGGTTTCATAATTGCCATTTGGTAAAATCTCGGTGCTGTACATTTGCCTAATCTGCCTAAAGTCATTAATTCTATTTCTGCTGTTACCAGAATATGTATCCATTGGTTCTGGTTTATTGATTTGTGTGCTACGAACTCGGCTGTTTCCCGAGGTAGTGTCCATTGGTTCTGGTCCGGAACGATTGTTAAATCGTTGTTGGTTATGATAGTTATTATTATTGCCTTGAGAGAAAATTCTATCACTATTTTGTCTTTGAATTGGGGAAGAGAATCTATTATTATTTGGTCTGTTTTGTTGAAAATGCGTCCTGTCACCATTCTGCCTATCATTTGAGAAAAAAGGTCTTCTATTTGCCTGTCTATTCTGTTGAAAGTAATTATTGTCACTATTTTGTCTTTGATTGTGGGAATTATATCTGGAGTTATTTGGCCTATATTGTTGGAAATGGGTTCTTTGTTGAACATTAGCGTCATAACGGGTGTAAAATATATTTTGTTCCCTGATGCAAAAAGAAAACGCTTGGCTTAATGAGTTTGGTTTCATTGCTCGAACTGTTGAGCCTAAGGGTTCTTTCAAACCTGAGAGAAAAGTGTTTAGGCACATCTCATTAAAAAGCGTTGATTTGGCTGTAATGACATTTTGATCTATTTCATGGATTTGTAGTTGGTTACACATTGCAGATAGTATTTCTATTACCATGCTATAATAATTTTCTACTGATCTATGGCCTTGGGATAGACCGTGAAGGTCCCTTATAAGTGAAGTCTCATTTCTTTTGTCTGCGTAGTGTAGTATGAGGTTATTTTTTATATCTTGCCATCTAAGCTGGGTTCCAAACATATTCAAAACTATATTTGCATCACCGACAATTTTGTTACGTATCGCTCTAAGCAATACCCTTCCTTGTACCGTGCCATCAATCGGTATCATTAATGAGAGGATTTCCTCCACATTTTTAATAAACTCGTGCAGTAATCTAGGATTACCATCGAATGTTGGTAAATCCTTGATGGCATCGGGTATTTTGAGTGAGCTAAAAAGGTCAATCGGATTTGCCACAACTTGTTGTTCGACCTCTGGATTGATTGGGTTGAGGTTATCATTGAAATTAAGAGCTATATTATTTGCTTGATTTACGGCCATATTTTTTAAGTCAAGTTTTTCTAATCTTTCTAATTCTTTTAATTCTTCTAATTCCACAAAATTCCTATTTATGTCAAATTTGTTCACGGATTTCATAAAAAAGTAAAATAAGGATAGACTTACAGGATGAGCAAAAGCATTTCCTTTCCTTTGGTTGTTGTTATATTGTCTTTAAATTGATGCGATTGTTTCTTTTTCTATCTTCACACAATTAAGTATTTTTTTTCTTCTCCGTTTTCGATAACCCGTCGAATATTTTCTTCGAATGTACGCACTGTTCACTTTTATTCGATAATCCGTCGAATATATATGCACTTCTGCGAGATTATAACATGTTATTTTAACTTTGGATTATTTATTATTTTTTTTTTTTTTTCGATAAACCGTCGAATTCACTTTTTGATTGATTATATCACATTGACATCAGTAATTATTTTAAGGTTCTTTTCCAGACTGCGCCACTTATGGTTTAGTCATATAGACTTTGAAAAAAAACAAATTTTATATTTACTCGGACAGAGCTTCGCTCTCTTTATTTGATTGATACCAACTCACTAACTTATAATTTTACAAAGTTTATATATTCATAAATTGCATGTCGTCAAAACTGAGTTTAACAATACTCAGCAAGTATTTTAAAAGAAATATGATTTGTTGTGAAGTTGAAATTAAAAGTGTATTGAACTAAGAAATTTGATATTTGTTATTTTACTTTGCAAATTAATATTATAAAATTAAAAGTGGATAGATACAATAATGTGGGAAAGTGCTGAGTTTGCAATTGGAATAATATAATAATACAATAATAAGAGGTTGAAAGGGTATCGTAACTATTAAAGGTGGATAGGTACAATAATGTGGGAAAGTGCTGAGTTTGCAATTGGAGTAATATAATGATATAAGAGGTTGAGAGGATATCGTAACTCGCGCGTCAACCAGGTATCCATTATGCGCGGCTGCCGCGCGAGCCAATGTTGGGTGGTTGTCCGCGCGTAGTCGATACGCGGCTTTATAATTTTGAAAAATCTTTAAAAACATTATTTTTAGTGGAAAATAGTAAAATTTAATAGTCTAATTATATTTTTTGGATTAACTTCCCTGATTTGTGATTAATAAAAATCCACCATTAGCTGAGAAAACATGAGACAAGGAAAAAATATGGTTTCCAGCTCTAAAAACAATGGTAGGCCCTAGGCGTTTCTAATACACCCTTATCGTCGTCTGTTTATTTAATTTTTCTTTTATAAAATGAGGGGAAATTGTATACCGAAATATTATGTATTTATTAAGTACATACATGTATCCAGGAAGAACATTTTACTAAAAAAAAAAACAAATAAAAACAACCAAATACATACATATGTAGCTAAATCTTATATATAAAATTCTCCTGTCACGGTGTTTGTAATCTATCTCCTCCGAAACGGCTCGACCGATTTTCGTCATCCGAAGCATGCATATCGGCCAGGGTGGAGAATCGGACAACATCTATTTTTCATCCCCCTAAATGTTAAGAGTGGTCCACCCCTAAATTTTTTTTTATTTTTTTGGACAAATTTTTTTTTTTTATTTGTTTTATGATACAGCATACAAAAATACATACAACCCTTAATTTTCACCCCTCTACGATCAACCCCTATTTTTTATTTGTCAATTAAAAACTTTAATTTATTTTGCAAGGATTTTTTTTTTCTTTTGTCATGACTTAGAATGAAAAAATTCATATTACTCTGATCAACCCAATTTCATTTGATCTCCCGCCCTCACCGGTCGACAACTGATCAATTATCAATCGATCAGTTATCCCCGTCAGGTGTCACCACTCATTCAGCAAACATCACGGAGTAGGGATGAGGACGAAGTCGGTCTACTCTCTCACTCACTATACATTTTTCAGCCCTTTCTTTTGGTTTTATTTGTGTATCTATCGTAGCAGTGACTGTTATACGTATTATTTTAATTTTTCTGTGCAACTCTGATGTTAATTTTACTATCATCGTAAATTTATCATTAATTTCAGGGCCCTTATTACCCTTCCCTTTTCACGGCTAACCTTCTAGACGTCGGGACTTTTAGTATGTTAACTCCTTCAGCAGCCTGGACAATATTTCGAAGGAACAACTTTTTTCTAACTCACGACCTTTCATTACAGTATGTATAGCTGAGTGGCGCGATACGGTTTCCGCCCTCTATCTCAAAACAGTTGAGGGCATGAAAAAAAAATTTTTTTACGAAATTTGTCGCAAATTGTATGCTCTACAATTTTGATAATAGATGTCAGCATCACTTATTTGAGAGAAACCGAGATAATCGCGAAACACGCGGTTATTGTTACTTTTGACATTGAATAACTAACTTTTCGTAGTTCTGGGTCGATCCCTGAGTACATCTAATGTTATTTCAGGGGTCCTGCTCCGGCCTCTTGCGAGGAAGTGACAAATTTTCCAAAACTATAATTGTCATGAAAAGTGCATCTATCATCTTAGTCGTTCGTTTCGACGAAATATTGTACTTCCCCTTCAATCTTTGTAGAACTAACAACGCACACAAAAGGATTGGGTGTATGTCACTAGGCCGTGGTTCTTCGGAGCCGTCAGTGCCATTATCCTTTGCACACAACTTTTAGTACGCCAATATGAAGCTGTATACGAGTTTCCAGGGTGACTCCTTAGTTTGCCTTAAATCAGTAGGTACTATGTTAGCTTACTATGAAAATAATGTAAAAAGAACTACAAGTGTTTTAATTAAAATTAGGTATTCGCTCTTAATTTTTTGTGCGTTTATGAAAAAAGTTTGTCCTCTGTATGTGGCTTAGATTTAGTAACACCATGCTTTTCCCACGGACAACTATATGTGGCATGTTCTCGCGTGGGGAAACCATCCAGTTTGTTTGTGTTGGCTAAAGACGGACTAACCAAGAATATTGTATTGCACTGACAGATTAATTTTTTTTTTTTCAACTGCCATAATTAATAGTAACAATGTAAATAATTATTTTTGATGTTTAGATAGCTATCAGAAATTATAATTCAAAATATAGTCGTTATTTTAATAAATATTAATTTATTAACCTAAATAAAGCATACTTTTATTGCTTATAACGCTTTCGATTATAAGTACATCCTCACACACTTATAGTAGATAGTTATTTTTATTGAACTAAAAAAATGTTTCCTAGGAATAATATAAATGACGAAACAATGTTTGCCGAGTCAGCTTATTTTCATTTAAAATTTCAAAAAATAATGTTTTTTTTTAATTAAAAGCTTTGCGAAGTCAGAAGCACAAAAATTCACAAAATTGTATGCACTTAATGTCCAAAAATAGTGGGAAGTTGCAGGGATTGCCCGTCAAGTCGACTGTTTTCCAATTTTTTTTTTAGTTATGAATAAATTTGAGTAAATAACGAAACATCTTAAACGTACATAGTGCAACCAGTAATCACAAATTAAAAGTTGTAAGTAACGAACTAGGTGATACGAAGTTCACCGGGTCAGCTAGTTTTTGTATATTATATTATTTTTTAATATATCTTTCTGTACATTGCTCTCCCTTTCCAAACAATTATCTTCATTTTTTTATAATACATGATATATCAAACGTCAAATAAATTCGATGGTAGCTTCATTAATGTTAATTAAATTATTATTATGCCCCGCCCACTTTCCCCTCCCAACAGACGCGTGGGGAGGTCCTTTTAATTATTTTTATTACTATAATCATTATTTTTGTGTTATAATTCTGACATTTTTATTAGTTTTATATATTATTTGTTTCAAGTGATGAATTATACTAATTTGTTCGTAAATAAAAAAAAAATTAAGGTAAAAGATTGTAAAGGCAATTGATTTGACTAAAAAGCCATTTGGTTCATTAGGGTACTTATAATTCTTATTAATTATCCGATTTCAAATATATAATCACTTCTTTTTTAAAGATTCTTATATCATTATATGATTTGATTTCATTAGGAAGGTTATTATACAGGGTGTCCCGCAACCCAACGTCAAGCGGGTACCGGGTGATAGGGTAGGTTATACCCGTACTGCATATAGTAAAAAAAAAAATTATCTGGCTGGGTTACGTAATAATAGAAATATTTAGAAAAAATATGAAAATCGATACCCAAGGCCACATTTTTATGTACTGTGGTCACAGATTTTGATATTTTTCAGTGATTTTTTTCTCTACGAAATTCTTAATAACCATGCTACTGAATGCAATCTCGAAATCCAAAATAAATATTGTAAGTTTCGCAAGAAAAATGAAGTTTGACTGAGTCATATTTCAAACAAATTTTATACTGTTTGGTTGACATAGTTCGATTGCTGTTCCCTTTAAAGTGTAACATATGACACATGAGGAACCTTTGCTGTTCTCTTTAAAGTGTAACATATGACACATGAGGAACCTTTAGCAATAATCGAACTATGTCATGTGTCTTGCAAGCGATTCTTGGGAATTGTGTGTGGTCTCCAGTTTAATGGCACAACACTCCTCCCCCCCTAAAATAAGAAAGGCGTACGAGGTGACGAGTGAGATCTTTCGGCTTCAGGTGCGGAAGTAAATAATTCACAGGTCTTTATCACAACATTGTATTTATTAAATTGCAATATTTTGTTTTTTTTTTTTTTTCTTTTTACCTACTTATAATTTAATACATACATATTTTTCGATTTTTGTTTTCTCTTTGTTTGTTGACGTTTTTTTTTTTTATAAGTTTTTTTTTTTTTTTTTTTTTATAATGTTTAGGTTGCATTTTTGTTTTGTTTTTTTGTTTGTTTACAAGTTATTATACCTGCGATGTTTCTTCAAGGTCAGGTGTTACATTCAATTCAGTATCGTTTAAATTTTCTGTTGATTTTTTGTTAAATGTACATTTTATTTTAATTATTTTTTTAAATATTACGTATAAAGCTAGAACTACAAGAACAAGAAAAATAATGGAAACAGAAAATTGAGCATGTTCATGTGTGACATGGAATAACAAATTATTTTGCTTTAACAAATCTTTAATACTTATGCTATAATTATCTAAATCCAGTTTTTCTATATGGGTGGTATGGGGTGAAATTTGGGATAAATTTGTGGGAATTACTATGTTCTTAGGTATGGTTTGTTCTTCTAAAAAGTATGAAATAGGAGTTTTATTTTGTATGGTATTTGATGCTTGGAGGTAAACTTCTTTTGTTATTGCTTTACAAAATGGGTCTACACTCAGAATTCCACTGTCAGATATTGTGATCGTTTTTTGTTCGTCTCCGCACAAAATCCTAACGTTTGTTGGCTTTGGCATAACATACAACCATGAATTCTTACTCATTAGATTGAACCAAACTTCTTGTTCAAGCGCAAATATTTTTGTTTCACAATTAGCATAGTTTTGCATTCCTGATATTAATTGGATAATGCAGTTGTTTGTATTATGGTTATGAACTACGAAGTTTTTTTCGCATATGAAGTGATTTGAGTCTGTTTTAGTGCATTTATCTAGATCTTCGCTATTCAAAAATATATATCGCCTATAATTTTCATTTATAGCTACAAACTCACTATATATTGAGACAAAACTATACGTGTTTTCTTTGTATTTTGAAGGTAATGGTGTAAGTTTTACTAAGTTAAATTCTTCATCTACCAATGGAATAGTAACTTGTATCATGAGATTTTGATTTACGAAAATCGGACTCGTCGTAGTGATTTTGTCTATGATTGGAAGATTCATTCTAGATATTTTTATTGGGAATCTTATATTGTTTGGTAATTCTAATTGGATATCTTTTAATGTAGAAATAAATACTTCTGAATTGAGGAATCTACTATCTAGCTTATTCACTTTTGTTCCTTGTAAAATGTCAAGAATTTGTGATTGTTTTGAGAGAATTTGTGTAGCAAATGAAGAAGCTAAATTGGATATTTGATCGAAGTTATGTAGTGTTTTTTCGAAATTAGTAAGATTCTGGAGTTTTATTGTGTTCTGTCTAATTTCTTCAGTAACAGAGTTAAAATTATTATTTATGTTTTCAGCTGTTTTATTCAGTGCGTCTAACACGTCAGTGATTATTGTCATTTGGTTCTCTGTTATGTGATGCAAGTTATTCTGATTTTCTTGAATTAATCTCAATGAATCATCTATTTTTTCTGCGTCTTCAGAATCCATTGTTCCAAATAAAAATTTCTCTGCCATCCCTACTCCATTGAATAGACCACCGTTTACTATGCTTCTTTTTGAAAATTTGTTTTTAAATAGTATACTATCAAGGATTTCGTTATTATAATTGATTTCTTTGAGGAAATTTTGTAAAAGTCTTAGGGTAATTTTGCAATGATCTAAAGGATATTCTTTTATGCTTAGGATACATAAATCGGAAAGGGTGTTTAGGTTTTTCTCTAATGACTTTGTGTTAGTTTTAATATTAGTGTTATTAATGTTGAAGAGAAAGGTCCATTTTGTGAGGGACTTTTCTAGAATTCCGATTGGTTCCAGGTATACTCCGGTTCTATTTAGAGGTTGTACCATAACTTCTGCCTTGCATGTGTTTAAAAATGTTGCTAACATTGTTATGATGGTTATGATGATATTACTAGAAATGAGAACAACACCGATATTGTATAAGTATTTGAGTGTTGTACTTATTTTTTGTGAGTGTGTGTGAGTGTAAATTGAGTGTGCTTGTGTTTAAATTGTTGTGTGTGTTATGTCTCTTTGGATATAGTGTTTTATGAGGTTATTGTGAACAAGTTTTTCTTTTCTGCCTACTTTTATTCTTGAGTTTTCTGAGGACAATACTTCAGTTATTTCGTATGGTCCTTCAAAAATTGGGGATAACTCTTTATTAGATCGATTTTTGATTTCCATTAGTACTTTGTCACCTACTTTATAGCTTATCTGACTAGAGTTTTTATCATAGTACACTTTAGATTTTTCTTTAGCCTTAATTTGATTACTGCGAATTAACTCATAACCGATTTGCATTTTCGCCTTCATTTCTGAGACATAATCATCGTAGTTATAGGTTGGTTGTACGCTTCTATTCAGCGTAGAAGGAATTGGTGCTTCAAAACCGAAAAGAACTTCGAATGGACTGTAGTTCGTGCTGGAGTGTGGGGTTGTGTTGTAGCAAAATATAGCATACTCCAGATAATTATCCCAGTTCGACTGATCCTTGCTTGCATAGTTTCTGAGGTAGTCACCTAATGTTCTGTGTGACCTTTCGAGGGCACCATTTGATTGTGGATGGTATGGACTAGTTTGAGTTTTATTGATTTTTAAAATTTTGCAAACATTTTTAAATAATTCACTAGTAAAGTTAGTTCCTTGATCTGTGAGAATGGTTTGGGGAATTCCATAAGTACAAACTATTTTCTTTACAAGTGCTTCGGCCACAGTTCTTGCTTCAAATCGTCTTGGAATGTCAGTATGTACTTGTTTTCATTTTCTGTTATAGGAAGTGGTCCCACTATATCGAGAGCTATTCTTTCGAATGGAGTTTTTGCTGTTGTTGTGATGACCATTGGTAGTTTGTTACGTGCATACAACTTATTCTTTTGGCAAAGTTCACATGACGCAATGTAATGCTTTATATCTTCATACATATTTTTCCATTTGTATGTCTTTTTTATTCGTTTGAGTGTACGTTTGACTCCTTGATGACCTCCTAAAGGTGTGTCATGAAATTCATGTAAAATTTTCTTAATCTCCTCTGGACTAAAGACTTCGACAATGTTCTGACTTACATCTTGTTGATTTGGTAAGTTTTTGCTATTACTACGTGTTATCACATTAACTTCAGCTGTTTTCATACGGGAGAGAGCGTCTGCGTTTGTGTTCAAACGACCTGCTTTATGAGAAACTGTAAAATCATATTCTTCAAGTTTAATGCGCCAGCGCATTATTCTCGAGGAAGGATCCTTAAGGTTGAACATCCACACAAGTGGTTTGTGGTCAGTAATTACTTCAAAGTGTCGTCCGTAAACGTATGGTCGGAAATGAGTTACTGCCCAAACAACTGCTAAAGCTTCTTTCTCTATGGTAGAATAGTTTTTTTCTGATTTATTTAATATTCTGCTGGCAAATGCTATAGGTAAATCGTTTTCATAGGTATCTTTCTGTGACAATACTGCACCTATTGCTTCATTACTGGCATCAGTTGTGATATAGAAAGTTTTTTCAAAGTAAGGATATTGTAGGATAGGGGGTTCGACAATTGCTTGTTTTAATTGTTTGAATGATTCATCGCAAAATGCATCCCATTTGAAGACTACATCTTTGCGCAGGAGTTTATTTAGGGGATTTGCTATTTTAGAAAAGTTTTGTATAAACTTTCTGTAGTATCCTGCTAAACCAAGAAAAGATTTAATATCTTTCTGGTTTTTTGGAGCTTCGATATTTTGTGTTGCAGAGATCTTTTCTGGGTCGGGTTTTACACCTGATTCAGAGATGACATGTCCTAAATACATGACTTCTTTTTCTAAAAATTTGCATTTGTCTAACTGCATTTTCAGATTGTAGTTATCCAGAGCTTGAAATACCTCAATTAATTTTTTATTGTGGTCATCTAAATTTTTCCCGTATATCATTATGTCATCTAGATAAACTAAACATTTTATACCTTGTAGCCCTGTAAGGACTTTATTCATCAACCGTTGAAAAGTTGGAGGTGCATTACGTAAACCGAATGGCATTCTGTTAAACTCAAAATGTCCGTTTGGTGTGCTGAATGCTGTTTTCGCTTTGTCTTCCTCATTAACTTCAATTTGATGAAATCCACTGGCTAGGTCCAGTGTTGTAAAGTATTTTGAATCACCCAATTGTCCCAAGATGTCTTCGATATTAGGTATTGGATACGCATCCGCGATTGTAACTTCGTTAAGTTTTCTGTAGTCCACTACTACTCTCCACTTCTGTTTTCCTTTCTTTGGCACGACTAGAAGAGGGGCATTCCATGGACTTGAACTTGGTCTAATTATTTCCTCCTGCAACATTTTGTCTACTTGATTATTTATTTCATTTGTGTGAATTTGTGCTAATCGATATGGTCTAATGTTAACTGCGGGTAGATTTGGGTTTGTCTTTATTTGATGTGTAATCCCAGAGGTAGTTGACAGGGTATCACCATCGAGAAAAAATAAATGATTATATTTACGGCAGATATCAATCACCGATTTCTTTTCTTCGCTATTTAAATGATCTAGTGGAAGTTGGTTTTGTATTTTACTCAATCTGTCGTTTATATAAGTTTGAGTATCGAATGAATTTAGATTATAGATATAGTAATCATTACTATTTACAAGTTCTAAATTTAAGTCTTGTAAGACAACATCTTCATTGTTGGCATTTAGAATGGATATATATATATATCCGTTTGAAGGTTCAGTTATAGCTGAAGAGGTATAAACTTGAGGGCGAATTTCTTGTGAAAAATATATTTGATTTGTAGGTTCACGGATAGGTCCGTATTTGATTATTTTTTCAGATCTAGCAGGTATGGTAACAGACTTTCGCTTACTAATGAAATCTGTTGTATATCTTTTACCTTTGAAGTGGTATATAAGAGTATTATCTTTATAATTTAGTATGGCATTAAAATTTCGAAATAAGTCTTCACCTAAAATTCCGTCTTGTGTTATTGGAAAATGTTCAGGCACTACATGAAATAAGTATTTAAGATTAATTCCAGGTGTTATTTCTATATTCAGAAGCAGTGTGCCTAATGTTGATGTGGGAGTATTACCTATGCCTTTTAGTTCAGTAATTTTGTTAGTATGAACCCAAAGCTCTTTATTTAATTTATTTATTTTTATTAAACTCAGGCTTGCACCTGTGTCTAAAAGCATAATGTTTTTGTTGGAGATAGTATCTTTAGAAATTATATTATTTTGGCTTTTGAAACTAGAAGCATTATTTAAACATCCTATATGAGCAACAGGTTTGGATTTTTCGTTAAAATTTTGCGATTTTGAAAGAGTATGCGAATGTTTGTCATAATAATTATTTAGATCAGAGCTCAATGGTCCGCTTAGGAAGTCTTGCAAATTATTTATTTGCGCGGTACTTCTATTTTGCGTGTGATTTTGGTTTAGTATCATATTTGCTTTTTTCGTATTGTTATACTTAGGACTTGGAGGAACATTATACCTTTTTTGGTTAAAATTTGGCAACTCTACGTTTTTGTTTCTGAAAGGATTGGAATATGTAGATATTTTTTTTAAAGAGTTGTCTTTGGTTGACTTTGGATTTGGAATAGAGAATCTGGGATTTGGATGCAGTGATTCTGATTTCGAATTTTCATTTTGAGGCTGTGAACGAAATGGATTGGACTTTTGGCTATGAGACAGTGGATTCAGAGAAAGGGGATTCAGTGGATTCAGAGGAATTGAATCTTCCTTATGAGATTTTTGACGCAGTGTATTTATACAAATTGAATCTTCTTTTTGAGATTCTTGAGGCAGTGGATACAGAGAAAATGAATCTTCTTTTTGAGATTCTTGACGCAGTGGATACAGTGAAAATGAATCTTCTTTTTGAGATTCTTGACGCAGTGGATACAGTGAAATTGAATCTTCTTTTTGAGATTCTTGACGCAGTGGATACAGAGAAAATGAACCTTCTTTTTGAGATTCTTGACGCAGTGGATACAGTGAAATTGAACCTTTATTCTTAGGTTCTTGACGCAGTGGATTTAGAGTTTTAGTTGTATTATAGTAATTTCCACACCTTAATTCATGTGTTTTACCTGGTTCCGGGTGTTGGTCGGGCCAGGTCTTTGCTCGTTTCCCGAATTTTGTGTTCCGCGTTGGTTGTCTTGCCTGCTGTTGTTGTATTGTCTTTTTCTGCATTGGTCTATCGTGTGACCCAGATTTTTGCAGTAACGACATGAAATATTATTTTGTACGTTATTGACTCTCACAGGCTGACTGGTATTTGGACTCGACCTGTAAGTTGTATTGTCCCTTGGCTGAAGACGACACTCTGTTGTATTGTGTGTCTTCGTTCGGCAGTGGTGACAATATTTGTTGTAAACAGTGGTATTAGATAGGAGTTTTTCTTCTTCCATCGCAATATCTAGAGCTTCGTCTAAGTCATTGCATCTGGCGCTTTTCACCAAAGTTTTTAACTGTGGTATCAACCCATTGCAAAAACTATTTAGAATAGTTTTTGTATTTAAACTCCTGATGGCTGTATTAGCAGCGTTGTCCCCCGTACTGGCATTGGCATTATTCAGTTCATCAAACAAGGCATAAGCTCTTTCTGCGTAAGAGCTCACAGATTCCTTGTAACCCTGTTTGAATTGAAAAACTTCAGTCTGTATAATTTGTACAGACCTAGTTCTTCGGAAATTTTTGATAAGAGCCTCTTTTAACTCTGCCCAGGCATTATAATTGTTATATTTGATTATAACATTATATGCCCGGCTTGTTAATTTCGATTTGACAATATCAAGAAGCTCAGCCTTATCGGTTGAGTCGGGTTCCGTGGAGGTTTTGTTTGATTGCAGGTCTACTAATTGAATAAACCTATCTAAATCTTTCGCACTTCCATTAAACTCAGGTATGAGTTTTATGGCTTGGGCTGATCTGAAAGTCATTATTTTGGGTGGACAAAAGATAGAATTTGACTTAATCTCAATCGGGGTGAGAGGCGGTATGGGTTTTTGTTTTGTTTCGAGCCTAGGAAGATCACTTTCTGATGATCTTCGGGTACGCGGAATTTTTCTAGTTCTTAATGAAATATTTAAATTCAATTCAGACATATATATTTGAACGAATTTAAACGAAATTGTACCAGATTTGTATGAGGATAAGGAAAAGGGACAGTGTATAAATTAATTAGGTACCAAAAGAAAAACTGGTTACATCAATAACAAAAATATTTAAATGTCAAGAATAAAAATATATAAATATAAGTACGTCAAAAACAAATTAAATAAATAATTTTATATAAATAATATTTATTATTTCTTACAATAACATTGTTGATGCCTCTTGATGTGTTGAAATGATGTTGATGTTGGTGTTGATGTTGATTTTGATGTTGATTTTGATGTTGATTTTGATGTTGATTGCCTCGGCGTGGCAATTTCTTCCTTCCTTCCTTCTTTCGACCACAGGAAATCGCTTACCTCTGTGGGATATTGTACACTTTTTTTTTCACTTTTATTTATTTTTCACTATTTTCCGGCACTATATTTTCTTTTTTTTTTTTTATGTTGAATTCTTGTTTGAATTTTGAATTTTGTTTTTGATCTAGCACTTTTTCTTTGTATGTATAAATATTTACTTTGAATTTAGAACCGGGTTTTTTTTTCGGGATTCAAATCAGATGCTTTGATTTGAAAATCCCACCGCTGCCACCAAATGTTATGTTCCGCGAACGCAAGTAAAACGACTTTTCTTTTTGGTTGTTAAAATGAGAGTGACTCAAACTCTGTTCATTATTTCCTTCGTTACCTATTCCGAAACCTAGATCACCACTTCCAGGTCAACCACGCATTCTACTTTACTTCACTTGCATTGACACAGTTACAGTTTCTTTATTTAAACAACGAATGCACCATATGTTATTATTGACATACTTGCACTCCATGGGTCAGCATTGTTTATGTTTGCAATATGACCCATGTCGTTGTTTCACTGTTTGGTTGACATAGTTCGATTGCTGTTCCCTTTAAAGTGTAACATATGACACATGAGGAACCTTTGCTGTTCTCTTTAAAGTGTAACATATGACACATGAGGAACCTTTAGCAATAATCGAACTATGTCATGTGTCTTGCAAGCGATTCTTGGGAATTGTGTGTGGTCTCCAGTTTAATGGCACAACAAAATGAACACCCGCGAAACATGTGTAAACCTCAAATGGGCGGAACCACAATCACTACCCGCCTCAGAATATGATCTTGTCCCACCAGACAAATTGAATTACCTACCAGAGTTAAAAACATATGAAGTGAAATAAATTTCGAAACACTAAATAGTGAAGAAAAAGCCGAAATTAAGGCTATAGTCACGAAATATCACGATATTTTCCACCTAGAAGGTGATAAGCTAACATACAGTCATGTAGGACAAGCGGAAATTACACTAAAAAAAGGAGCTACACCCAAACATACCAAACCTTACCGACTTCCGCATACACAAAAGCAAGACATAAAGACAGAAATAAATAAAATGATTGAAAACGATATAAAAGAACCATCTGTCTCTGCGTGGAACTCTCCGATCCTAATTATACCAAAGAAAAAGGATCCTATTACTGGCTTACAGAAGTTCCGCTTGGTAATAGATTACCGAAACGTCAATGAACGGATAGAAGATGACAAATTCCCATTGACCAATATAAGTGACATCTACGATATGGTAGGAGGAGCAATGTATTTTTCGTAATGATTTAAGCCAAGGTTATTACCAAATGGAACTTGAACCGAAAAGCAGACCTATGACAGCATTTTCAACGGAAGACGGCCATTTTCAACTGAAACGACTTCCGATGGGACTTAAAATTTCTCCCAGCAAATTTTCGCGAATGATGTCCATAGCTATGGCTGGACTAACTTATTCACGTTGCTTTGTCTACCTTGATGACCTAATAGTTTTTGGCAAAAGCCTTACCGATCACAACAAGAATTTGATCGATGTGTTAAATCGACTAAGGGAAGTGAATCTAAAGATTCATCCTGGTAAATGTGCTTTTCTCAGGGAATACACCCAGACCATGAAAAATCAGCATTTTCGATCATATCTCTCTGGCAGAAAATTTAAAATAATAACTGATCATAGACCCCTAGTATACCTTTTTTCTCTAAAAGAACCCTTTAGTAGGCTGACCAAATTCAGGTTACAACTAGAAGAATATAACTTCTCAGTTGAATACACACCCGGAAAAGATAATTGCGCTGCTGATGCCTTAAGTAGAATAAAGTTAGATTCAGACAACCTTAAACAACCCCAAATATGCGTAGTCACAAGGTCACAATCAAAGACAGAAAAATTGGTTCAAGAAAATGAAAAAACCGAAACGGAAACGGAAGAAAACAATTGTATTATCACCGAATTACTTAAACCACCAGAACATGGGCATAAAATAATTGAGCTAAAAGTATGTAACAGTTTCGAGGACGACGAATATCGAAAAGATATAAATATAATTCTGGGACCAAACAAAGTGTTGGCATACATCCCAGAGATGAATTGTATACTCCTAAAAAGCCCAAGGAAAGCACTACCGCCCAGTGTTGCCGAATCTCATGATTTATCATGATTTTCATGATTTTTCACCCTTATCTCATAAAATCATGAATTAATTGAAAATCTCATGATTTTTTATTTTTTCTTATAAAAAACAAGAAATTAAATATTTTTTTAGGCTTACTTAATAATATCGAAACAAACGAAGCGATTATTATATTATATCGATTCATGCAACTTCTTTGTTATAATTTCAAACGATTCAAACAACTGCCTATCCAAACTCCATGTAATAAAAATGACAGTCAAACGAAAAGGAACAAAGCAAATACAAGGAAATACAAAAAAAAAAAAAAAAAACAACCGTTTACAGTTATTTTTATGTGTTGTTCTTTCGTTTTGATTTGAGATTGGGATTCAGTTTGTCAAAATAAAATGCGAAAATTTCTTATTAAAAAGAACAAAAATATATCGGAAATCTTAAAATCTGGGAACAGTTCTAAAAAAAAATTAAGGAACAGAAGTCAACATCAAGCGCTGGCGCTAGAATTTCCGAAGATCTTGAATCTGCTCTTGGACCAAGCAGCAACGTTACTGGGACTGCAGATGCAGAATGTTTGTTACAAGCTTCACCATCCCCTACGCCAACGTTATCTATTCCAGAGACCGTAGCGGTTGAAATAGAAGACGACGATTTGACTACCCCAAAAAAGAAACCGAGGTACGAAAAAATTTATACAAAAAAGTGGGCAGAACTTTCTTTTTGTAAAAAATGGATTCAAAGAAGTGAAAAAGGTAGGAGTTTAAATTTGAATGGAAGCCAACAAGTAAGTCACCAAAATTGTCTTTAGGTAAAAAATTCACACACTGCAAGATTTGCAAGGTGGATTTAAAAACAAGTATGGGTGTTAAAAGCCTAGAACGTCACGGAAACTCATCAAAACATAAACAAAATTCAAGAATTGTCGTCACGGCTGACAGCATCATAAACATGGACACATTCAAAATATCTTTGAGGAGAAAGGTTGCTGAAGCTGAAATAAAACTATGTCTCCTCATAAAGAATATTTGCAGTGATTCTGAAGTCGCGAAAAATGTTCATTGTAGTCGCACTAAGGCCACTGCGATTGTGAGGCACGTAACTGGTGCACAAAATTTTGAAAATCTTTGTTCATTAATGAGGACAAATTAGTTTTCCGTGATTATTGATGAATCTACTGATATAAGTGCTACAAAATATTTATGTGTTGTTGTAAGAATGTCTAAAGATTTTAAGATTTATGATTTTTTTATAATCTGTTTACGGTAGATAATGCAGATGCAAAAACAATATATGGTATTCTAGTAACTAGTTTTAATAAAAACGATATTGATTATAAAACCAACTTGATAGGTTTTGGTGCCGATGGAGCTGCAGTGATGATGGGAGTGAATTCATCAGTTCGCACTTATTTACAAGTCGATGTTCCCAATTTATTTATAATGAAGTGCATTTGTCACTCCTTTCATCTCTGTGCTTCATATGCGTGTTCCAATTTGCCCTCAAACATTGAAGATTTATGTCGGGATGTTTATAACTATATTCAAAACAGTCCTAAGAGAATTGCCGCATTTAAATCGTTTCAAACTATCTTGGATATAAAACCAAACAAAATTTTGCACTATTCACAGACGAGTTGGCTTTCAAGATTAGAAGTTGTTAATTGTATTCTCATGCAATACGATGCTTTAAAAGCATATTTTAACGAAGCAACAAAAACTGACAATTTACTGTCAAGCAAAACTATTTTAAATATGCTTAATGACCCTATTCATTACATGTATTTATGTTTTCTCAGTTTTGTGTTACCTTTCTTTACTAAGTTGTTTGTCTTTCTTAGTTGAATGTACTAAACAAGTTTACTCAAGATTTAACAATAGTGTCTTCAAAGATATGGAATCTCTGTCCCCAATTAATGTTGTCGAGAAAAAAGTCCAAACAATTTTTCCCCTAACTAAACATTTCCCAAATTTAGTGGCTGAAGACTGTTTTCAGGAAATAGATAATGAGTGGAGAATGCTCGTTAATTCAAACATTAAAGTTAATGAGACAGTAATAAACGACATAGAAGAATTCTGGCAATATGTTGGAAAAATTAAACTGGCCGACGATAGCTTGGCATATCCAATTCTGACGAAATTCGTTTTTGAAATATTTTCGATGCCACATTCTTCAGCCAATACTGAACGAGTTTTTTCAAAGGTTACGCTTCTCAAAACCAAAATAAGAAATCGACTTGAGATCGATTCGATAATAGGGCTTATTCATACGAATGACCTCATGAAAAATCAAGACTGTTTCGAATATAAAATTTCTAAGCCCTTACTTGACAAGTATTTCAGCAAAATTTACAATCAGTAAACCCATTTTTATTATTTTGTATTGATGTCTAGGTATATATAATATTATATGTATATAATTTATTTGACTTTTGTATTATTTTTGAAGCTAAATAAACTGAAATTGAACCCTATTAGAACATTTTATTTACTTAAAAATTTTCTAATTTGTGTGATTCATAAGTTTGCAATCATTTTTGTGTGCTTAACGAAGAACAAGCAATCTCATGATTTTTTTTGTAATCTCATGAAAAAAATCATGATTTTTTTTTTCAATCGGCAACACTGCTACCGCCCATCGACATCATTTTGCGATTTGTTGTCGAGGGACGTGCATAAAATCTGCGGACTATTATCAATAAATAAATTATACATTACAAAACAAGAAATTAAAAAAACTCACAGACGGCCGTTGAGAATATAAAATTCATGAGTTACAGAAAATCTTAGGAGATATGTTTAAAAAAAAGTAATATAAAGGTGCACCTCATAAATAAATATATAGAAATTACCGATCCTCACAAAAAGAAAATATTGCTCAATGATTACCACGTATTACCAACAAGCGGACATGCAGGAATAAACCGGAATGCAAAACGACATAACTATTTATGTAAAACATTGCCCAGTGTGTCAGAAAAACAAATATATAACACCCAAA
Source organism: Baccha elongata (assembly GCA_951217065.1). NCBI lineage: Eukaryota > Metazoa > Arthropoda > Insecta > Diptera > Syrphidae > Baccha > Baccha elongata. The sequence continues at coordinate 527,103 of CATNUY010000331.1, forward strand.
AAACAGCTTATGGAGATAACGTCAACTGCTGAAACCTTCTTTGATAAAATTTATCTAGATTTAGTAGGTCCCTTGGACGAATCAGTTAATGGATACAGGTACATACTTACGTTACAAGATGAACTGACGAAATTCATCGAAGCAATCCCAATCGAGAACAAAGAAGCTAACACAGTAGCTAAAGGACTAGTAGAATGCTTTATTCTTAGATATGGAGTTCCAAAGATAATAGCCTCTGATCAAGGCACAGAATTTATCAACAGAATTTTTAAGGATATGTGCAAACTATTAAAATAGAGCAAATACAATCTACAGCATATCATCATGAAATCATAGGATCATTAGAAAACTCTCATAAAGTCCTAGGAGCATACCTTAGAAGTTACGTTTCCGAAAAACACACAGACTGGTGTACATGGTTACCATACTATGTGTTTTCATATAACACCGCAGTACATGCAGAAACAGGGTATTCCCCATTTGAACTAGTATTCGGACGTCAATGTACATTGCCTTCAATTTTGACAAAACAAGTGGACCCCAGGTACAATTATGAAGATTATGTAATCGAACTAAGAGAAAAGCTACGAATTGCTCATAGAGACACAAGAGATGTGCTGCTGGAAAAGAAAAAAAACAAGAAAAGCTGAGTACGACAAAAGAGCTAATATTTATGCGCATATAAGAAAAAAAAAGTTATTAATAGTTAATATAAAGATATAAAAATTTTATAAGTCTAAATTAAGTCAAGTTTTAGTAACAAAGAAAGTCTTAGTATCAGAACTAAAAAAAAATATATATATAATAACATAGAAATTTAAAGTTTAGTTTTAGTAATAAAGAAAAATTAAGTGACGTAGAAATAAACAAGAAATAAAATTAAAATAATTATCATAGAAAATTAAAGTAAAATAAAAATAAGCAAGACTAAAATAAAATGTAAATTAGAAGAAAAATATATTAATACATTCTAGCGTAGAAATAATAAAGAACGTTCAAAATTAAAAACCGTAAGATTTGAAAATACTTAACTATATATATAAAAAAAAACACAATAATCATCATGAAATTGAAATCTTTAAACTTTAAACAATAATCATCATGTAATTGAAATCTTTAAACAATGTAATTCCATTCAACAAAATTGTAAGACTCAAACAAAGTAATTTTATTCAACAAGAAAAGAAAAAAATGTTTTATCAACTGATCCCAATTTTGTACAATGACACAAAAGAGGAAACCTCGCGCTACGAGATTTCATCTTTTTCCCCCAGGAGGGTGGTGTGAAGGGATCGCACCAGTGATCATTTCCCTTCTCGAGCTTCGATAATTGAAACCTCACAGCATGTGCCTAGCGCCATGTCTTCATATAATATTATCACCCTTGCTACGTCATATCAACCTAAAACGATTCATTTGTATCCATTGAACATACGTTGCCCATTCACAAGCATTCCACATAAATAATATACACTCCAAGTGCATTGCCATGATTGCCCGAGATATAGTTTCATGAGAAAATGTGTACACACTTCTAACTCCAAGTGTGTTGTCATTATCGCATAAGATATATAGGTTCATGGGCAAATGTGTATACATTTCTATGGAGCGAATGACCGAATGCAAGCGACAAACGTTAAGGGTTCATGTTACAAAAGTATTTTGAATATCTACTGCAGGGCCCTCGTCGATAATTATATGAGATACATTTGAACTTTTAAGCAATAACTAGTAATGCTGATATGACAATATTCTAAAGCAAGGTGTGAAGTGATTGGAGTTCAATTATGGAAGGCCGCGAAGATACAAAATTGAAAGAGTAGTTGAATGGAAATTGAATACAAATTTTGTGTAACAATTTTAAAATAATGGTTGTCTTTTCTCCATAGCCAACCAGTGCATTTTATTTTCCAAGAGCAACTCGCTCGATTCTAGAATACACTTCTCCCTACAAGATTATCCCCTTTTCAAGAGCAACTCGCTTAGATTGGGATAATCTATCCTCAACTCGCTCTATCGTATAGCGTTCGCGATTATAGAGGAAAACGACGGCAACTGCCAACGTTTTGAGTTAGAGCTAAATAAATCAAATCAAATTAAAAAAAGATCCACAACACGGGATCTTTGCAGTCTAGAAAAATGGTCTTTCCAGATCCCCAGCACTGACTGTGTATCTGCGAACATATTCCCCTCTCGTCTCGACAGGCTTCTGTTCTGGCCTTAAATCCTTGTATAGATCTTTTGACCCTTTGGTAGAATTTTCTTACATCACTCCTGCCGGTACAACCCTCGATAGACTCGACCGCTCGCTTCTCGTGCTCTCTTTTTCTTCCTGAGAAGTCGGCGTTCCTCCCTAATTTTTTGCCCGTAGAGCTACCGGCCTGCTCTCTCAGTGGCTCTGGTTCTAGTTTGCAGGATTGCCTGGTAGGCCTCGTTCTTCGAGGCCTACCAGGAGTTTCGTTGGGGACGCCTAGTGAAACCCAGCACATCAGAGGTGGCACCTCTGATGGCTTATTGACAATGTCTCCACTGGTCAAATGGAAACTTGGCATCATACTCAATTGGTGCTTTCAAAAGACGCCTACCTACTCGAATCAGTGAATATGAACAATTTTTATCATTGTACTCGCGTATTTTTATGTTATTTTTCTTTTAATTTTTTGAATCTCCTCGGAAAATTCATTATTTTGAACAATCTCAACTACTTTAAGGAATGCTAAATGCAACTCCTTTTCCGTGGGTTCTTCTTCAAACACTTCTGTCTTGTCTTTCAAATATGCGAAGAAACGCTTTACTCGTACAAAAGTTGTAACTTAATCTACGTACGACGCCTCCTCTTCAATAAGATTCATAAGTTTCGTACGAGGTTTTTTAACTACTGCAAGAGCAACGTTTGTTTTTCGCTTTTCTAAAGCTTCGTCTTCTGGAGACAACTCGAAATGCGAATTTACTGGCCACGAATTTGGTTCTTCCAGCAGAAATGATGGACCATTAAACCATATTGCAAATCCACAATGTCTGCAAATCCATGATACACTGTTTGTCCACTCTTGGATTTCCGACACTCTGTTTGTAACAAAGGTTGCAAGTGAAGTTGGATGGGTTTTTATCCAATGCAAAGTTATTTCGGAATCGGTCCAAAAAACTATTTGCTCAACGTCAAGATTCAACATTGCCGATACTCTTACCCATAATTTTGAAAGAGTATGCGCTGCGCAAAGTTCTAATCGCGAAAGCGATTTAGTTTTCAAAGGGGCCACTTTGGACTTTGCTGTTACTAGCGTCGACTTGATACCTGCCGTGCTTTGACTTCGGATATAAATGCAACATCCGTAAGCTCTCATGGATGCATCGGCGAACCCATGAATTTGAATTTTTGCATTCGAATGGGTTTCGACAAACCTTGACACCTTTATCTCTGAAAGCTGAGAAAGGTTTGCTTTGAAGGTTTGCCAACATGTATCAAAGCGTTATGGTATCGACTCATCCCAATCAAGTTTTGCAATCCAAAGCTCTTGTAATAAGATTTTTGGTTTGGTAACGATGGGACACAACAGACCAAGAGGGTCGAACAGACTAGCAGAAACTGAAGAATATTTCGTTTAGTGGAAGATCATGAAATGTATCTTCCAAATGGAAAGAAAATGTATCTTTTTTGGGCTGCCAACAAATTCGAAAAGTGTTTGTAAATTCTGAGTCATTGAACTTTATTGATTTTTCTGTACTTTGAACATTGTACAATTCCGGATGATTTGAATACCATTTTGCTAACGGAAACCCACCCTTTTTTAATACTTCCTGTATTTCATATTGAAAAGCTCTCACACAGGATAGCCGGCAAAATTGTTTAGCAACGTTTAGGAGACTTATTCCTCTGTAGTTGGTACAGGTCAGAGCGTCTCCTTTTTTGTGGATGGGGCACACTATGCCAAGGTCCCTTCATCATGCATACTTTCTTTCGACCAAATTTTACAGATGAGTTTGGCAATCGCTAGCTGCACTTCGTTCAGGTCGGGTGGAAGAAAATGTTGGCCATCATCGTCCGTGTTAGATGGAATAAGTAGCCTTGCAGTGGAATGTTGGCTTTCTTCGCCATTTAGTAGTCTAGAAAAATGGTCTTTCCAGATCCTCAGCACTGCCTATGTATCTGCTACCATATTCCCGCTCTCGTCTCGGCAGGCTTCTGTTCTGGCCTTAAATCCTTGGGTAGATCTTTTTACCCTTTGGTAGAATTTTCTCACATCACTCCTGCTGGCCTAAGACTTCTTGCCTAAGTCTTCCTCGTATCACAAAACCGCACCCAAATAGCCGCTGACCCTGTTCCTTATAGGTAGATGTCACACGATGTCATCCTTCGTATTCCTTATAATGGATAGTACCTCCTGGATAGCTGTTATATCAGCCCTTAGCCTGTCCAGGGTCTCCACTAGTTGTTCAGCTGCACGTGGTCTGTACAACGACAGTACATTCCACGTACACTGTACAGGTCCAAAATACTTTGTCCTTGTTTCGTTTGCTGGGGTCGTCAACATAAAATCATCCGTATCCTAGGCTTGTTGGTTTTCGGAACCGAAAAATTTTTCCGTGGTAGGGAAGTTACCCCGACGCACAACCCTCATCCTGGAGGACCAGATTCTTACATAGCTCCAAGAGCGGGGAGCCGGATAAACCGCTCCTTATAGGCCTGAGCTACGAATATGTCGTAGTAGCCCGTATAAGGTGTTCACTAAGTAGTTGATTCCATCTGGGGAATTCCTCCGCTGCCGTCTAGATGAAAGGAGAAAGTGCCTTAGTGGAAACACTCCTTCCCCGCTCCTTTCTGACCTCAGCTCTAAATATACCACAGAGTAGCTCACGTAAGGTCTCTGTCGGCCAAAACTGTTGGTAGCACCGTTGATTCAGATGAATTCCTCCGCCGCACACCATCCTTCTGATCGTCTAAGACTTCAGCCGACTTATTCAGCCAGTCATTTCCGACAGAGCATTATAGTGTTTCTATTTTTGTCTTATGCTCAACACTCGCACTTATTAGTTTAGCAAGCAAAACTGTATGTTCGATTTTGGTAAAGAAAAATTTCAAAATATATTTCTATTTATCAAAATTAACGGCGTACAACGATTTCCTGAGAAAACTCTGGGTTGTAAGGAATTAATTTTCAAAGTAGTTTTTTTTTTATTAATTTAAATTTATTATTTTTGTTTAACTTAATAAGCCTTCTTTTCTGTTTAGCTCTTGGGTAACTTGTCACAAGAGCAACCTTTTAGGCTTTTCATTGACTGTTAGTCCAGTCAATGAATAGCTTCAAAGGTGTGTAGAGTGCGTCTTAATATTTTGTAGGAAATTCTTCATTCAAGTGATTCTTCTTGCTGGGCCCGTATTACGTATTACGATAATCGTTGAAAAACCCTCGTTCTCGATTAAATGCGATTACGTAAAACGACTATCGTTTAAGTTTCAACGATACTCGTTTTGTCTTACGAGTGCCATTTGGCTGTCGTTTAGCTTTCATTCTCGTTGTTGTCAAAAATATTATGGTGACTGTGTTGTGTCTGCTGATCAGAGAAAAACTTTAGCAGATTAAAAACCAAACAAACAAACAAATAAAACTGAAGAATATTTTATTAATAATATAGTAATAATAAAAAAAAAAACATCCAAAAGACACACATTTAAACTTTTATGAAAACATATACCGGCATTGTAAAAAAAAACTATTCGCCTCCCACATTTTTCTCATAACATATTTCTGCTTGCTTTCTTTAAAATATGTGCTGTGTCCTCTTCCTTCGCAACAATATTAACAATAAAAATATAAAAACATAAAGGAGCAATGGAAAAACACTTTAATATCTTCTAAATAATATGGACAACTTCTTTTCTTTCACACTCGCCTTTTGTTATTTTGATCAATTTTTGACATCTATTTAACAACGTGAAGTTCGATGCACTTCAAAAAAAATAGTATTTCTCTGTTTTATCTGGCAACAATTTCATGAAACTATTCTCGTTACTTGTAATCGCTTTATGTTGCGGCTTTCGTTTTCTTGACTATCGTTTTTTGCCGTTCGTTTCGTAATACGTAATACGGGCCCTGAGCTTTTAGTTAAAGCCTCATACCAATGTTTTGGAATTGCATAATGATATCCCCGAATTTTTTGCCACAATTCAAGTTTTTTTCCGGTTTCTGCTGTTCAATTTGATGTTCCATAAGATCGAATGATTGTGCGGGCCACTTCAAAACATTAATTTGAATAACCTTTAAGGTTTTTCTCACTAGTTTTGAAGTGTGCTCGAAATTAAAACTTAAAATTTGTTGCTTTCGGTACATTCCAAAACATAAAACAATTACATTTTGTATTGTATGTTTTCTATTTATTTTCATTAAAATAAATCTATAAATTCTTTTCTTTGAATTGCAAAAGCAAAATAAAATATTCAATTGTATACATATGTTTGACAACACACATGTCAGTTTGTTTACCTCAACTCGCCCCAGCAAACTATCAGATCTACTTCAGGGCGATTTCAGGGCGACCCCAGGGCTCAACGAACACAACTAATGTTTTATATGCGTGTGGTAACTCTAGTCCCATTGCCACAAAAATAAAAATGAAACGTCAATTTTATGAGAAGGTGACTATCACAATATTTTTGTGCGTCGGTGAAAAATTCCCTACAGTTTTGTAAAAATATACAAAACCTAGTTTTAAAACCGGGTGAAAAGATGTTTTCGTATGATGTTGTGTGTCTTTTTCGGTGTGTGCCTGTTGATGAAGCTATTAAGGCATTAGATGATTATCTTATAGAAAATAATGTGCCAAGTGAAAAAAGATCTGTTTATACAAAAGCTGCCAACATGTGTATGAACCATAGTTTTTTCCAGTTTCGCAGTGAATATTTTAAGTCAACAAAAGGTACAAGTATTGGTAACCCCCTTTCATTGCTGAAATTTATATGGCAACGCTTGAAATGAAATTGAAAGCTGAAGGTAGTTTACTAGAAGTTTTTTATCGGTATGTGGATGACATTTTTACAATTTTAAAAGAGTCAGAAAGTGATAATTTTTTAAATCTTTTAAATAATCAATGCGAATCAATAAAATTCACAAGTGAAAAAGAAGTGGATCAAAAACTAGCCTTTTTAGACTTGGAACTGAAAAGAAAGTTGGACAAAATTGATGTGGCAATACACCATAAGCCAACTAGTACAAAAAGAATAATAACTAGTGATTCTTATTGCCCTATTCAACATAAACACGCGTCGTTTCATTCCATGGCACATCGTATTGTCAATCTTCCACTATCTATAGTAAATTTTAAAAAAGAATATGAGTACATACTTGATGTAGCTAGTTTAAATGGTTATTCCAAGACTCTTGTGGATTCCATTATAAAAAAGCATTCAATGAAAGTGTACCAAAATGAAAAATCAACTTTGTTTAAGCAAAATTGTTTGGATTTCACGCATGAAATGAAAAGAGAAGTCTTTAATTATGTCCCAGAAATAATGAACAAATTTAAAAACCGTTTAAATCAACATAACAGTTCACCAGTGTTCTCTAATAGGCAAAAACTAAAAAACATTTTTGCATCTACAAAAGATAAAGTTGACCAAGAACAAAAATCGGGAATTTACGCTATTGAATGTGGAGTTTGCAAACGACGTTACATTGGACAAACAAAAAGAAACTTGAATGTAAGATTTAAAGAACATTGCAATTGGATCAAAAAGAAAAAACTAAAACAATCGGCTTTTGCCGATCATGTAATTGCGGAAGGTCATGGTTCTGATGAGAAAGAGCACATCATTACATTAATAAAAAATGTAAACAACTTTAATAGACTTGATGCTTATGAAAGCTATTTCATCGAAAAAGAAAACAACAATTTGAATGTGGATGGAGGAGACATTCAATCACCTTTGTATAGTTGTTTACTTACAAAAAATCTAACTGTTTCTTCTTCGCTCTGGATTTACCAAAACTAATAATTGTTTGTGTCAATTGAGTTAGTGCTGATGATGAGCGCCACCGAAGCGTTCGAAATGCATTCACGTGTAAGTCGTTTATAATTAATGTTTAATTTAAGTTTTTTTTTTTTTCGTTAATTTGACTTAAATGTTTGTGTGAAACAATAAGGTGTTTTTTTGTAAATTTTGTTCGCAAAATTTTATTGAATTCTTTATAAAATGGACACCTTTACCGCACTGTTATTTTATGTCATATAACGTCAAGAGCCCTTATAGTCCAGTCATTTGGTAGTTTTACCTGTAAAGTTTTGGAGGAGTTTTAAATTAATTAGATTTTGGGGTGCTCTTTCCAAATGTTCACTTTTCCACCTCCTATATTTGCCGCTAGAGACGCCATCTTGAAAAAATGGCGTCCAAAAACAATTTTTGACCATATCTTCTCTCCTATTAAGAAAAGATATGGTCAGGAGTATCCTCTAACTAGTCGTTTTTTGCGATTTTCGTTGTGAAGCCATATCCGTGCGAAGAAGTAAAGTTGAAAATCGCACTCAGTAACCCCCTTTACATAAAAAAAACAAGTAGAAAAAAACTTCTGTATTTTTTTCCTCACCAAAACACCATTTGAGTGGACTAACTACTGTAGGTAGAGATATAATCAAACGGACGTTTATAGAGAGACGATTCAACAATTTAAATGATACAACGGAGAAAAAGTTTCCGAATTGTTTAGTTCGAAATTAATTTAAGACTACAGAATTGATTGAATTGCTTCGCAAACACAGAGGAAGAATATAACCACCCCTCAAAAATGTTTTAGTGGCAGAATCACCAATGATCCAAACAGAACTATAGAATGAGCCAGACGATTAGCTTTTAGTATTTAGTATTTTTAATATAGCTCACTTTTGTAAAACAATGAGTGACTGCAGAATTGTGTCGTAAGTACCACCCCAACAACTCAAGCCATACTCTAACCTTGATTACAATATTCCGAAATGAATCATTCTAAGCGTTTTACTGTCACAAACATGTATGAGTTGAAAAACTACGGGTAGAATAACATAAATATTTGTTTAGGGTTGAAAAATGTTCTAGCCATTTATATAATTTTCAATTGTTGTACCCAAGTATTGAATCTGAGATACTATTTCAATTTTAAAGCAGTTAATTTCACAACTTGCATTCTTATTAAACATTATATTGTCAAGAGCTTCAAAAGAACACACACAATTCCACAAGTTTTGCCTGACACAGTTATTGGCATGAAAATAAATTTCGCCACCAGGCATTCTAGACTACTATGGCTGAAGTACATCAATTTAGTTTTCCTACTTACAAACAATTTGTGTTCAGAAAACCAAATTCTATGATTTCAGCACTAAAGTTTAAAGCACTCTCTGGACGGTAGCCAATCGCAAGATTATCAGCAAAGGCTGATTTAAACGGTTAATTATAATTAATTAAAAAGAGATATAATGTAAATTAATAACAAAAAAGGGCCCAGGGGACCAATTCCCGATCTGTGAAACTGTGAAGTGATAAAAAATTTATCATTTCACTTTTCACAGCGACTTTTCATTTTATCACTTCATAAACTCGCATAATGAGATTCTTGAACTTATTAAGATAAACAGCTGTCAATGTGTGTACTAAAAATTACTAAATGATTCACCTAGAGAAAAAACAACGTTCAATCAGAGAAAACCACTTTGAATTAAGCAGATTAAAAAAAATTTCTTTGAATCCGAATGTTTTAAAATCAAAGTTTGAGAAAAAAAATGAGATCGAAGCATAATTGAAGCAAATTTACTCGAGCTAAGGTAGCATTGTAAATACAATCTATTAAATTTAAATTTGCCTTTTTGTCTCTCAGTGTAAGGTCTGTCAGCGCGTTTTCACTGCTCTTCACAGAACGATTCGACTGTGATAAGATATTTATCATTCTGAAAAGTTTTTGAAGTTTGTTTTCATTTTTTCACAAATCGAGAATCGAATTTAACGCTAAGGCGTGATAAAAATTATTATTTGACTTTTTCACAGTTCGGGACTGATCTTTGGGGAACACCTAGATTGATTTCTTGAGACTTACTGCACTTCACCAACTTTAACTTTTTGATTTCTATCTTTTAGGTAAGATTTAAACCAATCTTATACAAAACCCCGGGCAAATGTTCATAACAGAAATGTTTATACACTCTGTATTACTCAAGTCAGCGAATTCTCATGTTTACGGTTAACTTACTTTAAGGTTATGGTTTATAGAACAGTTGTCGACAGCTTTAATTGCAGCCTGAACATCAATCAATAAAGTTATGTTATGAATGTGTTGGGGTTGAGATTGTTTTTCGTTTTGACATCCTGCAGACTTCTGTTATGGAAAGCAACTTAGCCTGAAAAACATTTTCAAAATTGGGTTATTGAAAAGATTTGCGTGGATGTAAGTGAGAACACGAGTTGACAAGAAGACAAGACGTGTACTAATAATCGCCATGTCTGCCCCTTTTAACTCTTAAAATTCTAACTTAAATAACATTATTAAATTATATTACGTTACAGCTCTCGGATTTTGGCCTGTGTACTGGTCTGAAGAAATCACATCGTACTGATTTCTATCGAGATTTATCGCAAGCTAAGCCATCCGATTTTATCGGCACATGTGCAAGGTAACATTTGAATATGTACTTTATTTTTAATATATTTTAAAATTTAAATGATTTTTAGTCCAATGGATTCGAAAAGGCGTGCAGAATCTTGGAAACGGAACAGAAGGGCACTAGCATATAGTACAGTTGGAACACCAGATTATATAGCCCCTGAAGTTTTCTTGCAAACTGGGTATGGACCAGCTTGTGATTGGTGGAGTTTGGGAGTTATAATGTATGAGATGTTAATGGGATACCCTCCATTTTGTTCCGACAATCCCCAAGATACGTATAGGAAGGTTATGAACTGGAGGGAGACGTTAATATTTCCTCCGGAAATACCCATTTCGGAAGAAGCAAAGGAAACCATAATTAAATTTTGCTGTGAAACTGATCGAAGGCTTGGAAGTCAAAGAGGTATGGACGATTTAAAATCAGTCCCATTTTTTCGAGGATTTGATTGGGAACATATTAGAGAAAGACCTGCAGCTATACCTGTAGAAGTTCGATCCATTGATGACACTTCGAACTTCGACGAATTTCCGGATGTTTCTTTAGAAATACGTAAGTAACTTATATTTCTTTATCAAATATTCGTACTATATCGGTTTTTATTGAGATGAAAGTGGTACATATTAACAGACACCGAATAGCTATGAGTAAGCACAAAAACTTCATTCCATTATTAATGTTAATGTATGTCACTTTCAACTGATCAGACCAGAGGCACATTGTATTTTATAATCATTAAATCATTATAAATAAAGCGGAAAAGGCCATTTGCATATTTTTGTGTTCGTCCAGGCTAATCTCAAAAACCTCTTGACCGATTTGAATTTTTTTTGGGTTTGAATGGTTATACATAGAGGATGGTTTTGTTAAAATCGGCACTTGATATAGATTAACTTTGCTTTTATACAAATTAGTAGTAACACATAATTTGTATCATTTTTGTTGTCAATAATTTTCATTTATATATTTTCACTTCTCGTTAAACTCTCAATTGGAAAACATCAATAGTTTATTTTATTTAAACCAAATAAAATATTATTTTTCATTACCACTGGGAATTTATTATTCGAAACTTAAGACAATTTTAACAGGTTATGGGCTCAGGTATGGAGGAAGAAAAATATAAAGTTAATTTATTCGATGGAACAAATTTTAACAATTGGAAGTTTCGTTTGATGGCGGTGCTCGAGGAACATGATCTCGAAGAATTTGTATCCAAGGACTTGGATAAAATCCTGGAAGGCGAAACCGTGAAAGCTAAAAAGTTGGCAATTATTAAACGTCAGAAGAAATGTAAATCACTGATAATACATCGCATAGCAGACAGTCACCTGGAATACGTAAACGATAAACTTACTGCAAAGGAAATTTTTAGAAGTCTTGAGAACACTTTTGAAAGGAAAAGTATTGCTTCCCATTTTGTCATCTACTTCTTACGATGCCCCCTTCCTTTGAGACGCTGGTAACTGCTTTGGAAACTATGGATGTTAAGAATTTAACGATTGAATTTGTGAAAAGTCGGATTCTGGATGAAGCTAGGAAGAAATCAAACCCAGACGTCCAACACAGCGATTCTATTGCAATGTATTCAAAAAGTAAAAAGAAAATGTTCAAATGTTACAATTGTGGAAAACTCGGGCACAAGCGCTCGGAATGCAAAAGTGCAGGAAAACAAAATGAAAATCACTACATTGCAAAGGCCAAAGTTAGTAGCAGAAATGATGAAAAGTTTACTTTTGTTGCCCATGCAGTGATGGCTCTTAAAGCTGAAGCCAAAAATTCTTTGCATTTTTATCTGGATTCTGGAGCAACTGATCACATGGTAAATGATGAACAATTTTTGAGTAACTGCAGGGTGTTAGACAACCCAATTCAAATATCGGTTGCAAAGAATGGAATTTTTTTAATGGCAACAAAAATTGGGTCCATTCCCGGAAATCTCTATGCTAATAAGAAGAAAACTGCTGGTGTCATTGAAGATGTCTTATTCGTAAGAGAATTATCTTGTAATTCGGAAACTAAAATCAAAAGGCATAAAGACAGTTTTCGAAAACGGAAATGCACAAATTTGGAAAGACAAACATTTCCTGATAAAATTGTCTTAAGTTTCGAATAATAAATTCCCAGTGGTAATGAAAAATAATATTTTATTTGGTTTAAATAAAATAAAATATTGATATTTTCCAATTGAGAGTTTAACGAGAAGTGAAAATATATAAATGAAAATTATTGACAACAAAAATGATATAAATTATGTGTTACTAATTTATATAAAAGCAAAGTTAATCTATATCAAGTGTCGATTTTAACACTCCTCCTCAGCTTGATGATAAATTCTTAATTGTTTTCTAAGTTCAGTAAACTGAGGTTTAGGTAAAGCCTTTGTCATCATATCTGCTATCTGATGTTTTGAATATACGATATTTTCAGTTTTCCATGTTGAATAGCATCTCTTCTAAAGTTATACTTTGTGTTAATGTGTTTCATGCGTTTGTGCCCTCTAGGTTCTTCTGCTATTTGAATACATGCTTGGTTATCTTCGAATATATGAACTGCCGCAACTTCGACACCCAGTTTAGATAATAGTTCCTTCAGCCAGATTCCTTCACATGCAGCAGTGGATAAAGCTACATATTCTGCTTCCGTTGATGACAGACTAACCGACTGTTGTTGACTAGAACACCAAGATACCGTGCAATTATAAACTTGTAAAACATACCCCGGTATTGATTTCCTGTCATTAGCATCATTTCCCCAATCGACATCTGCATAACCTTGTAATGGTAAGCTGTCATCAATCTTCGGATACACTAACTCAAAGTCTATTGTCTTAATATCTGCTTTAACTGTTTCCAGTGGCATTCCGTATAGCAACTTTGGAATCGAATGAAGAAATTTACAGACGCACTCAAATCCGGACGGCTGGACATCATCACATACATCAAGCATCCAATGAGTTCTCGATATGGATATTTTTCATCTGCATGTTCACCCATTTCCCGTTTCCTTAGTGTCATTAAATTCTTTTAAATCTTTTCCGACGATCAGTAAATCATCGACATAAATCAGAATGAATAACTGATTTGCTTCCTTGTTTCTGGTGTAAAGACAGTAGTCGGAATTTGTTCGTTTAAAACCAACTGAACAAATAAACTTGTGAAAACGTTCGTTCCACATTCTTGAAGCTTGTTTAAGACCATATAGCGCTTTATTTAATTTACAGACAAGGTTACCTGTTCTTAAACCTTCCGGCTGACGCATGTAAATTTCTTCTTTTATGTTGCCATTCAAGAATGCTGATTTCACGTCCATCTGATGAATATACATACCAGTTTTGTTTGCTACTGATAACAGCACTCTCACAGAAGTCAATTTTGCAACTGGGGCATATGTTTCGGTATATTCGAATTCGATTCTTTGTGAAAAGCCTTTAGCAACTAAACGAGCCTTATATTTACTAATGTTGCCGAATTGATCCTTTTTTATTTTGAAAACCCATTTGTTACCAATGGCTTTCTTTGATTCAGGAAGATTTATTTACGTCCATGTATAAGCTTCTTTCAAAGATGTTAACTCCTCCTCAATGGCACACTTCCAATGGTTCCAATCGCAGCTCTTCTTAGCTTCTTCAAGTGTGGTTGGTACATTGTCGAGAAACATTTTAGCATTTAAGGCATACGCATTGCAGGCTGTCATATCATATTCTTTGAATCTTTCTGGTGGTTTGATTGTTCGCTTATTTCTTTGAGTTTCTTCTTTTCTATTCGTATCTGCTTGGATAGGTTCTCTGTGATTAAGATCTTCATTTGTAAACAATTCAAAAGATTCTTCTTGACTCAAGTTTTCACGTTCAGATGTTTCCCCTCCTGCTTCGGACAAAACTTCGATTTCGATTTCCTCTTCATCATTACATTTTCCTGATTGTTCCAAAACGTACTTTTTTGTTTTTTTAGGTCTCGGAGGGATTAAGGATTCTTCGTTGAAAATTACGTCGCTTGCTATTAAAATTTTCTTTGACATAGGATTCCATAATTGTTCGCCGCAAAGCCGACCATATTACATTTAAAAGATTTTGATTCAAGTTTAGTTCGAAGCTGACAAGGAATGTGAACATAAGCTGAGATTCCAAAGACACGTAAATTTCTCAAGTTCGGTCGTCGACCATGTCATAGTTCTGCCGGTAATATTCTTCTCTTCCTTTTTCTTGAATGTTCGTGTACAGTTTCTATTCGACAAGAAAACGGACATAAAAACAGCTTCTCCCCATAGAGCATTATCAACTTTGGCATGTAATATCATTGTTCTAGCTTTTTCCATGATAACACGATTAAATCTCTCGGATACACCATTTTGTTCAGGTGTATATAGGACTGTGTATTTTAGTCGAATTCCTTGTTCTATACAAAACTTCTTGAAGTTCTTTGAAGAATATTCACCTCCGTTGTCGACACGCAAACGAGATATTTTCCGTTCAAAATGAGCAGTTACCCAGGCTGTATATTCGGTGAATTTGCTTAAAACTTCATGTTTGCCTTCCATCAAGTAAGCCACTGCAACATGTGTAAAATCGTCAATGAATATAACAACATACCTTTTGCTGTCATAAGTGATTGGTGATATAGGTCCAACGACGTCACTGTGTATGAGTTCTAACGGCCTTAACAATCTGCTTCCTGTTATACTTTTATGCGGTCTTCGATGCTGTTTGCCGGCTACAGAAGATTCACAAAAAAAATCCTTGCCATTATCCAAGACATCCAAACCATCAACGGTTCCAGCTCGCTTTAGCTTTAGAATATCGAGACTCGTTATAGCACTTATTCCGGCAAGCTCTGCTTCATTGATTTTAATATATAACTCATACAGTTTTCCATTGCTCACAGCTTCAGTCAGGAGATGTTTGTCTTTCCAAATTTGTGCCTTTCCGTTTTCGAAAACTGTCTTTATGCCTTTTGATTCTAGTTTCCGAATGGAAAGCAAATTACAAGATAATTCTCTTACGAATAAGACATCTTCAATGACACCAGCAGTTTTCTTCTTATTGGCATAGAGATTTCCGGGGATGGACCCAATTTTTGTTGCCATTAAAAAAATTCCATTCTTTGCAACCGATATTTGAATTGTGTTGCAGTTACTCAAAAATTGTTCATCATTTACCATGTGATCAGTTGCTCCAGAATCCAGATAAAAATGCAAAGAATTTTTGGCTTCAGCTTTAAGAGCCATCTCTGCATGGGCATCAAAAGTAAACTTTTCATCATTTCTGCTGCTAACTTTGGCCTTTGCAGTGTATTGATTTTCATTTTGTTTTCCTGCACTTTTGCATTCCGAGCGCTTGTGCCCGAGTTTTCCACAATTGTAACGTTTGAACATTTTCTTACTGAATCGCACAGTGTGTTTCCTGTAGAGAAATTACGTTTGGAGATTTTTGATTTATAAGCATGCTTAGTTCACTGTAATTATTAATAAAACCTTTCATGTTCCATTGAAGAATTTTAAATAAATCGTTTGTTATGTTTGTATTTGGAATTTTATTTATAAAAATTGTGTTGTCGTGGTTAAGGTGATCAGATCCTTGACTCCGTTGTTCGGACGTTGAATCATCCGGACTCTCTATGGACACTAAAGAGTCCGGATTACTCAACGCACGAGCAGCGGAGTCAAGTAATTGGGCGTTGGAGTTTTTATTGCATATCGACATCGTGGGTACTTGTATCTTCCTCGAAATATAGATTTTTCTCAATCAAATTTTGAGTAAGTTGTGATAAAAGAGAGAAGTTTGCTTTAGAAGTGGAATTTGAAGAATTTATTTGAGTTTCCGAAAAGTTATTTGAATTAGGTTGCGATATTGTTGAGGTATTTAAAGTGTTTAAAGCGCTGTTTGTTTTGGTGGAAGAAGTAGGTATGTTATTTGTTATTATAGTTTTTTTCTACGTTGTTAAATGTCTTTGGGTTTGTGGTATTTTGTTCGCTAATATTTTTTGGAGGTTGGGTATTTGATGGAGGAATTTGTTTTACTTTTTCAGAAAATGATTCTGAAGAAGAAGAACATTGAGAAGGAGTTGCATTTTGCTCTTTGTGGATCTTTTTAGCTTCACTCATTGTGATTTTTTTCGTGTTTTAATTGTTAGAATCTCTTTGGCTTGTTTATAGGCGGGACACCTTTTAGAGGAGGAGGGGTGAGCAAGAGAACAGTTTGCGCACATTACACGAATGCATTGTTCGGGAGTATGAGGAGGAAGACAACATGATTCACATTTAATTTCTCCACTGCATCGTTTGCTCGTGTGACCAAGGAGTTGGCAGTTTCGACAGCGCATTGGGTTTGGTATATATTCAGTTACTTTAGCTTTATAGAAACAAATATCTACTGATTAAGGAGTGTGATATAGATCAAAAGTAAATATCATAAGACCAGTTGCTTTTTGTTTGCCATCTTCGTTTTTGGTGAACTTATAAATATCAGTGACGCCTTGTGATTTCATTTCTGTGATTATTTCATTCTCAGAAACGTTGATCAAACAAGGGGCATACGCAATACCTTTGGACTTGTTCAATTTATCGTGAAGTCTTACCAAAACAGGGCACATGTTTCAGGAGATAAAGCAAAACAAAGCCCAAAGGAAAACAGTTGAGGTGAGACGCCCTGAAGTACGCCAGACAACAACTTCCGTCAATCCCGCAATTTCTTACGCCCAAATGGCGTCTGGAAAGGGAAACACGGTACAGCCTCAACCACAGGTAGCCAAACAGGTCCAAGTGCCTACAGCTCCTGTGCCAGAGGCAGATCTGATGCAGGTGTTGCTGACCATTCATGGTCAGCTAACCGACGTGCAAAAACAGATCAGGGAGCAGGCGGCTAGGGTGGATTACCTCTACTCTATTCTGCCGGCAACGCGAAATGGTTAAAGGCGCGCTGCCTGAGCGACCCTTTAAGATCCTAGCTGTGAATGTAAATTCGCAGATTAGGACCGAACGTAGAGCAAACCTCTTTCATTTGCTGCAAGACCAAAGTCCTGATGTGTTTATGGCTAGCGAAACTAAGCTAAACCAGAGACACAAACTGACTAATAAAAATTACAATATCGTAAGAAGGGATCGGCCCAACTCCTCTCAAGGGGGTGGGGTCGCAATCTTCATACGAAAGGGCATTAAACATAAAGTTATATATAATAGTGAAGTGCGAAGATTCGGGTTGCTAGAAGCCTGCATCGTTTGCATTCCTCTCCAGCAGGGGAAAAGAATGTACGCAATCGCGGTGTACGCACCTGACGCACCTCAGCCAGCTAATTTTATCGCAGAGCTCGAAAAACTTTTCGAATGCTTAAGACTGAACTTGGATGAGAATTATTATCTCATGGCAGGGGACTTAAACGCCAAACATGTAGATTGGGGAAACCAAATACAAAATCCTAGAGGGAACCATCTTTTTAATTGGATGGGTCGATACAGTGTTGAGTGTAGGATCGACCTTCTGGCTACAGATAGACCGTCATTTCCGAGAAGTGGTAGTTTTCTGGATCTTTTACTGCTTGACTCACGACTAGTTATAACTGACGCAACAAATCAACAGACAAGAAACTGTTTACGAACGATTGAATACGACAGTGATCACTGCGGACTTGCCACCGTAATACAGCTTCCGAGCGAACTTGTGGAGTTGGATGAGTATATGCCTGTGCACTCTTACAATTTCAGTAAGACGCGCTGGCCACGCTTCTCCAACGCCTTGGCAAGAGAAATACGTTCCGATGACATTTCTCCACCAAATGACAGAAACCTGACGAACGTCGAGATCGACGTTGATTTAGAGAAGGCTTTCGACACCGTATGGTTAGAGGGTCTTTATCTGAAATTAACTAGATTTGGCATAAGTAAACCACTGTTATATATGCTTCATGACATGCTCAATGGTAGAAAGTTTGTTGTCAAAAGTGGCAATGTAACTTCCTCCACTACTTTTGATATTAAAAACGGTCTACAGCAAGGAGCTGTGAACTCGCCGATTCTTTTTAGTATTTACACCAGCGATCTGATAGGTAGTCTCACTCATGCGATTGCGTATGCCGATGACCTTGTAGCGTACAGGACGGGTCCAAAAGTTGAAGTCATCAAAAATCTCTTGCAGCGTGACTTCGACCAGATTCAGCGATATTGTGATGACTGGAAGTTAAAAATTAATTTTCAGAAATCAGAAACTATCCTGTTTAGAACCCCTTTGTCTAAGGCTTCTAGGGATACAAGAAAGAACTGGAGAAATCTAGTGATCGTTGGACCAAGTGGACATCCACTGGCGAGCAAAGATGTAGTAAAGTACCTTGGTATCTGGCTAGATCAGTATCTATATTTCAATCGACATATAGATGCTGCTCTGGCCAGAGCTAGGGGAGCATTTGCTCTGACAAGACGGTTGTTTTATAGCAGCCGCCTTGAAAACAGGGTAAAGGTGATTTGCTACATGGCCCTCATCCGGCCGATGATTGCCTATGGGTGCCCTGTGTGGTTTAACGTTGCCCCATCTCAAATGGAAAAGATTCGGGTGTTTGAGAGGCAGTGTCTTAGAACCTGTCTTGGATTACACAGAACACCAGAGTCGGAGTACAAACATTATTATGCCAACGAGGTCTTATACAACGGGGCCAATATAAACAGGATAGATAACTTTTTAATTAAGCTGATTCGGCGTCACATTGCAAGAGCGATGACCTCAGCCAATGGACTTATTTTCGGGGCTTATTACCCCAATGAAGAATATAGTGAGAGCGTTTGTCTTAACGGTTTTATCCCGCCCGAGACATTCCTCTATTTAGACAGTCGGGGGCTGATACAGGATAGATTGGCGGTTCCGTTAATCTACCACGTCGGCCGTAGAACTGTGGATCGGCGAATCCTGTATGGTCGGGACGTCGGCTCTGGGAACGGAGCAGAGCGTCTGCGGTTCAGTAGAGCTGTGCCCCTTCGGGACAGAAAGGACATGGATAAGCAAATTAAACAATTCTGGTGGTTGGGTGACCACCTTGATATTGATGGTTAGTCAAAATTGTTGCCTTGGCCGACCTACGTATTTTTAAGTATTAATAGGTATATTTTAGTAGAACAGTGGTGGCACCAAAAAAAATATAAAACACATTAAATGGCATTTGTTTGTGTGTATGTGCATTTGGCTGTTAAATATATATATATATATAAATATATATATATTTGTAAGCATGTGCGCATATGCATTGGCTGCTACGCCACAAAAAAAAAAAAAAAAAAAAAGTGCTGCTGGTGGCTGTTCTAGTTTTAAGTTATTTTAAGTATTTTTAAGTAGTTTTAAGTTATTTAAGTTATTTACGTATATTTACGTATATTTTAGTTTTATTTAGGTTAATTTAGTTTTACTTAGGTAAAGGGTAGTTTTAAGTTTTTTTATATAAAATAAAAATAAATGTCGTGAAAAACGAGTTTTTAAAAATTTTCTCGTTTAGTTTTAAGTAATTTTGAAGTTTAATTTAAGTTAGTTTTTACGCCCAAAGGCATTTTTAATATATAGTTATAGTATAATTTAGAGCGCCCGTATGGGGCCAGTAAGTTAGTTAAGTTATTCTGTAAGATAGTTTTTAAGGTTTTTGTCTAGCATTTAAGTTAGTTATAAGTTAAATTGAAAATAAAAACATGAATTAAAAAAAAAAAAAAAAAAAGGGCACATGTTTGCAAGGTTATTTACTTTCTGGAAGGTTTCTGTGGCTTTTTGCGATTTGACCGAAATGAGAAGGTTTCAATCACGTAATTGTGTTATCTGCTCATATTCCTTACTGATATTGTCAATAGCTTTCTTTAGAAGGAATGGGCTGAGTGACGATATAGGATTTTCACTTGATTTTGGAGAGATCACTATGAACTTGGGATTTTTAGTATTGGTTGTTGTTTTAAGGTCAGGGTAATTGTACAAGGGAGTAGGGTTGGCTTTATATTTTTTATTCGGTTGGGTCAGCGAGATAGATTCCACATCAAGCGGTAAATGCCTGAAGCGGGATCCCCCCAGCTTTATATATTACACTCGTGTGTATTCTTCTAAAAAAAAAAAAAAAACGCAATGAGAAATAAATTCGATAAGAAAAAACGGTATAACGAGAGATACCGGTGTATGCACAAGGCACAAAAGAAAATCACACTATAAACAACGATGCTATCGGTTCGAAAGCTAGTCGGTGACTGACGATAAATGGAAAATAAATGGAAATATTAGATGTCAATGACAAGAAATTCCACACGGAATAAATGCATACAATAATAAATTTTTTTTCCAAACATGAACAATTTTTTATCCGAAACTTACAAACAGTTAAATGAAATTTTTGTTCGTATTGAATTTTGCTCCCGTGGAATTCACAATAGGTGTATGAACAAGGTGATGGGGCGAGCACATTTGGCAAGCATATTCAAGCAAAGGTCGTACAAATGTTGTATAAAGAGATTTCGTAAGAAAAGAGTCTGAAAATCCCTTCGACCAACGCTTTACAAAACCAAAATCAATTAGTCCTAGGGGCTCTCATAACGGGATTTGAATTATCTACTATGTATCTACTTATCTACTATATTATAAAACTTAACTAAACATTTTTTTTTATTTTTCAGTGTCTGCACCTTTGCCGCAAGGATGTGAAATTGCTAAAGATTGGGTCTTCATTAACTATACCTTCAAAAGGTTTGAAGTAAGAAACTTAGAATAAAATGATTTTTCATTAAATGTAGAATAAAGACATGTAGTTTAAAATTATTTCGATGAGTTTTATTTATTCGATCGAATCGGATAGTAGAATAGGGCTGTATGTTTCCACCAAGAACTTAATCGTGATTTGATGCGTAATCTTATTTATGCGTAATCTCATAGATAGATCGTAAGTTATTAGATTTACCATACAAATTTATTTCCTAAATCTTCATGATTAAAAATTAATGCGTTTAGTATATATTTGGGCAACTAAAGTTCTTGAACGCTTATTTACCCAAGTATCTGTTCAATTTCACAAATGTCATTTGTTGAAATTTACTTTCGGATTTTACTTTGAAGATTGATTGGCTGCGAAATAATTTATTAAAGAATTAAATATAATAACTACTTTTTACAACAAATGGAAATATTACATGGTTTTCGGATATTTTATGATTTCCTAGATAATTTTATGAAAAATTAAATTATTATTAATTTGTTTGATTTATTTGCATAATAGCTATTCTTCGGTAGAATTCCATTTTGTATCTTGAAAAAAGCCGTAACGTCGATTTTTTTGTACTCATATTTTGCTCTCAATATTTTTTTTTTTTATAAAATATGGTTTATTCTGTTTCCACTAATAGTTTTTCGATTTTTACATCATGAAATCGATGCAGTAAAGATTTGTAAATGTTTCTTTAAAAAATCCAATATGAAAACACATTTTTTATATGATTCCATTTTTGTTTACATTTTTGATTACTTGTTTCTACGTATTTGCAACGCCAGTAGTCTCATATTTCATTTAAAAGAGAATAACGTGATTTTTCAACCAAACACGAACCCGATAGTAGTTCTTAATAGTAGGCAATATAAAGATAATATAATATACCTTCCTTTAATTGTTATTAGAAATAACAAAATAAAATAATGTTAATTTCATAAAATCAAAAATATATCCATATATAATTCAAAATATATCCTCTAGATACAAATAAACCTATAATCACTTAGCCATAAACAATTTGGCAGAATTTCTCAGGTAAAAAATATACTAAACAGGAAATAAGCACTTTAACAATAACAGAAATTACGCCCTCAGAGGGGTGATTATCAAATGCGCGGTTTCAAAAGCGCTTTCAGTTCGACCATACGGAGAGCGAAACTACTTTCCAACATAGGTGTAGTGTAGTATTGATATTGAAAGCGACATGTATTTAGGTGACGGATTGCTGGCGGATTGGTTGAAAGCAAACAAAAATGTAAATATTTTTTAAATATAACAAGATTAAAGATGCTTCCAAATTCATAGTGCAGTATAAAAATTACTTTATTAATTTACTTTTTATTTGTTTTCGTCTTTTTTCTTAAATGAAGTAGGTAGGTATAAGAAAACCCTTACTTAATTTTCAACTCTCATTGAGATTCCGATACTCTGAATCTGAATAAATATTTAAATACAAGACGAAATATTTAAATCCACCACGACCAAAACGAAACTTACACGAAATTGTTGTGAAGCTGACGGGAAAAAAGTTTCAAATTTTTGGAAAAATAATGGAAAATTGAGTCAGAATGGAAACAATTGGAAGTCAAAATGGAAATTACTTGGAACTAGTAGCAATTTAAAAGTGAAAATGGAAGTATAATTTTCGACCTTGTTCGTATTTGGAAATACCCCAAAGCGAACACGGTCGATCTGTTGAAAATATAAGGCGATTTTAGTTCCCGGTGCCGCAACAGTTGAGATTGGCAAGGGGGGGGGGGGCATGGTGTCTCCCTGCAAACCCCCTGCCGTGTCCACTGGGGCTGAGTGCTAGTTTGGGTGTGTGCAAGTTTGGGTATGCAATATTGTGTGCATTTTGTATGCAAAGTGTAACTTTACCTAAAAGAGTGAAATAATTTCCCACCAAAAAGTTACGTTATTTCCCGCTCAAAGTGGGAAATAACTTAACTTCAAAAAAGTGAAGTTATTTCCCATTATTGGTGAAAATATTTCCCATGTAAAGTTAATTCCCAGTGAAGTTATTTCCCTGCAGCGGTGTACATCTTTTGTTTGCGTTCGGCTGCATTTTTCCTTCCGAAAAAAAAAAAATGCAAAACGATATGGGATCTTGTATAGGGATAAAATACAAAGCATATTTCACTGTGGGAAGAGGGGTCCTACTGGCAGACTTCCTAAATAATTATCACACGTGCTGGGAAATAATAATATGACTAATAATAGTATTTTTTTCTTTAAATCTTCGACTATTAGGTTCAAATACAAAAAATTACATTTATCACAATGACAAAAATAAATGAATTCGAAATCGGAACAAATTAAAATAAGAAGGTGAAGAAATTATAGCCAGTTCCTCCTTTTTTATGGGAAATTTGTTTTTGATGTTTTTATTATTTTATTTTTAAATATCTTAAAAACTTAAGTCCCAGATGAATCATCTAGTTACCAGTGTTTGTAAGGAGAATTTTCCTTCGATATTAATAAGAACGCACTCGAAACCACTTCTTTTAATTATTATTTAACGACTGTATTTATTCAATTTCATTTAGGGTTCTTATAGCTTGAGCTTTACGTACATAGTTCAAAAATACAAATACCATCAAATAATTTACATAATACATAGAGAAAAAATATGGCCGCAGAAGGCGGGAAATTTAAAATTCCAGATTTATTATTTATTTGTGACTTATAATCCAAAAAGTATGCAATATGAATTAAAATTTAAGTTATAAGAAAGATTATCGCATTTACATAAAATAAACGTTAATTATTGCTCCAACATTCCGCCACCGTTGAAAGGATTGCCTTTCAAATTGGTATGAGAGCCAGCTTGCGTATAGGACGTCTGATGTTGCCTCTTGGAGTTTTTACGTCAGCCACTATGACCTTTTCATCGTCACCTTTGATGACATTCGTGATTCTCCCTAATAGCCATCTTTGGGGTGGTACGTTGTCTTCGTGAACTAAGGCAAGAGAGTCGATGATAATGTTTGGGCTGGATGATGCCCACTTTGTACGACCTTGGAGTTCGTGAACATACTCAGTTAACCAACGGTTGCAGAAGTGAGTTTTTACTGCATTTATACGTCGTCAGCGATGAATCATACTGATGTCCGGGACTTCCAATGGAGGCTCAGGAATCGCCTTCAGAGATGAATCAATTAAGAAGTGCGCCGGAGTGAGCAATTCCAGATCGTTTTGATCGGACGACAAAGGAGTTATGGGCCTCGAGTTCATTACTGCTTCGACTTCCACAAGGGCTTCGACTTCCTCTTAAGCTTCTGTATAGGTGGCCTTTTGCTATGTTAACGGCCGCCTCCCAAATTCCACCAAAGTGGGGTGCCCTGGGGGATAAAAAAAGAAAATTTATGCTATTTTTAGTACAAAAATTACTAATTATTTCTTGAGATGCAGTTTTAAACAACATAATGCGCAATTCGCAAAGTTTTGATTGCGCTCCCACGAAATTTGTGGCGTTGTCGCAGTGAATATCATCAGGATGACCTCTGCGTCCTACAAAACGCTTCAAGGCGGCAATAAATGCTTCCGCAGAGAGGTCTGAAACAGCTTCTAAATGAACAGCCTTTGTGGAAAAACACAAAAACACTGCAATGTAGTATTATCTTCATATGAAAAGTAGAAACACCGTTATATTGAAATTACAAGTTTTAATTCAACAACGTCTTTATTCAAAATAAACACTTTTTTATTAAAAAAACATAAAAAATTAAATTTATTTTAAAAAAAATTACTGTGAATTGAGATTTATTGAATGCATTTCGGCTAGTCTACTAGCCATCATCAGCAACACGACTGAGGGGGAAGCTGCTACAAAAATTAAATTGCACAATCGTATACATGAATGTCAAAATTAAATAAAAACAATACATTTACATAATTTTTAACAAAAAAAGCTTTTAAGAAAGAGAAATGATGAAAAAGTGAATAAAAAAGAAGAAAAAAAAGCATTTTTACAATAACAATAACATTACAAAGTAAACAAATAAGACTCTATATTCCCCAAATCTGCATTTAACGCTGAGTCATCTCTATGTATGTAAAGGCTCTCGTATGCATCAAGTCTGCGGCTCTCGTTCACGCATTTCAAAAGCTTTACATTATCAATTGTTGTTGTAAGATGATGTTCTTGTAGTGCGTCTAGTTACCAGTGTTTGTAAGGAGAATTTTCCTTCGATATTAATAAGAACGCACTCGAAACCACTTCTTTTAATTATTATTTAACGACTGTATTTATTCAATTTCATAGAGGGTTCTTATAGCTTGAGCTTTACGTACATAGTTCAAAAATACAAATATCATCAAATAATTTACATAATACATAGAGAAAAAATATGGCCGCAGAAGGCGGGAAATTTAAAATTCCAGATTTATTATTTATTTGTGACTTATAATCCAAAAAGTATGCAATATAAATTAAAATTTAAGTTATAAGAAAGATTATCGCATTTACATAAAATAAAAGTTAATTATTGCTCCAACATTCCGCCACCGTTGAAAGGATTGCCTTTCAAATTGATATGAGAGCCAGCTTGCGTATAGGATGTCTGATGTTGCCTCTTGGAGTTTTTACGTCAGCCACTCTGACCTTTTCATCGTCACCTTTGATGACATTCGTGATTCTCCCTAATAGCCATCTTTGGGGTGGTACGTTGTCTTCGTGAACTAAGACAAGAGAGTCGATGATAATGTTTGGGCTGGATGATGCCCACTTTGTACGACCTTGGAGTTTGTGAACATACTCAGTTAACCAACGGTTGCAGAAGTGAGTTTTTACTGCATTTATACGTCGTCAGCGATGAATCAAACTGATGTCCGGGACTTCCAATGGAGGCTCAGGAATCGCCTTCAGAGATGAACCAATTAAGAAGTGCGCCGGAGTGAGCACACACAACAGAACACACAAACACTGCAATGTAGTATTATCTTCATATGAAAAGTAGAAACGCCGTTATATTGAAATTACAAGTTTTAATTCAACAACGTCTTTATTCAAAATAAACACTTTTTTATTAAAAACATAAAAATTAAATTTATTAAAAAAAAAAATTACTGTGAATTGAGATTTATTGAATGCATTTCGGCTAGTCTACTAGCCATCATCAGCAACACGACTGAGGGGGAAGCTGCTACAAAAATTAAACTGCACAATCGTATACATGAATGTCAAAATTAAATAAAAACAATACATTTACATAATTTTTAACAAAAAAAGCTTTTAAGAAAGAGAAATTATGAAAAAGCGAATAAAAAAGAAGAAAGAAAGCATTTTTACAATAACAATAACATTACAAAGTAAACAAATATATTCCCCAAATCTGCATTTAACGCTGAGTCATCTCTATGTATGTAAAGGCTCTCGTATGCATCAAGTCTGCGGCTCTCGTTCACGCATTTCAAAAGCTTTACATTATCAATTGTTGTTGTTAGATGATGTTCTTGTAGTGCGTGCAGTGCAAAGGCAGATTTCCTTGGTTCATTGTTTTTGATGTTGTTGTTGTGTTCTTTAAACCTCGTTTTTACACTGCGCTTAGTTTGACCGTAATATTTTTTGTCGCATTCATTACAATTGATAACATAGATCCCGGCTTTGTCAAGTTGTTCCTTTTTGTCTTTCGTAGAGAGTAGGATATTTCTAAGTTTAAAGGGGTTAGAATAGACAAGCTGCATACCATTTTTATTATATGTCGCTTTTAAGGTATTAGTTATCTCTGGAGAGAATGTCGTAACTACTCTTTGTTTTTCTTTTTCAAGTCTTTTGTTTTGTGTATAAAACGTTGTCAAGTTGTGTGTTTGACTTTTCATCGAATGTCGGTGGATTATCTTGTCGATGATCATTTGACTGTAGCCATTGACTCTAGCTGCGTTTTTTATATAATTGTATTCTTTTGAGTAGTTCGATGCTGATAGTGGTAGGCTGACTAGGCGGTGGGCTAAAGAATTGAAGGCTGCTAGTTTATGTTGTATGGGGGTATATGAGTCACTTGGGATGAAACGTAAGGTGTTAGTGTCTTTATGATGTATGTTGATGTCAATCTTGTTGTTAGATCGATGAAGTTCTAAGTCGAGAAATGTTATTTTGTTGTTTTCTTCGATTTCGCATGTGAAATTTATCTCATCATGTTGTTTGTTCAAAATTGAGAGCAAATTGTCTATATCAGAACGTTTTATGATGGTTAATACGTCATCAACATATCGTTTCCAGAAAAGAGGCAGCAGATTTTCGTTTTTAAGGTCTGTTTCGAATTGTGACATGAAAGCTTCGGCAATTAAGGGGGAAAAGGGGTTTCCCATACTGGTTCCCGACTCGATCTTAAAAAAGCGCTTTTTATATTAGAAGTAGTTCATGTTCATACACATTCTGGCTGCTTGCATGTAGACGTTTCTTTTTTCTGTTGGGACGTTGTGTTTGACGAGATGGGCTTTAAGTGCTGATAAAGCGTGTTTCAATGGGATCGAAGGAAACAAAGATTCGACGTCGAAAGACACCATAGCTTCATCTTCATCAAAGGTGATTGATTTTAATAATTTTGAAAGCTCGATTGAGTTCATTATCGAACAACTTTCAAACTTCGGCAGTGTATTCATTTCGTTCACTAGCCATTTAGCGATTAATGTGCACGGCGATTGGACACAAGCGACGATTTCACGCATTTTTTCTCCTGGCTTATGAATTTTTGGTAGGCAGTATAATTTTGGCACTTCTGGGTTTGATACTAAATTTTTCCATTTGAAACTGTCACCGAAAATTTGGCTTATCTGCTTCCGAACTGAATTAGCGGCAGTTATCATTCGGTTTAGTGGAGAGCTTTTTATTTCTTTATAACCGCGTTCGATTATCAATTTCATTGCTCGTCTATCGTATTCACTTTTGTCCATAACGACTATTTTATTATATTTGTCGGCTTTCATCACAAAGATGTCCCTTTTGTTAATTGTATTAATTGTTTTTGAATAATTAACTGTATTTTTTGTGTTATTTATCTGTTTGTATTCTTGGATTGAAAGTTTTGTTTGTTCACGAATTTCATCACGGATTTGTTGTGGTTTGAACTTAAAACTTGTCTCAATATCAACTATCACATCATCCAACAAACTACAAACAAAATACAAAAAATGCAATGTAGGTTTTGTATGGTATTTTACCCCTTATTTTATAATATGTATAGATCTGACCACAAAAATCAACGCCGCAACAACTAAAAGGACGAGAAGGGGTTACTCTTTGAGTAGGCAAATTCCCCATTATCTGCTTCATCAGCTTAGGTCGATATCTGAAGCAATGAATGCACTACTTGACAACAGAACGTGCAACTTCTTGAACGTTAACTATCCAAAATCTGGTTCTTATTATGGCTACGAGAGCCTTTGGGCAGGCATGGTAATTTTTTAAGTGTAGATCTCGTACTAGAGCTTTGGTAAACTCACTTTCCTTTGGAAGCAACAATGGATACTTGCATTCCTCGAGTATGTTGGCATGTTTCAATCGTCCACCTACTTTCAAAAGTGTGAGACCGTCCATCTCTTCCAAAAATGGACTCAACCATTTTATCGAACCTTTAAGGTCCTTGCCAGATTTAAGAGCTCGTATCTCCTGTGGAAATGCGTTTTGTTGAAATACATACACTACTCGAAGTAATGCTTTTTCTAATTCAGAATTGTCTAACAGGCTTGATGATGCAATTTTGTTCTTTCTTCCAAATCTAAGGACGTACGAAAAAACTCAAAGCATTTTCGGGTATGAACTGAAGTTTTCTATGATCTTCAGCAAAAAAGTAGAGTGAGAGTTTAGATGTACAAGAACAGTTTTCTTCTTTTCCAGTGCGATTTCTTCCGGTGAAAGTTGTACCTCGTAGGTAACTGGCCATTTTTCTTCATTATCTAACAAAAATCTTGGGCCTTCGAACCAAATTGAGCTCTTGAGCTCCTCCATGGTACAGCCTCGTGAAACGATGTCTGCAGGGTTTTGAAGCGAAGGAACATGTTTCCATGCAATAGAATTAGTTAGTTCTTGTATCTCGGATACTCTATTTCCGACAAAGGTACTGTTACGAATTTATAACTTAAAATACTTTATTTAATTAAAAAAAATAAAAATCAACCGCACTGTTGAAAAACAAATCAATTTTATGATTTTCTATTTACAATTGAAATTGAATTGAATTGAATTGAATTTTATTGAGTCTTTTAGTTTCGAGTTACATTTTTGTCTTATTCTAATTCTAATTCTTGTTCGCTTTAGCGAGTACAAAAGTGGCTGTAATGTATGGCCTTCTTTTTCAGTTGTGTATAATGTAAAGCCTCGTGGCGAACAGTTATTATATAAAAGATATATAGTTACACTACTTTTGCTCATAAGTGTTATTTTTTTTGCTTGAGACGGAAAGTCACATATATATTTACAAATACCTTAAAAACTAACACTAAAATAAAATAATTTACATTGAGAATAAAATTTCTTTTGAAGTTAGAGCGAGAGCTCAGTACTTTTACTATATATGCAATGCATATATTATGTTTAAATTATTAACACTTATAAATGGTATGATTAGATAGCTTGATAGAGCGAGATCGCCCTAGGAATATACGTAAATAATTAATTATTAAGTTTTCAATGAAAATTTGATTGAAACAAATTATATTACATTAAAATATCAAAACGATAAAGTGAAACTATCACAGTATACTTAAATATTTGAACACTTTATATGTATGAAGACAGAAACACTGTTGCACGCTGGATTGTCACGTTATAAAATTGTTGTCACGTTATAAACTTTACTGTTGTAGTCGATGCCTGATGTACCGTTGGGTATCTAGCAGTAAAATATTAGCTGGGTGGGAAGTTTTCGTCCATCGATGTCGTTATATGGAGCGCTATTGTACATCTCTCACAAAATGTTACTTCCATCCTGGCCATTGGTGGTTGCTTGGAGCGCTGTTGAACACCAATCCCTAATGTTGCTTCCTAGCTCCGTATTTGCTGCTTTTATAAGCAGTCCGAATTACTGGGGGACAAGCCACCCTGAAACTACTAACTTGAGTTACGTTTTTATCTTAAAATTGACGGAGGTCCAAATACCACCGTCGCTACCACTTAATTGACGGTTTTTTTTTTTTTTTCTAGTTACTTTTTGCTTTTTACTTTTTATTACTTTGATGGTGGCGCAAAGGCAGCGCCACCGTGTGTACCCTACAAGGGTTCCGATTGATCTCCTTTACAATTGAAATTTAATTGTCAGTTTGACATTGTATGTCAAAAGCCAAATCCCTATAGTGAAAATTATAAAAAGTAGGTCACGGTAGTTTGGGGGTATCTATTATGGTTCTAAGATGAGATATTATATAATTAATGTATACACTCAATGTTGTTAGGATTGTTACAACTCGAAAAGAGATGTAACTGGAAAAGGTTGCAAAGAGGATGAATAACTTACTGTGGCTTTAAAAACCGCTATATTCAGTTGGCAGTAGTTTCATCTAGAATTCAGTAGAATTGCTCTAAAGTACCAAAGTGTATATTTAAACATATATTTTTATTCAATTGAATTAAACAAGTTATTTTGGAATTATTGACAAGTAATTTAAATATAGTGAGTGCCTGTGAAAAGTTCCTATTAGGAGAATTTAAAAAAAAAAAACATATTTCCACCATCTGGTTACAATTTTTTGCAAAGGCAGTTAATCCGCTGGATAACTGCCTCGATTTTCCATCGACTAAATATAGTCAAAACTTTAAATTTTCGATTTAATCGACATAGGAAAAAGCTGTAAAAGGATCCTACCCAGCAAAGATTTAAACGAGATTTAAAATATATGCTTTGTTAAAGTCCCGGTGATATAAAACTGTAACAAAGCCAATCAAAAATTCACCGTCAAATTGGTGCAACGGTTAGACGCCCGGCCCACGAACAAAGAGTCCTTGGTTCAAGTGCCGTATTCAGAAAATTTTTTTTTACTTTTTGTAAATTTTTTTTTTATTTTAAATTAACTATTATAATTCATTTTCTTTTTGAATTTTTAAACAAAGAAAAATCTGCTGCAGTAGCATATATAAACGCGCGCGATTGAACTACTTTAATTTTGATTCGAAATTTCAATTAATATTTAATATAGTGATTTAAGCAAAATACACTCTAACGCTAATACGACAAGGTACTCCGCTGGAGCGATTGGACGCTGTGGCCACATAATCTGCAATTGCTGCGTAAGAACGGTGAGTTTTTTATGATCCCTGTCACTTTTTAAATCATTTATTTATTAATTTGAAATTTCGTGGGAAAGGGTTATATACATACAGAGGGGACTTTAAAAAAATAATTTTATTAATTTTGCGAAATAAAAGAGGAGTGGAAATCCCATCTTCTCTATATACTCGCTTAGCTTGGTATAGAAGCTCCAATAGATTTTTTTTAACGTAAAATAAGTACTTTTTAAAAAAAGATCAAATAAATTATAAATTTTTATCAGATTATAGAATAATTTTAATTTTTTATCATGAATAAAAGTAGCACATTTTCTTGAAGTCAAATGTAAAATAATAATGAGTTTCAATTAAGAATTTTTATAGAGGGATGAGGGGGTGCTAAAGTGAAATGTAATGAAGATGGAAAAATGAAGATGCCAAGTAAAGGGGCATCGAAGCGGATAAGGTGTCATGGTTGGGAGGGTAGAGGCGATTTTCCGCAGACGTTAACACCATTCGTCAAGAGACTGGTATACATTTTTGTGACGGCTCTTATGGGCAAAGAACCCTTTTTGCTTGCCTGAGCTAGCTATATGGGACTATACCAGCACTGACCAAACGCCAACAAAAGAGCTCGTTACAAATGGCGCCCATGAACGTGGTGATCGCTATCTAAATGATAGAGATCATATTTATTGATCCTTTTCAAATATTTCAATTTTTTTTAATAACTTATTTTTTTTAATTTTTTTATA
Organism: Baccha elongata; assembly: GCA_951217065.1. NCBI lineage: Eukaryota > Metazoa > Arthropoda > Insecta > Diptera > Syrphidae > Baccha > Baccha elongata. Next base: position 559,388 of record CATNUY010000331.1, read on the forward strand.
CACATTAAATAAATCTTTTTGCGTGGAGCTTTCTAACATATCTTGACTGAAGGCAAAGCATTCGGTATCGTGTAGCGACAGGTATTGTGGAATGCTTCATCAAAAATGCTGTGTATGCTTAAGATGTCTGAGTCCTCTGGTCATTTGTTTAGCAAGTGCTCACCGGTTCAGACCAAATAGCATACACATAAACATACCTACATTTGAAGAGACTTTATGATGTAAATATCGTCTTTAAATGTCCTTCAAATTAATCTTTCCGTTCTAGAGCTTTATAGCTAAATAGCAATAGGCTGCAAAGTCCTAGAACAAAACAAAACAATAGTTCCAATTAAATTGATAAAAGTTAAATATATATAAAGTAAATACCTATAGTATAATTTCACATTTTTTTAGTTTATATTTTTTTTTTGAAAAGGTTCAAGCACTTCGGCATCTTCATTTTTAATTATTTCGTTGCATTTCCATATCCTTTCGCGATCCTCATCCCTCATTTGTTTATGAGTAAAGTTTTTCTATACAAAAAGTAAAAAGAAAATCATATAGGTTTTATTATTTTAATACAAATAAATTTTTTTCAAGTCTTTATTAAAATTTTAAATAAATTTAAATTGAAAAGTTCTGTTTTTTTTTTTCTTAACATTTGTCTTGGATTTTAAAATTTTTATTGTTGTTTTATTTCTCCTTGTTACTGGCACTATAGGCAGGTAGATTTGGGGTTGTTAAGTTATGAGCAAGAGTCGGCGTTCGTCGCTGCAAAATTGTACTTTCGAACAATACAAAGCTCATTCAGAAGCGAGGTTTGAAGAATTTTTCAATCGTTTTCGAACCAAAATAGATCGCTTTAATCTAGATAATTCATTAAGCTTTTCACAAGAGCTTAATTCAACTTTCAGTGATTCCACATTCACTATGTCCACCAATAATCAGGGTGAAAATTTATCAAACGTTGAGGAGGGTAATGAATCACCCAACGAAAATATTCCTGGTCCGTCGAATAGGCAGCAGCCTTCAGAAGTAGATGACTTGGCGGCCAGAATTGAGAGTAGTCTGATGATGAACCAAGTCAGATTTTTCCAACAAATTGACATGTTCATGGTCAATGTCATTAAAAAACTTGAGACTATTCAGCCTCCTGCCGTTGCTCAAAACACTCACGAGACTTCTGGAGACAATCCATTCCATCAAAATGTACCATAAAATTTTTCGCGCGAACGTCAAAGTCAACTTGATAGAAATTCCATAGCACCTTCAATTGTCAGCATATCTGATTCATGCAGATTAGAGAGGTGGAACATCAAGTATGATGGAACAGAGAATGTTGGAGATTTTTTATTCAAGGCCGGCCGATTACAAACTTCATCATCATACACTGATGATCAAATCGCCGCAAATTTCCACACTCTGTTAAGTGGAAAAGCTAATAATTGGTTTTGGGGGTATTCGCGTAGAAACCCTGAAGCTACATTACCAGCAATAAAAACGGCAATGACGAAGGAATTTGGGCGGCAGGAAAATGACGTGGAAATTTATATGAGGTTGTTAACTCGGAAGCAGGGGTTCAAAGAACCTTTCGATGATTTTTACAACTCTTTAATTGGTATTAACGATCGGTTAAAAGAACCTATCGATGAAAGAAAATTGGTAGACGTTATTCGCAGTAATGCTAAAGATAAGCTGGGAGAAATTCTCCTATCATCTAATGTTGAGAGCCTAGCTTTTTATTTGCTGGAACTGCGACCAAAAGGGTCATGCCTACCATTTTTGCCCTTCGCATATTAGAAATTTATTTTGTTTTTTGTGTGGTGCAAAGGGTGTGAATACGATTGAATGCGGTAAGCATTCGGGAAACCCTCAGAGGGACGAACGGATGAGTGGGGAAATTCGTCCCTCAAGAAAAAACCCCGAGCACTCACAGAAGATTTAAATGACATTACAACTCCTAATAAGCAAAATGGTAATGAAATCGTTCCATCCAAAATTTTAAAAAGTGAAATCCCTCTCAGCACCCAGTGTTATCCTATGAATACCTATGCGCTAAAATCCCTTCACGAGCGTAAGCTAAACTATTATAAAGTTCGTTCTCGAATTATGGGAACTAATAATACTTTAGCTAGCTTACACATTCAAAAATGCCGACATCGGTTTCAAAAACGAAAAAAGTTTCGCAAACGGATTTTAGAATCCATTATTTCTTCTAAATCAGACGGTAGAATGTATGCAGATGTGCATTTAGAAAACGAATCTGTTTTTGGTTTGTTGGATAGCGGGGCATCCATATCTGTTTTTTTTTTTTTTTTTGCATTTTAATTCATTTTTTATTTTTCCATTTTCTTATATCTATCTTAATGCTAGACAAAAAATCTTAAACAACTAGCTTACATATTAACTTAACTAACTTACTGGCTCTAAATTATACTATAACTATATATTAAAAATGCCTTTCGGCGTAAAAACTAACTTAAATTAAAATTCAATATTACTTAAACTAAACGAGAAAATTTTGAAAAACTCGTTTTCCTATAACATTTATTTTATATAAAAACTTAAAACTACCCTTTACCTAAATAAAACAAAATTAACCTAAATAAAACTAAAATATACGTAAATATACGTTAATAACTTAAAACTACTTAAAATACTTAAAATAACTTAAAACTAGAACAGCCACCAGCAGCTTTTTTTTTTTTTTTTTTTTTGCCATCAGCCTATGCACATGCACACACGCGCATACATATGCATATATTTAGACATATGCATATGTATGCGCTCACGCACATATCCACAAACAAACAAACAACTTTTTGGATTTTGTATCTTTTTTTTTTTTTTTTTTTTGGTGCCACCGTCACTGTCCTATTTAATCTACCTTAGAAATATGTAGGTCGGCCAAGGCAACAACTTTGACTAACCATCAATATTGTTGTGCCATTGAACTGGAGACCACACACAATTCCCAAGAATCGCTTGCAAGACACATGACATAGTTCGATTATTGCTAAAGGTTCCTCATGTGTCATATGTTACACTTTAAAGAGAACAGCAAAGGTTCCTCATGTGTCATATGTTACACTTTAAAGGGAACAGCAATCGAACTATGTCAACCAAACAGTAAAACAACGACATGGGTCATATTGCAAACATAAACAATGCTGACCCATGGAGTGCAAGTATGTCAATAATAACATATGGTGCATTCGTTGTTTAAATAAAGAAACTGTAACTGTGTCAATGCAAGTGAAGTAAAGTAGAATGCGTGGTTGACCTGGAAGTGGTGATCTAGGTTTCGGAATAGGTAACGAAGGAAATAATGAACAGAGTTTGAGTCACTCTCATTTTAACAACCAAAAAGAAAAGTCGTTTTACTTGCGTTCGCGGAACATAACATTTGGTGGCAGCGGTGGGATTTTCAAATCAAAGCATCTGATTTGAATCCCGAAAAAAAAACCCGGTTCTAAATTCAAAGTAAATATTTATACATACAAAGAAAAAGTGCTAGATCAAAAACAAAATTCAAAATTCAAACAAGAATTCAACATAAAAAAAAAAAAAAAAGAAAATATAGTGCCGGAAAATAGTGAAAAATAAATAAAAGAGTGAAAAAAAAAGTGTACAATATCCCACAGAGGTAAGCGATTTCCTGTGGTCGAAAGAAGGAAGGAAGGAAGAAATTGCCACGCCGAGGCAATCAACATCAAAATCAACATCAAAATCAACACCAAAATCAACATCAAAATCAACATCAACATCAACATCAACATCAACATCATTTCAACACATCAAGAGGCATCAACAATGTTATTGTAAGAAATAATAAATATTATTTATATAAAATTATTTATTTAATTTGTTTTTGACGTACTTATATTTATATATTTTTATTCTTGACATTTAAATATTTTTGTTATTGATGTAACCAGTTTTTCTTTTGGTACCTAATTAATTTATACACTGTCCCTTTTCCTTATCCTCATACAAATCTGGTACAATTTCGTTTAAATTCGTTCAAATATATATGTCTGAATTGAATTTAAATATTTCATTAAGAACTAGAAAAATTCCGCGTACCCGAAGATCATCAGAAAGTGATCTTCCTAGGCTCGAAACAAAACAAAAACCCATACCGCCTCTCACCCCGATTGAGATTAAGTCAAATTCTATCTTTTGTCCACCCAAAATAATGACTTTCAGATCAGCCCAAGCCATAAAACTCATACCTGAGTTTAATGGAAGTGCGAAAGATTTAGATAGGTTTATTCAATTAGTAGACCTGCAATCAAACAAAACCTCCACGGAACCCGACTCAACCGATAAGGCTGAGCTTCTTGATATTGTCAAATCGAAATTAACAAGCCGGGCATATAATGTTATAATCAAATATAACAATTATAATGCCAGGGCAGAGTTAAAAGAGGCTCTTATCAAAAATTTCCGAAGAACTAGGTCTGTACAAATTATACAGACTGAAGTTTTTCAATTCAAACAGGGTTACAAGGAATCTGTGAGCTCTTACGCAGAAAGAGCTTATGCCTTGTTTGATGAACTGAATAATGCCAATGCCAGTACGGGGGACAACGCTGCTAATACAGCCATCAGGAGTTTAAATACAAAAACTATTCTAAATAGTTTTTGCAATGGGTTGATACCACAGTTAAAAACTTTGGTGAAAAGCGCCAGATGCAATGACTTAGACGAAGCTCTAGATATTGCGATAGAAGAAGAAAAACTCCTATCTAATACCACTGTTGACAACAAATATTGTCACCACTGCCGAACGAAGACACACAATACAACAGAGTGTCGTCTTCAGCCAAGGGACAATACAACTTACAGGTCGAGTCCAAATACCAGTCAGCCTGTGAGAGTCAATAACGTACAAAATAATATTTCATGTCGTTACTGCAAAAATCTGGGTCACACGATAGACCAATGCAGAAAAAGACAATACAACAACAGCAGGCAAGACAACCAACGCGGAACACAAAATTCGGGAAACGAGCAAAGACCTGGCCCGACCAACACCCGGAACCAGGTAAAACACATGAATTAAGGTGTGGAAATTACTATAATACAACTAAAACTCTAAATCCACTGCGTCAAGAACCTAAGAATAAAGGTTCAATTTCACTGTATCCACTGCGTCAAGAATCTCAAAAAGAAGGTTCATTTTCTCTGTATCCACTGCGTCAAGAATCTCAAAAAGAAGATTCAATTTCTCTGTATCCACTGCCTCAAGAATCTCAAAAAGAAGATTCAATTTGTATAAATACACTGCGTCAAAAATCTCATAAGGAAGATTCAATTCCTCTGAATCCACTGAATCCCCTTTCTCTGAATCCACTGTCTCATAGCCAAAAGTCCAATCCATTTCGTTCACAGCCTCAAAATGAAAATTCGAAATCAGAATCACTGCATCCAAATCCCAGATTCTCTATTCCAAATCCAAAGTCAACCGAAGACAACTCTTTAAAAAAAATATCTACATATTCCAATCCTTTCAGAAACAAAAACGTAGAGTTGCCAAATTTTAACCAAAAAAGGTATAATGTTCCTCCAAGTCCTAAGTATAACAATACGAAAAAAGCAAATATGATACTAAACCAAAATCACACGCAAAATAGAAGTACCGCGCAAATAAATAATTTGCAAGACTTCCTAAGCCGACCATTGAGCTCTGATCTAAATAATTATTATGACAAACATTCGCATACTCTTTCAAAATCGCAAAATTTTAACGAAAAATCCAAACCTGTTGCTCATATAGGATGTTTAAATAATGCTTCTAGTTTCAAAAGCCAAAATAATATAATTTCTAAAGATACTATCTCCAACAAAAACATTATGCTTTTAGACACAGGTGCAAGCCTGAGTTTAATAAAAATAAATAAATTAAATAAAGAGCTTTGGGTTCATACTAACAAAATTACTGAACTAAAAGGCATAGGTAATACTCCCACATCAACATTAGGCACACTGCTTCTGAATATAGAAATAACACCTGGAATTAATCTTAAATACTTATTTCATGTAGTGCCTGAACATTTTCCAATAACACAAGACGGAATTTTAGGTGAAGACTTATTTCGAAATTTTAATGCCATACTAAATTATAAAGATAATACTCTTATATACCACTTCAAAGGTAAAAGATATACAACAGATTTCATTAGTAAGCGAAAGTCTGTTACCATACCTGCTAGATCTGAAAAAATAATCAAATACGGACCTATCCGTGAACCTACAAATCAAATATATTTTTCACAAGAAATTCGCCCTCAAGTTTATACCTCTTCAGCTATAACTGAACCTTCAAACGGATATATATATATATATCCATTCTAAATGCCAACAATGAAGATGTTGTCTTACAAGACTTAAATTTAGAACTTGTAAATAGTAATGATTACTATATCTATAATCTAAATTCATTCGATACTCAAACTACTATAAACGACAGATTGAGTAAAATACAAAACCAACTTCCACTAGATCATTTAAATAGCGAAGAAAAGAAATCGGTGATTGATATCTGCCGTAAATATAATCATTTATTTTTTCTCGATGGTGATACCCTGTCAACTACCTGTGGGATTACACATCAAATAAAGACAAACCCAAATCTACCCGCAGTTAACATTAGACCATATCGATTAGCACAAATTCACACAAATGAAATAAATAATCAAGTAGACAAAATGTTGCAGGAGGAAATAATTAGACCAAGTTCAAGTCCATGGAATGCCCCTCTTCTAGTCGTGCCAAAGAAAGGAAAACAGAAGTGGAGAGTAGTAGTAGACTACAGAAAACTTAACGAAGTTACAATCGCGGATGCGTATCCAATACCTAATATCGAAGACATCTTGGGACAATTGGGTGATTCAAAATACTTTACAACACTGGACCTAGCCAGTGGATTTCATCAAATTGAAGTTAATGAGGAAGACAAAGCGAAAACAGCATTCAGCACACCAAACGGACATTTTGAGTTTAACAGAATGCCATTCGGTTTACGTAATGCACCTCCAACTTTTCAACGGTTGATGAATAAAGTCCTTACAGGGCTACAAGGTATAAAATGTTTAGTTTATCTAGATGACATAATGATATACGGGAAAAATTTAGATGACCACAATAAAAAATTAATTGAGGTATTTCAAGCTCTTGATAACTACAATCTGAAAATGCAGTTAGACAAATGCAAATTTTTAGAAAAAGAAGTCATGTATTTAGGACATGTCATCTCTGAATCAGGTGTAAAACCCGACCCAGAAAAGATCTCTGCAATACAAAATATCGAAGCTCCAAAAAACCAGAAAGATATTAAATCTTTTCTTGGTTTAGCAGGATACTACAGAAAGTTTATACAAAACTTTTCTAAAATAGCAAATCCCCTAAATAAACTCCTGCGCAAAGATGTAGTCTTCAAATGGGATGCATTTTGCGATGAATCATTCAAACAATTAAAACAAGCAATTGTCGAACCCCCTATCCTACAATATCCTAACTTTGAAAAAACTTTCTATATCACAACTGATGCCAGTAATGAAGCAATAGGTGCAGTATTGTCACAGAAAGATACCTATGAAAACGATTTACCTATAGCATTTGCCAGCAGAATATTAAATAAATCAGAAAAAAACTATTCTACCATAGAGAAAGAAGCTTTAGCAGTTGTTTGGGCAGTAACTCATTTCCGACCATACGTTTACGGACGACACTTTGAAGTAATTACTGACCACAAACCACTTGTGTGGATGTTCAACCTTAAGGATCCTTCCTCGAGAATAATGCGCTGGCGCATTAAACTTGAAGAATATGATTTTACAGTTTCTCATAAAGCAGGTCGTTTGAACACAAACGCAGACGCTCTCTCCCGTATGAAAACAGCTGAAGTTAATGTGATAACACGTAGTAATAGCAAAAACTTACCAAATCAACAAGATGTAAGTCAGAACATTGTCGAAGTCTTTAGTCCAGAGGAGATTAAGAAAATTTTACATGAATTTCATGACACACCTTTAGGAGGTCATCAAGGAGTCAAACGTACACTCAAACGAATAAAAAAGACATACAAATGGAAAAATATGTATGAAGATATAAAGCATTACATTGCGTCATGTGAACTTTGCCAAAAGAATAAGTTGTATGCACGTAACAAACTACCAATGGTCATCACAACAACAGCAAAAACTCCATTCGAAAGAATAGCTCTCGATATAGTGGGACCACTTCCTATAACAGAAAATGAAAACAAGTACATACTGACATTCCAAGACGATTTGACAAAATTTGCACAAGCCATAGCTATACCAAATCAAGAAGCAAGAACTGTGGCCGAAGCACTTGTAAAGAAAATAGTTTGTACTTATCCCAAGTAACATTTTAAGCTCGTTGTAAGTTCTAACAGCGCTTGAAAAGCTATTTTTCGTAGCTACATGTTTCACAATTAACTCTATATACGCTTCTCGAGCCACTGTACGACTTATTTGGAGTCAATTTCATGAGTTTGAGAGCACTATTTTGCTCCTTATCAACTCTAGAAAAGCAGTTCCATTGTCTGTATGCTTTAATGTCAGCTCTAGAAGTGCTTCTGAAGCCGGTGTCTTGCTTATTTAAAGCCATATGCATATTTGACAGTTGTTTACCTACTCCTTTTCATCATTCGTGGTATGTCGCGTCGTGAATAGAAGTTTACTGTGTAATAAATATTTTGCGTTAGTATATGTATAAATAAATATAGATGAACTATCATCGTCTGTGAAAAAGAAGTTATTTGTGTTTGTGATAAAATTTATCATCTATTAAATCGATTTCAAATTACGAAATAAAGTGAATTAGATATTAATAAAATGGCAATACAGATTTTTCCAAAGTGATTTCTCAGTGCGGTTTTGATTTTTCCACAAATGTTTGTAAAGTACTAAGCAAAAGTACAACGCGCCTTCGAAATTTTTACTTTTCGGAAATAAAATAATATAAAAATAATTACAAATTATGAAAAACATGGCGAGAAATCACTCGGAAAAAATTCATACATTCTAAATAAAAAAGTATCAATGAAAACAGCTTTTTATTGTTTTGGATAAATATAATAAATGTAAAAAGAAGAAAAAAATTTGTTGTTTTTATTGTTTCATCCAATTTTTTCGCCATTTTTCGTTGAAGAAAATTAATACTTTTTGGAGCTCTTATATCGCCAAAAGACTTGGGTTATGTTGCACTAGAGCTGTTTAATGACATCAATGACAGCTCAATAATAAAGCACAGGGTGTCACTAGTAGAAACTTGGTAATGAAAAATTAGAGCGTTTTCTTTTTTTTTGCATGTTAAATTATTCATATTTGTGAATACTTTTAAAGAATATTAACTCCCGAGGCGTAACAAACGGGCAGGAACATAATGTAAAACACATGTATAAAAGACTTGATTCGTGCAGCGTGGCAAAGCTCTTTTTTACGCTATGAACAGAAAAACAAAATGTACCGCTCTTGTCTGAAGCACCCCAAATTTTGTTTTACTTGTATAGAAACCGGCTGAATAACACGAAATTGGTTTTAATGTGTTATAAACAAGAACAAAATGTTACATACAGTAAAACAAATGGCAGTTTTGCGTAAACACTGATTTCCAGGTTTTAATTAAACCATGACATTACGATGACAGAAAATGCTATAAAAGAAGGTATCGTCATGCCGTCTGTCGTTATGCCTGTGCGGATAAAGGTATGTGCGTATTTGCATATATGCGGTTGTCTGTGCACAGAAATGCAATCAAAACGGTTGGATTAATTTACTTTTTGGTGATTAATTATAGCCCGGGTATAACGGATAAATTCTATATAATGGTTTTAGTTTTTCCTTGAGTTTGTCACTTAACACAAAATTGCTTTTAAAGTTTCTGGGTAAACAAACGTTTAATATTAAAAGTTTGATTACCCAGAAAATTGATCTCTTGATGTTTAGGCAATTTTCTGATGTTTTCCCATTTGAACCAAATTTATTTATTCCAATTCATCGCAATCCTTTTTTTATAAATTTAGCTCACATGCAATCTAATTGCTCGAATAGCTCTCAGTTTTACTCACTAAGTATTTAATATTTGAGAAAGTAGTAATTTTGAAATGTTGTTATTGATCAAATGTTTGAAAAACTTTTTTTGTACAAACACCCTGTGTACCCAAACATTCAATACTTATGAGAAGAAATTTATTAAAAACGAAAAACATACAACATGCTTTATCTTACTCTTTAAAATGTTAAGAAGAGCAAAAAGACCGTAAGTAGCAATAGATTGTGTTATTATAAAACTCGAAACTCGAAAAAGAACTATAATTACATCACTATAGAGCTGCTGTGTTTTATACCAACTCTATAAAAGTACCTACAGAGAAAAGACACATACAATACATAGACAAACCATGCATTCAGCTGTCAGTTAACAGATTTAGTAGAGCTGCAAAAGAACTTTTAAGAAGCAAAATCGCCAGATAAACAATGCAAATTTTATTGAAAACCAAAAACTATTTTATTTCTTATAAGCTTAGTTGTATTCTTCAGCTGGCTTTTAAAATTCTATAATAATGTAGCAATAACATAGTTCTTATTTTGTTTCAAAACGATTTGAATAAATTTTCACTTTTATATCATTTTGTTTTGTGTTTCATAATAGCTCTAAAAGCACAAAAAAAAACACGAAGGCCTGTCATTTGGCCGAAAATAAATAAACTATAGCTGCAAAAGAACTTCTAAAAAGCTATCCATTTAACCAATATTAAAATTAATATAAAAATGAACTAAGCGCTAAAAATAAGATTGCCAGAAGAACTCTATGTTTATAAAACACAAACAAAAATTATGGACCTACAACTACATTTATATTAATGTAATTATTTAAAAGTTGAATAGTAAAAATCGCGTGGTGCCGGTCAAACACAAACAAACAGTTCCATTGAGCCTCTAAAAGAACTCTATTTGCTATTTAGAAGCTTCTCTGCAGCACAAAGACGTTGAGTGTGTAATGCTTTTATAGTGTCATTTCAAACGTTGTTTAGGAGCATATTTTTAGAGCCAAATGCTTTATAAGATAATAGAGCTGCAAGTTGTTGTCAAACTTCAATATAGAGACGGTCGTTTAGAAGAAAACGCCAATAGCTGCAAAGGTTTTCGAAATAGAACAGAAGCCTTGAGATTAACTTTTTTAGAGCTATTTAAAAACTTTTTAAGTACTTGCAGCTTTAACGATGTTACTTGGGATGGAATTCCCCAAACCATTCTCACAGATCAAGGAACTAACTTTACTAGTGAATTATTTAAAAATGTTTGCAAAATTTTAAAAATCAATAAAACTCAAACTAGTCCATACCATCCACAATCAAATGGTGCCCTCGAAAGGTCACACAGAACATTAGGTGACTACCTCAGAAACTATGCAAGCAAGGATCAGTCGAACTGGGATAATTATCTGGAGTATGCTATATTTTGCTACAACACAACCCCACACTCCAGCACGAACTACAGTCCATTCGAAGTTCTTTTCGCTTTTGAAGCACCAATTCCTTCTACGCTGAATAGAAGCGTACAGCCAACCTATAACTACGATGATTATGTCTCAGAAATGAAGGCGAAAATGCAAATCGGTTATGAGTTAATTCGCAGTAATCAAATTAAGGCTAAAGAAAAATCTAAAGTGTACTATGATAAAAACTCTAGTCAGATAAGCTATAAAGTAGGTGACAAAGTACTAATGGAAATCAAAAATCGATCTAATAAAAAGTTATCCCCAGTTTTTGAAGGACCATACGAAATAACTGAAGTATTGTCCTCAGAAAACTCAAGAATAAAAGTAGGCAGAAAAGAAAAACTTGTTCACAATAACCTCATAAAACACTATATCCAAAGAGACATAACACACACAACAATTTAAACACAAGCACACTCAATTTACACTCACACACACTCACAAAAAATAAGTACAACACTCAAATACTTATACAATATCGGTGTTGTTCTCATTTCTAGTAATATCATCATAACCATCATAACAATGTTAGCAACATTTTTAAACACATGCAAGGCAGAAGTTATGGTACAACCTCTAAATTTAACCGGAGTATACCTGGAACCAATCGGAATTCTAGAAAAGTCCCTCACAAAATGGACCTTTCTCTTCAACATTAATAACACTAATATTAAAACTAACACAAAGTCATTAGAGAAAAACCTAAACACCCTTTCCGATTTATGTATCCTAAGCATAAAAGAATATCCTTTAGATCATTGCAAAATTACCCTAAGACTTTTACAAAATTCCCTCAAAGAAATCAATTATAATAACGAAATCCTTGATAGTATACTATTTAAAAACAAATTTTCAAAAAGAAGCATAGTAAACGGTGGTCTATTCAATGGAGTAGGGATGGCAGAGAAATTTTTATTTGGAACAATGGATTCTGAAGACGCAGAAAAAATAGATGATTCATTGAGATTAATTCAAGAAAATCAGAATAACTTGCATCACATAACATAGAACCAAATGACAATAATCACTGACGTGTTAGACGCACTGAATAAAACAGCTGAAAACATAAATAATAATTTTAACTCTGTTACTGAAGAAATTAGACAGAACACAATAAAACTCCAGAATCTTACTAATTTCGAAAAAACACTACATAACTTCGATCAAATATCCAATTTAGCTTCTTCATTTGCTACACAAATTCTCTCAAAACAATCACAAATTCTTGACATTTTACAAGGAACAAAAGTGAATAAGCTAGATAGTAGATTCCTCAATTCAGAAGTATTTATTTCTACATTAAAAGATATCCAATTAGAATTACCAAACAATATAAGATTCCCAATAAAAATATCTAGAATGAATCTTCCAATCATAGACAAAATCACTACGACGAGTCCGATTTTCGTAAATCAAAATCTGATGATACAAGTTACTATTCCATTGGTAGATGAAGAATTTAACTTAGTAAAACTTACACCATTACCTTCAAAATACAAAAAAAAAAAAGACGTATAGTTTTGTCTCAATATATAGTGAGTTTGTAGCTATAAATGAAAATAATAGGCGATATATATTTTTGAATAGCGAAGATCTAGATAAATGCACTAAAACAGACTCAAATCACTTCATATGCGAAAAAAACTTCGTAGTTCATAACCATAATACAAACAACTGCATTATCCAATTAATATCAGGAATGCAAAACTATGCTAATTGTGAAACAAAAATATTTGCGCTTGAACAAGAAGTTTGGTTCAATCTAATGAGTAAGAATTCATGGTTGTATGTTATGCCAAAGCCAACAAACGTTAGGATTTTGTGCGGAGACGAACCAAAAACGATCACAATATCTGACAGTGGAATTCTGAGTGTAGACCCATTTTGTAAAGCAATAACAAAAGAAGTTTACCTCCAAGCATCAAATACCATACAAAATAAAACTCCTATTTCATACTTTTTAGAAGAACAAACCATACCTAAGAACAGTTATTCCCACAAATTTATCCCAAATTTCACCCCATACCACCCATATAGAAAAACTGGATTTAGATAATTATAGCATAAGTATTAAAGATTTGTTAAAGCAAAATAATTTGTTATTCCATGTCACACATGAACATGCTCAATTATCTGTTTCCATTATTTTTCTTGTTCTTGTAGTTCTAGCTTTATACGTAATATTTAAAAAAATAATTAAAATAAAATGTACATTTAACAAAAAAATCAACAGAAAATTTAAACGATACTGAATTGAATGTAACACCTGACCTTGAAGAAACATCGCAGGTATAATAACTTGTAAACAAACAAAAAACAAAACAAAAATGCAACCTAAACATTATAAAAAAAAAAAAAAAACAAAACTTATAAAAAAAAACGTGAACAAACAAAGAGAAAACAAAAATTGAAAAATATGTATGTATTAAATTATAAGTAGGTAAAAAGAAAAAAAAAAAACAAAATATTGCAATTTAATAAATACAATGTTGTGATAAAGACCTGTGAATTATTTACTTCCGCACCTGAAGCCGAAAGATCTCACTCGTCATCTCGTACGCCTTTCTTATTTTAGGGGGGGAGGAGTGTTGTGCCATTAAACTGGAGACCACACACAATTCCCAAGAATCGCTTGCAAGACACATGACATAGTTCGATTATTGCTAAAGGTTCCTCATGTGTCATATGTTACACTTTAAAGAGAACAGCAAAGGTTCCTCATGTGTCATATGTTACACTTTAAAGGGAACAGCAATCGAACTATGTCAACCAAACAGTAAAACAACGACATGGGTCATATTGCAAACATAAACAATGCTGACCCATGGAGTGCAAGTATGTCAATAATAACATATGGTGCATTCGTTGTTTAAATAAAGAAACTGTAACTGTGTCAATGCAAGTGAAGTAAAGTAGAATGCGTGGTTGACCTGGAAGTGGTGATCTAGGTTTCGGAATAGGTAACGAAGGAAATAATGAACAGAGTTTGAGTCACTCTCATTTTAACAACCAAAAAGAAAAGTCGTTTTACTTGCGTTCGCGGAACATAACAATATCAAGGTGGTCACCCAACCACCAGTATTTTTTAACTTGCTTATCGAAGTCCTTTTTGTCCCGAAGGGGCCCAGCTCTACTGAACCGCAGACGCTCAGCTCCGTTCCCAGAGCCGACGTCTCGACCATACAGGATTCGCCGATCCACAGTTCTACGGCCGACGTGGTAGATTAACGGAACCGCCAATCTATCCTGTATCAGCCCCCGACTGTCTAAATAGAGGAATGTCTCGGGCGGGATGAAACCGTTAAGACAAACGCTCTCACTATATTCATAATTGGGGTAATAAGCCCCGAAAATAAGTCCATTGGCTGAGGTCATCGCTCTTGCAATGTGACCCCGAATCAGCTTAATTAAAAAGTTATCTATCCTGTTTATATTGGCCCCGTTGTATAAGACCTCGTTGGCATAATAATGTTTGTACTCCGACTCTGGTGTTCTGTGTAATCCAAGACAGGTCCTAAGACACTGCCTCTCAAACACCCGAATCTTTTCCATTTGAGATGGGGCAACGTTAAACCACACAGGGCACCCATAGGCAATAATCGGCCGGATGAGGGCCATGTAGCAAATCACCTTTACCCTGTTTTCAAGGTGGCTGCTATAAAACAACCGTCTTGTCAGAGCAAACGCTCCCCTAGCTCTGGCCAGAGCAGCATCTATATGTCGATTGAAATATAGATACTGATCTAGCCAGATACCAAGGTACTTAACTACATCTTTACTCGCCAGTGGATGTCCACTTGGTCCAATGATCACTAGATTTCTCCAGTTCTTTCTTGTATCCCTAGAAGCCTTAGACAAATGGGTTCTAAACAGGATAGTTTCTGATTTCTGAAAGTTAATTTTTAACTTCCAGTCATCACAATATCGCTGAATCTTGTCGAAGTCACGCTGCAAGAGAATTCTGATGACTTCAACTTTTGGACCCGTCCTGTACGCTACAAGGTCATCGGCATACGCAATCGCATGAGTGAGACTACCTATCAGATCGCTGGTGTAAATACTAAAAAGAATCGGCGAGTTCACAGCTCCCTGCTGTAGACCGTTTTTAATATTAAAAGTTGTGGTAGAGGTTACATTGCCACTTTTGACAACAAATTTTCTACCATTGAGCATGTCATGAAGCATATATAACAGTGGTTTACTTATGCCATCCATATCTGTGTTGGGCAAAGAGTGTTGGGAATTAATAAAAAGAATTGGAGTGAAAGTGAAACCATACAAAAACATTGTTCGCACTGCAGACGGTAAGTCGCATGATATAGTGGGTCATTGCGAAATTCAAACCACATACAATGGTATCACAAAGCCCATTTCTTTTTACTTAATTCCCAACCTTACACAAAAACTGTATCTGGGAATGGTTTTTTGTCGAGAATTCCATCTTATGCCAACAGTTAGCGAATTACAAACCGATGTCGGATTAAATGAAGAGGAGGTAAATTTCAAGGATGAGGCTGAGTTAATAGAATTATCTCCTGAACAAAGTGCCCAATTAAAAAATACCAAACAGCTTTTTCCTAACTTTGTCGTTTTAGGCCTGGGTAAAACAACTTTGGGGTGTCATATCATTGATACGGGAACAGCGGTTTCCATTAAATCGCGACACTATCCATTGTCTCCAGTTCGCCAGGAAGAAGTTTACAAAGAATTGTATCGCATGCTAGAGCTTGATGTTATCGAGGTTAGCAATTCTCCATGGTGCTGCCCGGTGGTTTTAGTGAGAAAGCCTGGTAAGGTTCGCCTATGCCTAGACTTTCGAAAAGTCAATGCAGTCACGGTGAAAGACGCATATCCGATGCCACATATCGAAGGGTTACTAAGTCGAATTAAAGATACGCACTTCATTACCGGCTTAGACCTTAAAGATGCCTTTTGGCAAATTCCTCTTGACGTCAAGTCGCGAGAAAAGACTGCTTTTGCAGTACCGGTAGACCACTTTACCAATTTAAGGTCATGCCGTTTGGGTTGAGCAATGCTGGTCAAACAATGAGTCGTATCATTGATCAAGTAGTGCCTAGTTCACTACGCGAAAATGTATTTATTTATTTGGATGATTTACTGATGTGTACAGCGGATTTTGATTCTCATATTCGTATTCTAAACGAAGTTGCTGCTTGTCTTCGCAGGGCGAACCTTACAATTAACCTCGATAAGAGCAAGTTCTGCATGCGTGAAATTAAGTACCTAGGGTACATTGTAGGTCAAGGTACATTAAAAACCAATCCTGACAAAATCGAGGCAATGGTTAATTTCCCTGTACCCACGACCATAAGACAGGTTAGAAGATTTTTGGGCTTAACTGGTTGGTATCGTCGATTTATTCAAAACTATGCCGATTTAGTATCACCGTTAACCGATTGCCTGAAAAAGAAAAATAAATTTGAGTTAACATCTGAAGCTTTAGATAGATTTAATAAATTGAAAACTGCACTTTCCTCAGCTCCTGTGTTGTCACAACCTGATTTTAAAAAGCCTTTCGTCATTCAATGTGATGCATCTTCTGAAGGTGTAGGTGGTGTTCTTTTTCAACTGGATGAGAACTGTAACGAAAAAACAATTGCATATATGTCAAAGAAACTAAATAAAGCTCAGAAAATTTATACTGTAACGGAACAGGAATGTCTTGCCGCTGTTCTAAGTATAAGAAAGTTTAGGCCATACGTTGATGGATCACCATTTAGTCATAACCGACCATTCAAGTCTCAAGTGGCTTAGGTATGTCAATGAAGGAGTTAAATGGAAGGTTGGCTAGATGGAGTTTGGAGCTCCAAGGTTTTGAATTTTCAATTCACCATCGTTCTGGATCCCTCAACGTAGTAGCTGATTCCCTTTCCCGTATAGACATGGAAGACATTTCAGCCGGGTCAGAAATGAGTAAACATGATGTTAATGAAGTTTCTTCGATTATGTTATGTGGTGAGGTTGACCTCGATTCGGTCGAGTTTGATTAGGAACAATATGCCCAGTTGAGAAAAAACATCACCTCAAACCAATCTGCACTTTCTGACCTAGTTGTATCGGGAAAACTTATATATAAAAGACTTAGGTTCAGAAGTGGAGAATTGGATGAAGAAGATTCACTTTGGCGCTGATGGTTGCCTGACACCACTCACTCAAAATTGTATTGAAATGGCTCATAATACAAAATTAACTTGTCACAGTGGCTTCGCCAAAACATATGCCCGAATTCGTGAAAAGTATTACTGGCCAAAAATGGTAAATGACATAAAATGCTTTGTGAGTGAGTGTGTATTGTGCAAGACGGTGAAAGCACTAAATGCGATTTTAAGACCACCAATAGTTAAACATATTGTGTCTGAAAGACCTATTCAGCGGTTGTATATCGACCTCTTAGGACCGTATCCACGTACTAAAAGAGGAAACGTGTACGTTTTCATTGTGGTAGATCACTTTACCAAATTTACTTTTCCTAAGGCGCTTCCCAAAGCTACCTCAATTCGTATTGTGCAATATTTAGAAAGTGAAGTGTTTCATACTTTCGGGACCCCTGAGTATATTCATTCCGACAACGGACGTCAATTTGTGTCTAAAGAGTTTAAAAGCTTTTTAGATAGTTATGGCATTAGGCAAGTACGAACGGCGTTGTACTCTCCTCAGGCTAACATTTCGGAAAGGGTAAATCGAAGTTTGCTTAGTAAGTTACGAGTGTTAATTTCGAATGAACAAAATGATTGGGATAATCACTTGTCAAGTATAGGGTGTGCATTGCGTTCTGACACGCACGAATCGTTAGGCTGCCAACCATATTTTGCTCTTTTTGGCCAAAATATGGTATCCTATGGATCTTCGTATCAAATACTTCGTGACTTAAAAGCACTATCCGATCCTGAAATGTTAGTCGCGTCTAAAGTGCTTAAAACAACCCTTGCCAGGCAGAAGTTGTCGGAGAATTTACACAGGGCATACGTTAAGTCAAAGGCACTCTGACCTCTTAGCCGCGTTCGAGAGAAAAGTCTTAAGGAGAATTGTTGGCCCCATATGTGAGGAAGGACGATTCCGGAGACGGTACAATCATGAATTGTACGCAATCTACCTTGAAGCAGATATAGTGACAAAAATTAGGCTCGGTAGACTTCGGTGGGCAGGGCACCTAGCTCGCATGAGCGAAGAGGAACCTGCTCGGAAAGTTCTTTGTGGTACATTCTATGGCAGACGACAGCGTGGTAGACCATGCTTGCGCTGGAGAGATGGCGTAGACCAGGACGCCCGGAGCCTTGGGGTGCGCAACTGGATGGCGTCGGCTCGAGACCGGGATAGGTGGAGAGACTTGTTGAAGGAGGCCAGGACCGGACCCCGGTTGTCGAGCCGATGATGATGATGATGATACGTTAAGTCAAAAAACACATATAATTCGCGATCTAAACAAGTCACTTACCGGGAAGGGCAGGAAGTATTCCACCGCAACTTTGCTCAAAGTAGCTTTGTTCATGGCATTAATGCCAAACTGCTTCCTAAGTTCCTTAAGTCTCGAGTTCGCAGGGTAGTAGGCAACTGCATGTATGAGCTGGAAACATTTCGGCATTTTCCATGCCAAAGATATTCGGCAATGATGTCGCCATTAGAATATCTGAAAAAGAATAACAGAATACAACACAAAGTATCGATTTTTAGGTATATATTAAATAAAATACTTATCTGACGGATTGATAAATTGCCCGGCTTCTTAAGTAGGGTTCTGTACCCACGTTGGTTAGCAAAATCTTTGCAATTTTACGCTCATTTTGTTGGCTTGTATTGAATTTTATGCATTGCAAATTAAATTTTTTTTGATATTTTGCACTTCGACAATATACTTTTAATTGTATTAAATTACACGGTACAAGCAATGGTTGAATGTTAAATTAATTTATTAATTATTTAAAGTACACAATTCCATTTACTACTTTATTTTATTTGGATGCACATGACCGTCTGCACTTTTGTTTAATAAACATACACACGACTGAGTAGAATATTAAAAGATGCGTGGGTTTGTTTGCATGTTTTAGATATTGAATATCTAAAATAAGCAAAGCCCTGTTACGAATTTATAACTTAAAATACTTTATTTAATTAAAAAAAATAAAAATCAACCGCACTGTTGAAAAACAAATCAATTTTATGATTTTCTATTTACAATTGAAATTTAATTGTCAGTTTGACATTGTATGTCAAAAGCCAAATCCCTATAGGGAAATTTATAAAAAGTAGGTCACGGTAGTTTGGGGGTATCTGTTATGGTTCTAAGATGAGATATTATATAATTAATGTATACACTCAATGTTGTTAGGATTGTTACAACTCGAAAAGAGATGTAACTGGAAAAGGTTGCAAAGAGGATGAATAACTTACTGTGGCTTTAAAAACCGCTATATTCAGTTGGCAGTAGTTTCATCTAGAATTCAGTAGAATTGCTCTAAAGTACCAAAGTGTATATTTAAACATATATTTTTATTCAATTAAATTAAACAAGTTATTTTGGAATTATTGACAAGTAATTTAAATATAGTGAGTGCCTGTGAAAAGTTCCTATTAGGAGAATTAAGAAAAAAAACATATTTCCACCATCTGGTTACATTTTTTTGCAAAGGCAGTTAATCCGCTGGATAACTGCCTCGATTTTCCATCGACTAAATATAGTCAAAACTTTAAATTTTCGATTTAATCGACATAGGAAAAAGCTGTAAAAGGATCCTACCCAGCAAAGATTTAAACGAGACTTAAAATATATGCCCACGAACAAAGGGTCCTTGGTTCAAGTGCCGTATTCAGAAAATTTTTTTTTCCTTTTTGTAAATTTTTTTTATTTTAAATTAACTATTATAATTCATTTTCTTTTTGAATTTTTAAACAAAGAAAAATCTGTTGCAGTAGCATATATAAACGCGCGCGATTGAATTACTTTAATTTTGATTTGAAATTTCAATTAATATTTAATATAGTGATTTAAGCAAAATACACTCTAACGCTAATACGACAAGGTACTCCGCTGGAGCGATTGGATGCTGTGGCCACATAATCTGCAATTGCTGCGTAAGAACGGTGAGTTTTTTATGATCCCTGTCACTTTTTAAATCATTTATTTATTAATTTGAAATTTCGTGGGAAAGGGTTATATACATAAAAAATAATTTTATTAATTTTGCGAAATAAAAGAGGAGTGGAAATCCCATCTTCTCTATATACTCGCTTAGCTTGGTATAGAAGCTCCAATAGATTTTTTTTTAACGTAAAATAAGTACTTTTTAAAAAAAGATCAAATAAATTATAAATTTTTATCAGATTATAGAATAATTTTAATTTTTTATCATGAATAAAAGTAGCACATTTTCTTGAAGTCAAATGTAAAATAATAATGAGTTTTAATTAAGAATTTTTATAGAGGGATGAGGGGGTGCTAAAGTGAAATGTAATGAAGATGGAAAAATGAAGATGCCAAGTAAAGGGGCATGGAAGTGGATAAGATGCCATGGTTGGGAGGGTAGAGGCGAGTCGAAATACACACATTACTATGCCAACGAGGTTCTATACAACAGTGCCAATATAAACAGGATAGATAACTTTTTAATCAAGCTGATTCTGGGTCACATTGCAAGAGCGATGACCTCGACCAATGGACTTATTTTTGGGGCTTACTACCCCAATTATGAGTATAGTGAAAGTGTACGTCTTAACGGTTTCATCCCGCCCGAGACATTCCTCTTTTTAGACAGTTGGGGCTGATACAGGATAGATTGGCGGTTCCGCTAATCTACCACGTCGGCCGTAGGACTGTGGATCGGCGACTCCTTTACGATCGGGACGTCGGCTCAGGGACTGGAGCAGAGCGTCTGCGGTTCAGTAGAGCTGTGCCCCTTCGGGACAGAAAGGACTTAATTAAGCAAGTCAAAAAATTCTGGTGGTTGGGTGACCACCTTGATATTGAAAGTTGACCATATTGTTGCTTTGGCCGACTTACATAGTTCTAAGGTAAATATAGGTAGAGTAGGTAGAACAGTGGTGGCACAAAAAAAAAAAAAAAAAAGCATGTGTATGAGTGTGCGTGAGTATGAATAGCGTATGCAAAAAAAAAAAAAAATGCTGTGGCTGTTCTAGTTTTTAAGTTATTTTATGTAGTTTTAATTAGATATAATGTAGTTTAAATTAGTTTTATTAAGTAGCTTAAGTGTAGTTTTATTAAGTATAATTTAGTTTTAATTAGTTTTATTTAGGTAAAGGGTAGCTTTAAGTTTTATAAAAAATTAAAAAAAAAAGATATAGAAAATGAGTTTTTTTTAATAATTTTCTCGTTAGTTTTAAGTAATCATGAATTTTAAATATAAGTTATTTTACGTTTAAAGGCATTGTTTAAATATAGTCATAGTTTAATTTAGAGCGCCCGCATGGGGCCAGTAAGTTAGTTAAGTTAATATGTAAGCTAGTTGTTTAAGATTTTTTGTCTAGCATTAAGATAGATATAAGGAAATGAAAAATAAAAATGAATTAAAAAATGAAGAGGCGATTTTCCGCAGACGTTAACACCATTCGCCAAAAGACTGGTATAAATTTTTGTGACGGCTCTTATGGTCAAAGAACCCTTTTTTCTTGCCTATATGGGACTATACCAGCACTGACCAAACGCCAACAAAAGAGCTCGTTACAGTACTCAATTTCGACGAGTGCGACAATTTCGTTCCAATGCAGAACGATTGACGCAATAAAAACAGTTTTAATTTTTGTCCAGAGTTTTGATAATAGGTGTGCTGCGCACAATTTTTTTCTTTTTGTGGGGGCTACTCGAGACTTTGCAACTAGTAGCTTAACTTTTATTAAGCCGGAAAATTCGACTGATCGAAGGTAGATACAGCAGCCATATGCGCTCATAGACGCATCAGCGAATCCATGGATTTGAAAAGTTCTCTTATTTAAAGACAGAGCAAATCTTGGAACTGACAAATTTTGAAAAGACTGCAAATCACGCATGAACTGATGCCATTCAGTGTCGATGTCTTGGGGGATGGACTCATCCCAATCCAATTTTTCAATCCACAATTTTTGGAGGATTATTTTTGCCTTGATGATAATTGGGCTAACATTGGATCGAACAATGACGAAGCAAGTGAAAGTATGGATCTTTTTGTAAATTTAGAAAAAGTTCGATTTGGTTTATATGAAAATCGGAACTCGTCTGTGACTGAATTCCAAGCAATACCTAAAGTGCTAGTCAGATTAGGTTGGTTTATACTTATATCTTTGTTGTGATGTTTAACTTCTGGAATAAGTTTCGAGCTGTTGCTATTCCATTCTGCTAATTCAAAACCCGCTGATCCTAAAACTGCAACAACATCTTTCTGCAATTGAATAAGTGATTTCAAGTCATCCGCGCCTGTTAGATAATCGTCTACATAAAAATCAGACTCAATAGAACGACATGCTGATACCAAGTTTGTTTTAGATTTGTTTTTATCAGCACGATATTTTAGACTTCGAATCGACAAAAAAGAAGCAGGTCCAGTACCGTATGTTACGGTGTTCAATTGATATATTTTAATTGGAGTATCTTCATTTTTTCTCCACAAAATGAGTTGAAATTTTTGATCAGAAGGGTGCACCAAAATCTGCCGATACATTTTCACAATATCGGCAGTAAGTGCGTATTTGTAAAGGCGAAATCGGAGAAGAATCAAGAAAATTTCATCTGTATTGTTGGACCAACCATTAGGATTCCATTGAGTGAATGGTGCGAAGCTGCGAAACAGCACGAAGCGTCTTTCATATTCTTTTTGCTCCTCCGTCCACTTTGACCTTTGCTCCTGCACTTCTTCAATCTCCCAAAATTTTTCGACGAATTGATCGAGAAAGTTTTCCTTTGAGCCTACAAAACAGGATTGATTTGTCACTGTAGAAAATGTTTTGTATCTACCTGACACGACCCAACCAAGTGCGGATTTTTGTAGAGAAGGAATTCCCTGTCCAAGTTGGATTTGACCGACATGTAGAAGATCGAAAATTGCTTCAGCTCCTAATAATAAGTCTATTCTAGAGGGTTGATTAAAATATTCATCCGCTAGTTGAATATTTTTGGGAATATTCCAATCCCTTATACGAATTGATGATTCGGGCTGATAACCAGTTATAGCTGGGGCGACGAGAAATTCTAATGTAAGTTTAAAGTTGTTAAACCTAGAGCGAATAGTGGTTTCTGTTTCAAACGAAATTTTTGTTTCTAGAGTGCTCCTATTCATAAACAATGTTCATATTTGTTTCTCTTTTTTCGAGTGAAAGTGACTGCGAATTTTTCATGAATGATGTTCACTTGAGATCCAGAATCAAGTAACGCTCGACCTATTTGAAATTCACCTGATGAACTTTTTATTAAGACAAGGGCTGTGGCTAAGATGACCTGACTATTAGATACATTATCCAGTTTGGATCCCGTATTTACTGCTGCCGATGATGAAATTTCTCCACAATTAGACGAATGTTCAAGCTGTTGCGATCTATGAAGAAGATTATGTAAGGTTGTCTGCAACTTCTACACCGATAAGTTGAAGGACATTTGGAGACGCCATGACCCTTCCCAAGACAATTCAAACAAAGCGCTAATTTTTTAGCATGAGTGAAACGATCTAAAACTGATAGCTCAAGAAAGCCCTTACAATGATAAATTAAGGGAGTGTTATCTCGACAAAAGGCACAAGAACGATGCGTGAGTGAAAGGGAGGTGTGTGAACGCTGATTCGAAAATGTATTTTTATGTTTTCCAGGAAGTTTTGGATTTGAGTCAGGTCTCATTTGTTTGCTATTCCGTACTTCAAGATATTGACATCGTTTGCTGAGCACCTCTGCACATTCCTTCCATTCAGGAACCTTTTTGTAGTCCAAGGACTCGTCCCATTTTGCCTGGGTCTCGGAATCAACTTTCGACATGGTCACGTAAATAAATATTGCATTACATATTTGTTCATGGGTTCCAAGAGACTGTAAAGAGTTCATAATCGCGGTTACATCATCTACTAAAGTCCTAAGTCCTCATGCGGATGCTTCAGGTACCTTTGGCAATTCGAAAAATTCAGAAATATATTCAAGGAAAATCACTGTCGTTATCGTAACGCTCTTTTAGCCTAGCCAAGGCCTTTGAATAATTATCCTCAGTAACTTGAAAAGCTTTGACTGTGCTGAGTGTTTGGTCACTCAAACAGGTCAGCAAATTGTTAAATTTTTCAGTTTTTGTAAGACTTGGATCATTGTCAACTAAAGTTTTAAATGAACAAATAAAATTTTTATATTCAGAATATTTTCCACTGAACTTGGGCAATTTTAGCTTTGGCAAGTGGTTGAATGAGTGAGGAACCGAAAAAGTAGTTTCAACCATGCTGGTCCTTCTATCAGCACCCATAAGCGATAAAATTTTTGTTTTTGCTGCGATATATAAATCTTCTAGCTCCCCTCTATTAAAATCGTCAGGCGCCACCTGTTCAATTTGGGTTTGAAAAACTAAAATTTGTTTAAAATAAGACTCAAGGATGCCCAAACGGCATTCGAGTTCAGTAATAGTGAGCGTATCCGCTTTCGATTCAACATAATTTTTTAATCTGGTTATGCTTCCCTTTGTTGTTGCTCGCTACTGCTTTAATTCCTCGATGCTAAGATTATCTGGCATCTTGACTACTACTAACTTGCAAAAGCTCAATAGATAACGATTTAATAATTGTTTGAGAAACCGACAGATTGTTTTGATTTTTTTTCAACTAATATCCTACATCAACGACGAAAAGAAATGATTAGGTAGCAAACCCTGGTAATATTTTGTTTTAATATAATATTTATGACGAGAGAGACTGGATACAGAAATTCAATGCAACGAGAATAATTGCAAATGAACGATTGAATTTTGTAGATTTCAATATATTTTTAATTTAAAAATTATTGAACTGCAATGGTGCTTCAATTTATAGACACCAACGATGATTTTGGTTTCACTAAGCGGCGAAAGTGAAAATTTTTCTGTTCAATGCATACGATCGATGCAGCACACTCTCCCCCGACGAACGACGAAAAAGCAGTCGTTCAGCAACCGTGGAAGAGTGCACTTCGTTGGCGACTTTCACTGTGTTCATATTAACTAGAGACGCGAGTGTTTAAAGTAGATAGTTTAACCTACCATTTTCAAGTGGCAAGTTAGCCTAGGTGGTAGAGTGGCAGACGCCAGAGTCGGAGTACAAACATTATTATGCCAACGAGGTCTTATACAACGGGGCCAATATAAACAGGATAGATAACTTTTTAATTAAGCTGATTCGGGGTCACATTGCAAGAGCGATGACCTCAGCCAATGGACTTATTTTCGGGGCTTATTACCCCAATGAAGAATATAGTGAGAGCGTTTGTCTTAACGGTTTCATCCCGCCCGGGACATTCCTCTATTTAGACAGTCGGGGGCTGATACAGGATAGATTGGCGGTTCCGCTAATCTACCACGTCGGCCGTAGAACTGTGGATCGGCGAATCCTGTATGGTCGAGACGTCGGCTCTGGGAACGGAGCAGAGCGTCTGCGGTTCAGTAGGGCTGTGCCCCTTCGGGACAAAAGGGACTTTTATAAGCAAGTTCAAAAATACTGGTGGTTGGGTGACCACCTTGATATTGATGGTTAGTCAAAGTTGTTGCCTTGGCCGACCTACGTATTTTTAAGTATTAATAGGTTTATTTTATGTAGGACAGTGGTGGCACCAAAAAAATATAAAACACATTAAATGGCATTTGTTTGTGTGTATGTGCATTTGGCGCTGTTAAATACATATGTATATAAATATATATATATATATTTATAGGCGTGTGCGCATATGCATTGGCTGCGCAAAAAAAAAAAAAAAAGTTATTTTAAGTATTTTTAAGTAGTTTTAAGTTAATTACGTATAAATACGTATATTTTAGTTTTACTTAGGTTAATTTAGTTTTATTTAGGTAAAGGGTAGTTTTAAGTTTTATATAAAATAAAATAAAATGTCTTGGAAAACGAGTTTTTAAAAATTTTCTCGTTTAGTTTTAAGTAATTTTGAATTTTAATTTAAGTTAGTTTTTACGCCCAAAGGCATTTTTAATATATAGTTATAGTATAATTTAGAGCGCCCGTATGGGGCCAGTAAGTTAGTTAAGTTATTCTGTAAGCTAGTTTTTAAGGTTTTTGTCTAGCATTTAAGTAGTTATAAGTTGAATTAAAAATAAAAATTGAATTAAAATTGCACAAAAAAAAAGAGTGGCAGACGACGGATCTGAACGGCGTGGGTTCGAGCCCCACTGTGGTCCGGGCTTTTTTTTTAATAATTTCTGGGAGAAGGTTACCAGAAATAGAGAGCAACAAGAAAAAGACATGGGAAAACCAACGGGGACATCGAAAGATGGTCCCCCAACAACAAGGAAGGCAGTTGGAGCATCAGGTGATGTGTCATCCGACAGCCAAATAGCGGGTTTTTATAAAAAATTTTATAAAAAATTTAAAAAAACAATGATATAGGTAATGAGTTTTTTTAATAATTTTCTCGTTAGTTTTAAGTTATCATGAATTTTAAATATAAGTTATTTTACGTCGAAAGGCATGGTTTAAGTATAGTCACAGTTTAATTTAGAGCGCCCGCATGGGGCCAGTAAGTTAGTTAAGTTAATATGTAAGCTAGTTGTTTAAGATTTTTTGTCTAGCATTAAGATAGATATAAGAAAATGAAAAATAAAAAATGAATTAAAAAAAAAAAAAAAAAAAAAAAAAAAAGCGGGGCCATCAGGCCAAGTAATAAAACCAACTGCAGCATCAGGGCAGTCCAAAGCCCAAAAAGCAACAACAACAACATCATTATCGGCACGTGCCGAGTCCGGAACCAGCAACATGGCAACGGCAAAAACATCAAGCCCGATAAAAGGGAAAAATCCAGGACCGGCATGTGCCGAAGAACCAGACCCTATGAAGAGAAGGCGCTACATAAGGTATAAACCAAATCTGGTAGTCAAAAAAAAAAATTGCAGATGTTGTAGCAGCCCAGCAAATAGGAGGGCGCGGGCGTTCAGCCAAGTCTTCGGCTCAGGCCAAAATACAGAGGCAGCTGGATAGCTCCTCCAACGACGACGACGACAACAACAAAAGCAACGACAAGAACGAAGAAGGCGACGATGAAGCTGAGGCGGACGACATAAACGTCAAAGAGGCTAATGGAGCGATCACCGCCAACAACCAAAAAGACGAAAACGCCAACCTTACAGGCGAAGAAAACGGCGCTGACGCTAACGCTGACGTTATCTCCTACATGTCTGTGGAAGGAGAAGGACATTACGTCAGTGGCGAGGTAGTCGAGCTGTCTGACCAAGAAGAGGACCAGCAGATTGAGGCTTTGACGGAGCAAATCTCTTCACTCATAGAGCTAGTCGAGGCGCTAAAAAAGAAGCAGGAGGCAAGACGGGAGAAGGAGCGCATAGTTGCTCTTGAGTAGCGCACCCACCAACAAGCGCTCCAAGAGCAAGCTACGCAACAACAACAGCCTCCTAAAGAACAACAACCACTCCCAGACCAGCAGCAGCCACAGAAGCAGCAATCAAGGAAGCAGCCACAGCAACAGCTTCATAAGCCACAACAACCGTCTCGGCAATCACAGCATCAGCCTCAGCAACAGCAAGCAAAACAACAACAACAACCACAACAACCACAACAGCAACGACAACAGACACAGAAGCAGCAACAGCAGCAGCGACAACCGCAACAGCAACAACCGCAACAGCAACAACCGCAGCAGACACAACAGCAGCAGTCACAACAACCGCAACAACAGCAGCAGCCACAAGCAAAGCGAGGTAAGGTGCCACCCATTAACACATTTAAGATGGAAATAAAAAAAACTATTCAGATATGTAGGTCGGTCGTAGGCAACAATTTTACAATCAAGCGCCTAAGCGCAGACAGGCATTCTATTCAGTGCTCATCTTTAGAGCACTACAAAAAAGTTAAAGACCTTCTGTCTCAAACTAGAACTAAATTTTATAGTTTCACCCCGAAGGAAGACAAGCTTCAAACAGTCCTCCTGAAGGGTATCGAATCCTCTACGGATCCGCAGGCGCTCTTAGCAGAGCTCCGTCAAGTGGCGAGCGACGATCTCGATTTTATCGGGGTCAGACCGTTTACCACAGTCAAAGCCAGACGGGAGAAACGGAAGTTACCATTCTTCCTAGTTCAGCTCTCGCCCCAAAGCAAATTGAGTGGTCGAAGGAATATAACAGTCCTGGATTACCAAGTTGTACGATGGGAAAAATTAAACAAGCAGAAAGACATGCTTCAATGCATGAACTGCATGACACGTTGCAGTTAACTGTGGTATGGACCCAGTCTGCGTTAAATGTGGAGATACCCACAAAACAGGGGAGTTTAAACTCGGGCAAGATAGGGTCACAGATATGACCCAGTTAAAATGTGCGCTTTGCCGAGGCTCCGGGCACCCCGCAAACTATCGGGGATGTCCGAAGTTTCAGGAGATAAAGCAAAACAAAGCCCAAAAGAACAGTTGAGGTGAGACGCCCTGAAGTACAGCCTCAACCACAGGTAGCCAAACAGGTCCAAGTGCCTACGGCTCCTGTGCCAGAGGCAGATCTGATGCAGGTGTTGCTGACCATTCATGGTCAGTTAACCGACGTGCAAAAACAGATCAGGGAGCAGGCGGCTAGGGTGGATTACCTCTACTCTATTCTGCCGGCAACGCGAAACGGTTAGAGGCGCGCTGCCTGAGCGACCCTTTAAGATCCTAGCTGTGAATGTAAATTCGCTGATTAGGACCGAACGTAGAGCAAACCTCTTTCATTTGCTGCAAGACCAAAGTCCTGATGTGTTTATGGCTAGCGAAACTAAACTAAACCAGAAACACAAACTGACTAATAAAAATTACAATATCGTAAGAAGGGATCGGCCCAACTCCTCTCAAGGGGGTGGGGGTGACGCACCTCAGCCAGCTAATTTTATCGCAGAACTCGAAAAACTTTTTGAATGCTTAAGACTGAACTTGGATGAGAATTATTATCTCATGGCAGGGGACTTAAACGCCAAACATGTAGATTGGGGAAACCAAATACAAAATCCTAGAGGGAATCATCTTTTTAATTGGATGGGTCGATACAGTGTTGAGTGTAGGATCGACCTTTTGGCTACAGATAGACCGTCATTTCCGAGAAGTGGTAGTTTTCTGGATCTTTTACTGCTTGACTCACGACTAGTTATAACTGACGCAACAAATCAACAGACAAGAAACTGTTTACGAACGATTGAATACGACAGTGATCACTGCGGACTTGCCACCGTAATACAGCTTCCGAGCGAACTTGTGGAATTGGATGAGTATGTGCCTGTGCACTCTTACAATTTCAGTAAGACGCGCTGGCCACGCTTTTCCAACGCCTTGGCAAGAGAAATACGTTCCGATGACATTTCTCCACCAAATGACAGAAACCTGACGAACCTCGAGATCGACGGGTTCCTGACTCAAATTGATACGACTATAAAACGAACAATGGACAGAACAATCCCAAAATATAAGGAACAAGACCCTACTGGTTTATACAAGAACGCGACAATCAACGCACTACACCGACAAAAAAGTGGACTGCTGACTAGATTGAAACTTCTGTACAGACGTTTCACGGAGACACGTGATCTGGAGATTAGGACATTGAAGTCGTCGATCAAAAACATTAATGTTCTGATTAAACAAAATTATAGATTGTCTATTAATTTACATTGGGATAACAGAATTCGGGCCGTTAATTCCAGCGACCCTAGTATGTTTCCCCAAATAAATAAGATATTTAGAAGAAATGATCAAAACGAACTTCCATGTCTTAAACTTCAGAGGACAATAGATAACGAAGACGTACTTACGATTGCGGGAATAGATCCGGAAGGTGCCGTTTTCGATGATAACTTTTTTATGATAGAAGATCCTCAAGAAAAGGTTGAAGCTGTAGGGGCTGCTTTCCAGCAAGTGTATAAGGTGAATGCTTGCATTCGTCCGAATCATGACCTGGAGAACATAGCCTTACTACACAACTTCTACCTTGGAAATAACATAACGCAATGGCGATCTGAGAATACCGGTTTCACCGTGTTCAATGACGAAAATTTGGCAAACGCCACCATCGCCGAGCGAAATGGACCCAGTTCATTGTTAATTTCGAAGGTAGAACTTCAGTTAATTTTTCAAACATTAAAGAAAAAGAAATCTCCGGGGGTCGATGGTATACCCAACATTGTGTTACGACATCTCCCTGAGGAAGCCATAGACATTTATACCACACTGTTCAACAACGCATTGAATAATGCATATTATCCAGTGAGTTGGAAGACAGCTGTGGTCCATCCTCTCCCCAAAAAGGGAAAGGACAGCTCCAATCCGGCAAATCTTCGGTCGATAAGTCTTCTTCCAAGTATCAGTAAGGTATTCGAAAAGATTCTCAATAGAGCTCTGTTCAAGTGGGCTGAGGACAAGAATATTATTCCAGACAATCAGTTTGGCTTTAAGGCGGGACATGACACTATTCATGCCGCGTCTAAGTTAGTTTCTGATGTTCAATGGAACAAAGCGAAAAATCAATGCACGGGTGCCGTTCTTGTTGATTTAGAGAAGGCTTTCGACACCGTATGGTTAGAGGGTCTTTATCTGAAATTAACTAGATTTGGCATAAGTAAACCACTGTTATATATGCTTCATGACATGCTCAATGGTAGAAAGTTTGTTGTCAAAAGTGGCAATGTAACTTCCGCCACTACTTTTGATATTAAAAACGGTCTACAGCAAGGAGCTGTGAACTCGCCGATTCTTTTTAGTATTTACACCAGCGATCTGATAGGTAGTCTCACTCATGCGATTGCGTATGCCGATGACCTTGTAGCGTACAGGACGGGTCCAAAAGTTGAAGTCATCAAAAATCTCTTGCAGCGTGACTTCGACCAGATTCACCGATATTGTGATGACTGGAAGTTAAAAATTAATTTTCAGAAATCAGAAACTATCCTGTTTAGAACCCCTTTGTCTAAGGCTTCTAGGGATACAAGAAAGAACTGGAGAAATCTAGTGATCGTTGGACCAAGTGGACATCCACTGGCGAGCAAAGATGTAGTAAAGTACCTTGGTATCTGGCTAGATCAGTATCTATATTTCAATCGACATATAGATGCTGCTCTGGCCAGAGCTAGGGGAGCATTTGCTCTGACAAGACGGTTGTTTTATAGCAGCCGCCTTGAAAACAGGGTGAAGGTGATTTGCTACATGGCCCTCATCCGGCCGATGATTGCCTATGGGTGCCCTGTGTGGTTTAACGTTGCCCCATCTCAAATGGAAAAGATTCGGGTGTTTGAGAGGCAGTGTCTTAGGACCTGTCTTGGATTACACAGAACACCAGAGTCGGAGTACAAACATTATTATGCCAACGAGGTCTTATACAACGGGGCCAATATAAACAGGATAGATAATTTTTTAATTAAGCTGATTCGGGGTCACATTGCAAGAGCGATGACCTCAGCCAATGGACTTATTTTCGGGGCTTACTACCCTAATGATGAATATAGTGAGAGCGTTCGTCTTAACGGTTTCATCCCGCCCGAGACATTCCTCTATTTAGACAGTCGGGGGCTGATACAGGATAGATTGGCGGTTCCGCTAATCTACCACGTCGGCCGTAGAACTGTGGATCGTCGACTCTTGTATGATCGAGACGTCGGCTCTGGGAACGGAGCAGAGCGTCTGCGGTTCAGTGGAGCTGTGCCCCTTCGGGACAGAAAGGACTTGGTTAAGCAAGTAAAACAATTCTGGTGGTTGGGGGACCACTTTGAGTTTGATATTGATGGTTGACCAAAGTTGTTGCCTAGGCCGACCTACGTATTTTTAGGTATCAATAGGTATATTTAAGTAGGACAGTGGTGGCACCAAAAAAATTATAAAAACAAAAAACTGCATTGCTCTTGTGGATATGTGCATTTGGCACTAATACATATGTATATATATTCATATATGCATATGTATAGGTGTGTGTGCATTTGCATAAGCTGCTGCGGAAAAAAAAAAAATGCTGCTGGTGGCTGTTCTAGTTTTAAGTTATTTTAAGTATTTTTAAGTAGTTTTAAGTTATTTACGTATATTCATTACGTACTTTCGTTTTATTTAGGTTAATTTAGTTTTATTTAGGTAAAGGGTAGTTTTAAGTTTTATATAAAAATGTCAAAGGAAAACGAGTTTTAAAGAATTTCTCGTTTAGTTTAAATAATATTGAATTTTAATATAAGTTAGTCTTTACGCCGAAAGGCATTTTTTTAATAAAGTTATAGTATAATTTGAGCGCCCGCATGGGGCCAGTAAGTTAGTTAAGTTATTCTGTAAGCTAGTTTTTAAGGTTTTTGTATAGCATTTAAATAGTTATAAGTTAAATTGAAAATAAAAATTGAATTTAAAAAAAAAAAAAAAAAAAACGACGAAAAAGCTTATTTGCGAGTATGATATGAAGGGAATTGAGTTGTGTTGTGATGTTCGAAGTGAAATGAGAATCGATGTGCAATGAAAGAAATCGACAAACGACAATGTGTGCGGTTTGGTTTGATCAACGATAATGAATGGCGAAAAACGACGAAAGCTTTGTATGAGGTTTGAGTGGTATCTGTTTTAAGTAGTGTGATTGTAAGTGTAAGATGTTTGAGCAACACAAGCGAAACGAACGAACGAGATAATTTGTATTTAGTTAGCGAGGCGAAAGGTTTTTTGTGGTTGAAAGCAACTTTTCTATTGTAAAACGAGTGGAAAGTAATTTCCGAAAGCTTTTTAACTTTGTGGGTTGTAATTGCGGACGAATGATAGCAAGATCGATGATTTCAAATTAAGAAAAATTCTTTGAAATTGATTTGCGACAAATATGTTGTTTGTATGAATTTTATTTATTTTTCACCAAACTGCATGCAAATTCATATTTATTTTTATTTAAATTTAAATACCAAATATAATATATTTATATAGTTTATAATGTTAATCCAATATTAATTTTGTCGGCTTTATGACGAATGTGCGTTTGGTTGAAGAAGAAAAATTGTTAGCTTTTTAATAAACGAATTATTAATTTGTTTCGATTTTTTGAATTGCTTGACTAACGCACGTTCGTATAATTGGACTTTCTAGGCATACCTTGGTAAGAGATGTAGATACTTATCTCTTTTGTAATTTTTTATGCAATGGGTTGCTCCAATTTTTCTTGGTGGTGTTGATGAGTACTCCTAGTTGGCTTTTGTTCCTTTTTTATAATTTTGCGCGAAAATTCACCGAAACCAAGCTCTTGCTTAACCGAATCAATTGCAGTTATTTAATAGTCTTTAACACTTTGCCATGTAGGCAATAAAGATGCTTTTTACAGTTGAATTACTATGATATACACTACTATAGGCCTTTGGTTTTTTCGTTTTTTTTTTCACAATTTGCTAAGCAACGAAACTGTTAATTGTTTTTTACTGGTCGAATAAATGTTTTTTTACTGATACCACGAAAATGTTTGCTAAAATGCAACGAAATAATTATTAATTATTTTTTATGTTTGAAAAAATTATTTTTTAACTTTTTCCACGAAAATTTACTATATTTAATTTAATTTACTATAAATCACGTTTGGGCGCCAAAAATTTTTGTAAGGAGAATTTTCCTTCGATATTAATAAGAACGCACTAGAAACCTCTTCTTTTAATTATTATTTAACGGCTGTATTTATTCAATTTCATTTAGGGTTCTTATAGCTTGAGCTTTACGTACATAGTTCAAAAATACAAATACCATCAAATAGTTTACATAATACATAGAGAAAAAATATGGCCGCAGAAGGCGGGAAATTTAAAATTCCAGATTTATTATTTACTTGTTACTTATCATCCAAAAAGTATGCAATATAAATTTAAATTTAAGTTTTAAGAAAGATTATCGCATTTACATAAAATAAACGTTAATTATTGCTCCAACAACCAGTGTTTGCCTATTAATTTCGTGTTGCCGATTAAATATAAGCGCATAGAAGCGTTTTTGATTTTTCAAATTATAATATAATTTTACAAAATTGTATCATTCAATTGAAAATCACAAGATTTTTTATCGGTGCAGGAGTCAAAATAAAAAATAAAACACATTTTAAGCTTTCGGCAATAAAACTGTCAGTTCTTTATTTATTTTCACCACATAGTAACATTTAAATATTGTTTATATATATAGATTGATTGCATTCAGCTTACATTTTTATCACCATTCACCAACTATTATATCGGGAAGTGAATGCGTGTACATTGTGCATTGCATATGCATTGTAAAAACTAAAACTTTGAGAAATATGTTTTCATCTGTTTAGTCAAGGCCGGGAACGGATACATGTTGCCATGGACCCTAAGAGTCAAATATTAATCGAATTGTATAGAGTGATGCTAAGTTAAAATATACTTACTGGAACACTAAAATGCCAACCGGCACCAGCTGGATTTTCTTTGGTAATACTGCAACGTTTACAAATAATTCCGTTTAAGGAAGTAGCCCAAACTTCATTTCCCACTGAAATAGATTTAAATCCTACAATAGTTTCACTATGCGGAGGTGTGTTTGGAATTTTAGGCAAGAACTGCCAATTTGATCCTTCTGGAAAAGTCTTGGACACTTCTTTGCGAACAGCTATGCGATTATTAGAATCAAGAGCCCAAACTCCTTTCTCTCCAGCGGATATAAGTTTAAAAGTTACTCCTGGAGAAGTTTCAATTGCCTGCCAGGTGTCACCCAATACATTTTTGGAGCTTATACCACATCTAAAATAAATTATTCCATTCTTACCAACAACCCACACTTTTCTCTTTGGGCATATACTTAAAGAGATAAAAGGTTGTTCGCCGGGAATATGCTGCCAAGATTCGCCCTTAGGATTTGATTGACTCACTCCGTTTCTTACCAAAACATCTCCATTAAAGCGACTGCCCACAGTGTGATTAAATCATCAGTAGAATCGTTAAGGCGCAGACCAGAAATGTCAATAATTTTTAAATTTCCAAGTTCTTGCCAGGGCCCACTTGTTACATGTCGACATTTTTTCAACCAACGCCTTCGTTGGTTGAAAAAAAATAAAGGGTATTTACTTACCTGTTACACCGATACAGCCATCACAGTGGACCAGTGGTATAAATAAATGGACCTATAAAAGAAAAAGAAATTTGCAAGAAAATAAAAGTAAATAAATAAAACAAGTGAAACTAAAGCGAATAAAATAAAAGGAAAGAAACTACCTACTTACCCTGAAAAAAAAAGTTAATGAAAATAAAGAAACGATAAAAGCACCAGCAGTAACAGCAGCAGCAGCGGAGGCGGAGCAGCCCTTTCCCCCCTTTATTGTTTGTGTCCCCGTGCTCCTATTCTATATAAAAAAAAAAGAAAAGAAAAAAAAAACGCCCCCTTTCGCCCTCTCGTACGTTGTGTTTGTGTTCTAAGTTTACATTTTTTTTATATTTTGGTAAATTATTAGTTTTATGTAAATTTTTTTAGAGAAAAATGTGTAAATAAAAAAAGGTTAAAATCTATATATATAAAAAAACTAAAGGTTAAAATTAAAAGAAAATAATTAACAGTGTAAATAAGATAAAAAAAAAGGGAAAACAAAAATTCATTAAATAATCTAAAATTCCCTCAATATAGCTCGACATAACCAGAGTAGTGCACTGCTGCGGAGATGTACACATAAAAGCGAGTAAGTAAATTTTGTTTTCTTGGAATGTACTTATTTATTTAAGGAATTTTTCAAGTAAATACTTACTTTTTTCAAGTAAATACTTACTTTCCCCTGAAAAAAAAAGAAAAAAAAATTAATAAAAGGAAATATATCATATATAAACACAATATATATCATGTATTTTATTTTATTAAATACATTAATACTTACCTTTAAAATAAATTTAATAAATTTAAAATTAATACTTACTTTATCTACACTGAAATAAAATTTTGATAAATCTAAAATTAATATTTACCTTACACTGAAATAAAATTTTGATAAATTTAAAAGTAATACTTACCTTACACTGAGAAGATATAAATATATATATAAAAGTGTTCATAATTCAATACTTACCTCACACAAATTATGTTAGTATATAAGTTATTTAATAAATGTATACAATAAGTTGAAAAAAAAAAAAAAAAAGAAAAAAAAAAAAAAATTGTGGGGAACGGCACATTAATAAACAATAACAAAAAAAAAAAAAAAAAAACAAATAAAACTTATAATAATATTCACCCTAACATAATACTTACCTCCTTATAATAGTTACAATAACAACATAATAAAACATACTTACCTAAAAATAATATAATTGTACCTATAAAATAAAATAAAAAGAAATAATATATAATAATATACTTACCTTATTAACACATCAATAACAAACATAACAACAACAACAATAATATAAACAACAACAATAATACAAACAACAATAATAATACAAATAACAATAATAATACAAATATAAACAATAATATAACATAAAATAATAATTCGAATATCAAAATAACAAAAAAAGAACATAATCGACCGACCCGCAGTGTCAATTTAATGCGACACAAAAATATGCCAAAATTTAACAACAACAAATACACATCATTGCATAGTTTTTTCATAATAATTTTTTTCTTCTACGAAGTACCGCTGCCCACCATATATTATGCTAAGCATAACAACGATGTGCTGGGTATTGGAGAAACTCATCCATCACCACACAACTTGTGCTTGCAGAAAATTTTAACTGCTAAATGGAATGATTCTATTTCAAGGGCAGAATTCTTGTTGCCGAAAGTTAGCGGAGTATATGGGCTGATCGTATACAACGGGTCAACTTAAGCATAGGTGAAGAAAAAAAAGAAACGTATGCAAGTGCAGGTTGTGTGGTGATGGATGATTTTGGGAGTTGATAAGAAGCATTCATTCGGGGCGGTTGAAATAAAAATTTAAAAAAATAAGAAAACTTAAGGAAAGACAGATAGTAAACGAAGTGTTTTTGCGTAGGGCCTGTGGGTCGTGTTCTTTTTCCTCGATTTTTTTTACTCGAACCTAAAAGAAAATAAAAGAAAAGAAAATGGGTGAAATAAATTAAAAATAAGTGCCAAAAATCGGTTATAAATATATATAATAAATATTAATTTGAAAAGTTAAATCAAAACTTAAATTAAATAAATGAAACAAATAAACAAATAAAAATATTTGTAGAATTTTCAAAATTAAAATTCTTTTTTCCATCTTCGAACATTATTTTGATACTACAATCGTCCGGTAAATGATAGTGTCTCGGTTTACGACAGTTGCGTTTTTGTAAATTTTTTTTTCAAAATTAAATTTTTTTTCAAAATTTAAATTTTTTGTCGAAGCCTTAGATGAGGTGAACTCGACTATAGTTGTTCGACCGTAATTGAAATTAGTTTTTTGAATATTTTATTTAATAATTTTTGTGAGCTCTTAAGCTGGACTGACAGTCGGTATAGGTGCCACTGTGCACTGCCAGCTTCATCTCTTTTCGTGAATCCTGGATCCAAACTTTACATTGTGTTCGCAGTGGGCCTGTTGGTGTTCGTGGTCTACTGGTACTTCAGTAGGGGACAACCGCCTTGTTCCTTCCCCAACTATACAACCAGCTCCTCTGCTTCAACTGTTATGTTTATGAAATTGATCTATAAATAATTTTTTTTACAAGCCGATCTAATAATTGAATTTTTCAATATATTTTAAGCATTAAATATTTCTGAATCTATTATTTCAATATTTTTGATTTTTTTTTGTGCGAATACTCATTTTTACTGAATTCAAAAAAAAAATTTATTTTTTTTTGCCATTGGATTATTTTGTGTTTCAAATCACCTTAAAATTGAAAAAAAAAAAAAAAAAAACCCTAGTTCTCTTTAAATTGAACAATTTATTGGAGTTCTCGTTTAATTTTAACTTAATTGAATTTTTAGTGTTTCAAATCACGGCAAAATTGAATTTGAATCGTATCATCTACAATTTTTGAATCTTCTGCGTAACGCTTTTCAAAATGTCTGGCCGTCGACGTGGTCAAAAGAAGGCCAACACCAGTCTTCGAGGTAGGGTTCTAAGATCGCACCTTCGCTCAAACTCATGGGCTGACCTCAGAGATGAACCGGAGACCCCAAATGGTAGCCATTCGATAGAGGATGAAGGAGCTGGCTCACTACAGGCTCAAACTGAGACGCAGGGAGCCAAGAGGAAGTCCGATCTAAATCTACCCCAACCCTCACCTCAGATTCGGCAATCTTTAGGTAATGACAACTGCGAGTTGATGTCGGATTACATTGAGGATGTCGTAACAGCTATGGTGGGAGCGCAGCGATCTCAGGATTTTCGATTCCTCAGCGGTGAACTGGAGAGAATGCGAGTGACATTGCGGGAAGAGGTTACAACCATCCTCCGCGAAACCCTTGCGTCAGCCCCGACACCTGAGGTAGGCAGATCTTCCCATCATCGAGAAGGTGGCCCACTTGGAAGCTATCCAGCCCAGGCTGACCCACATGCAAGACCGGCTGGAGCATCTGACCACTCGCCTTCCCACAATCGTTACCCGTCGAATTTAGAACCCTCACGGCTACCATCTGCACAGCTTCCAGGATCAACCTCAACCCGACATCCTGCACCTCCGGAAGGCCCATCCCTTCACCGACCTGGTCAAAACAATGCAGACAATTTCCTCCGTCGCCTTGACGACCTCTCCCTTAGTGACCCCGTTTCCAATTCCAGATCAGCTCCGCGACTTTCTGGATTTGGATACCGATCTCTGAACTACGACAAATGGGGATTGAAGTTCGACAACCGCAATATGTCGGTAGACGACTTCCTGTTCCGGTTGGAAAGACTACGGGTGAGTTATAAAGCCACCTGGGATGATGTCGCTATCAATTTCCATCAGTTTATCGCAGGCCCCGTGGAAACTTGGTTCTGGGCTTTTCTCAAAACCAACCCCGATGTTCCCTGGCTGGTGTTGAAAAATGCCATGATAGAGCACTTCCGGAGTCTGGAAACTGATTCTGAGCTCTCAAGACGCCTCTACGACCGCCATCAAGGAGCGAACGAAACTTTCGATGATTTCTACCTTGCGGTCCAGCAACTGAACTGCCGTCTTAGAGTTCCCAAAACGGATGCGGAGATCATTGACGTCCTCAAGAACAATGTGAGAAAGCAGATGGGTCTATTGATGATCACTTTCGAAACCAACTCCCTCGCAGACATGGTTCACGTGTGCCGTAAGGTAGAAAAGTACTTGGTGGATCGAGAAGCCGCGTTCCAGAGGACCCGTCCCATACCCCCACCACGTCGCAATGCGGTCTCGGAGCTAGCTGCAGGAGAACATGATGAAGAAGATTCGCGAGTGCCCGAAATCGAAGCCTTCCACACTAAAAGAGAAAGGGACACTCGCAATTACACTTGCTGGAATTGCAAAGGTCGCGGCCATTCGTTCTTCGAATGCCCAGACCCACAGAGAGCCCTTTTCTGTTTTAAGTGTGGATGGGAAAATACCACCAGTCCCGAATGTCCACGATGCTCGGGAAACGAGCCGAAGAGCAATCCAAGGTTCCGGGGGAATTGTTCTTCGGAGAAGACCCCGGAGACCTCCTGAATCAACCCACCCAAACCCAACACCTTAACACCAGTTCCAGTCCAGCCTCCGACGATGTTCGATCCCACCAGCCAGCTCCAGCCGTCAGCATCCTCCCACGACCTCCTCAACACCGTGACGAAGAACCCAAAGCATCGCCACCTCGTTTGAGACCCATCCTGCCATTGCACGAACGTCTGCACAATTACTATGAGGCCAGGAAGCGGATATTTGGCACAAAAGGGATGGCTGTCTCGGAAAAGGTGGACCGACTGAGGAAGAAGTTTCTGGAGAAGAAGAAAGCCTATAAAGCCATAGAAGCGACCACCCTATGCAGCTCGGATGACTTACGACCTTATGCAAACGTCACCATTTTTGGAGAGTCTGTCCTAGGACTATTGGACAGTGGAGCCAGCATAAGTTGCCTAGGTGTCGAGCGACCGGAGTTCCTGAAGAAACATGGCCGAAACTTCACCAAACTTTCTTCTGAGGTCAAAACAGCTGATGGAAATCAACAACGCATAATAGGAAAGTTCTATGCGGATATTTGCTACAAAGGGATGACGGAAACAATGCCACTGTATCTGGTTCCATCTCTGAAGCAGAAACTGTACCTAGGAATCGACTTCTGGAAGGAATTCCGCATTGCTCCTCAGTTTATCTCTGAACTTTCAATGGTTCAGTGCCCAGTCGAGAAGTATGTGGATCCAAACGCTCACGAACTCACCTTAGAGCAGTCCAAACGGTTAAAAGATGCCATTAAATTGTTTCCGTCCTCTGCCATACAAGGCTTAGGAAAAACATCTCTAGAGGTACATACTATTGATACAGGTAATGCAGAGCCCATTAAGCAACGTCATTACCCGGTTTCTCCAGCGGTACAGAAACTCCTATATAAGGAGTTGGAGCGCATGCTTGAACTTGGAGTGATCGAAGAGAGCAACAGCGCCTGGAGCTCTCCTGTAGTTCTAGTTCGTAAGCCCGGCAAAAATCGCTTGTGCTTGGACTACAGGAGAGTCAATGCGAAAACCAAGAAGGATGCGTATCCACTTTCTCATATAGGGGGATTGCTATCGCGTCTGCAGGATACTCGTTACATTTCGAGGGTGGATCTTAAAGACGCATTTTGGCAGATCCCGCTGGAGAAAGAATCCCGAGAAAAGACGGCGTTTACTGTGCCCGGCATGCCCCTGTTGCAGTTTACTGTCATGCCCTTTGGCCTCTGCAATGCTCCACAACGCATGGTCAGATTGATGGACAAAGTGGTACCACACCAACTGCGAGAACAAATCTTTCCGTACTTGGATGACCTCTTGGTAGTTTCGAGCACATTCGATGAGCATGTGGAGCTATTGAAAGTTTTGGCCGGTCGCCTGAAGGAAGCAGGATTGACGATGAACGTCCAGAAGTCGAAATTCTGCTTCAAGGAGTTGAAGTACCTAGGCTACATTGTTGGAGTAGGCTGCCTGAA
The DNA here is from genome assembly GCA_951217065.1 of Baccha elongata. Taxonomy (NCBI): domain Eukaryota; kingdom Metazoa; phylum Arthropoda; class Insecta; order Diptera; family Syrphidae; genus Baccha; species Baccha elongata. The sequence goes on from CATNUY010000331.1 coordinate 601,088, forward strand.
GACGGACCCAGATAAAGCAGCCATTGCTGATTTTCCTGTTCCGACTACATCTAGGCAAGTCCGACGCTTCCTGGGACTCGCAGGATGGTACAGACGTTTCGTGCGGTATTATTCAACGCTTGCGGCACCGATTTCAGACACTCTGAAGAAGGGGAAGAAGTTCGAGTTCAACGAGGCTGCGTTGGAGTCCTTCAACCTTCTCAAAGAGGCCCTGACATCCCAGCCTGTGTTGGTTCACCCGGATTTCACGAAGGAGTTCATCATCCAGTGTGACGCATCCGACACAGGAGTCGGCTGCTTTCTGAGTCAGGTTGACGAGAGTGGTAGTGAACGTCCAATCTACTATCACTCACAGAAGCTCAACACAGCCCAGCGCAACTATAGCGTTACCGAGCGTGAGTGCCTTGCTGCTGTCATGGGAGTGCAGAAGTTCCGTGGCTATGCAGAGGGACACCCTTTCAGGATAGTGACCGACCATGCGAGCCTAAAGTGGCTGATGGGACAAAAAGAGATGAGTGGACGGTTAGCGCGATGGAGCTTAAAGCTGCAGGGATTCGACTTCAACATCGAGCATCGCAAGAGTACCCTAAACGTTGTGCCTGATGCACTTTCACGGGTGCATCAGGTAGATGCACTGGGTTGCGATGTCTCGCAGCTGGAAGATCCTCACGATGTTCTGCATATCGACCTTGAGGACCCAAGTTTTAAATCTTCGGAATACCTCAAGATCATTAAAGACATCGAAGAACAAAAAGAAACGCTACATGACCTTCAGGTCTCGGAAAATTTCGTGTATAAGAAGGTCAAACATTGCACAGGGAATCCTGTAGAGGACGACCTTATTTGAAAGCTTTGGGTCCCTGAACCGCTAACCGACCGCTTAATTTCACTGGCTCATCGACCACCTAGGGCTTCGCATGGTGGAATCGCGAAAACCCTATACCGGCTGCAGCAACGATTCTTCTGGCCTAATATGGCAGCGCAAGTCAAGGTCTTCTTGGAAAAGTGCGACATCTGCAAGGCCTCGAAAGCTCCAAATGTCACCCTTAGGCCTCCTATGGGTAAAGCATTTGTAGCCGAGCGACCCTTTCAGATGTTGTACATCGACTTTTTGGGCCCGTACCCACGCTCGCGAGACGGAAACACTCACATAGTAGTAGTACTGGACCAGCTGACTAAGTTCGTGCTGATAGAGGCTATTCGTAGGGCGACAACGGACATTGTGCTGAAGGTTCTCTACGAAAAGGTATTTTGCGTATTTGGCGTCCCCGAAACTTTATTGTCGGACAACGGGAAGCAATTCGTCAGCCGAGTTTCAAAAAACCATGGACACCTACGGTATAACTCACGTTCGGACCGCTGTTTACTCACCACAGGCAAATGCTAGCGAGCGGGTAAACCGGTCTATTCTCGCCGCTATCCGAGGATATATCGACAGCGACCAGAGAAACTGGGACAGACAACTGCCAGCCATAGCCAGTGCCCTTCGAACAACAATCCACTCAGCCATCAACATGTCGCCCTACGAAGCGCTCTTCGGTCAAGGTTGCCTGGAACACGGAACCGACTACAAAATCTTAAGGAAATTGAATGCCCTCAACAATTCCGGAATCGACATTGTCCCAAAGTCCGCAAGGATGAACATCATCCACTCCTACCTGAAAACGTCCTTGGCTAACGCCCATTCTCAATACGAAAACGCGTATAACTTACGGAGCAAAAGCGCAAAGTTTGCCGTGGGAGACGTAGTGTTCCGGAGGAACTTCGCGCTCAGCGAGAAGTCGAAGAAGTTCTGTGCAAAACTGGGCCCAAAGATCCTCAAGATGAGGGTGGGTCGTCTAGTGGGTAACAACCTATACGAGCTGGAGGACATGGCAGGAAAGAAGGCGGGGGTTTACCATGCTAAAGACTTAAAAAAATAACAAAAACAAACAAAACAAGAAAATTTATAAGCCCGGCTAGCAGCCTGTGCATGAGACTCTTCAAAGGACATCGTTCCTTTTCTTCTTCTTTCGACTCAATCATAAACTCGCCGAAATAAGAAGTTTTGTGGGGAACGGCACATTAATAAACAATAACAAAAAAAAAAAAAAAAAACAAATAAAACTTATAATAATATTCACCCTAACATAATACTTACCTCCTTATAATAGTTACAATAACAACATAATAAAACATACTTACCTAAAAATAATATAATTGTACCTATAAAATAAAATAAAAAGAAATAATATATAATAATATACTTACCTTATTAACACATCAATAACAAACATAACAACAACAACAATAATATAAACAACAACAATAATACAAACAACAATAATAATACAAATAACAATAATAATACAAATATAAACAATAATATAACATAAAATAATAATTCGAATATCAAAATAACAAAAAAAGAACATAATCGACCGACCCGCAGTGTCAATTTAATGCGACACAAAAATATGCCAAAATTTAACAACAACAAATACACATCATTGCATAGTTTTTTCATAATAATTTTTTTCTTCTACGAAGTACCGCTGCCCACCATATATTATGCTAAGCATAACAACGATGTGCTGGGTATTGGAGAAACTCATCCATCACCACACAACTTGTGCTTGCAGAAAATTTTAACTGCTAAATGGTATGATTCTATATCAAGGGCAGAATTCTTGTTGCCGAAAGTTAGCGGAGTATATGGGCTGATCGTATACAACGGGTCAACTTAAGCATAGGTGAAGAAAAAAAGAAACGTATGCAAGTGCAGGTTGTGTGGTGATGGATGATTTTGGGAGTTGATAAGAAGCATTCATTCGGGGCGGTTGAAATAAAAATTTAAAAAAATAAGAAAACTTAAGGAAAGACAGATAGTAAACGAAGTGTTTTTGCGTAGGGCCTGTGGGTCGTGTTCTTTTTCCTCGATTTTTTTCACTCGAACCTGAAAGAAAATAAAAGAAAAGAAAATGGGTGAAATAAATTAAAAATAAGTGCCAAAAATCGGTTATAAATATATATAATAAATATTAATTGGAAAAGTTAAATCAAAACTTAAATTAAATAAATGAAACAAATAAACAAATAAAAACTCCCTTTTTTAACTTTTTCCACGAAAATTTACTATATTTAATTTAATTTACTATAAATCACGTTTGGGCGCCAAAAATTTTTGTAAGGAGAATTTTCCTTCGATATTAATAAGAACGCACTCGAAACCTCTTCTTTTAATTATTTTTTAACGGCTGTATTTATTCAATTTCATTTAGGGTTCTTATAGCTTGAGCTTTACGTACATAGCTCAAAAATACAAATACCATCAAATAGTTTACATAATACATAGAGAAAAAATATGGCCGCAGAAGGCGGGAAATTTAAAATTCCAGATTTATTATTTACTTGTTACTTATCATCCAAAAAGTATGCAATATAAATTTAAATTTAAGTTTTAAGAAAGATTATCGCATTTACATAAAATAAACGTTAATTATTGCTCCAACAACCAGTGTTTGCCTATTAATTTCGTGTTGCCGATTAAATATAAGCGCATAGAAGCGTTTTTGATTTTTCAAATTATAATATAATTTTACAAAATTGTATCATTCAATTGAAAATCACAAGATTTTTTATCGGTGCAGGAGTCAAAATAAAAAATAAAACACATTTTAAGCTTTCGGCAATAAAACTGTCAGTTCTTTATTTATTTTCACCTTATAGTAACATTTAAATATTGTTTATATATATAGATTGATTGCATTCAGCTTACATTTATATCACCATTCACCAACTATTATATCGGGAAGTGAATGCGTGTACATTGTGCATTGCATATGCATTGTAAAAACTAAAACTTTGAGAAATATGTTTTCATCTGTTTAGTCAAGGCCGGGAACGGATACATGTTGCCATGGACCCTAAGAGTCAAATATTAATCGAATTGTATAGATGCTAAGTTAAAATATACTTACTGGAACACTAAAATGCCAACCGGCACCAGCTGGATTTTCTTTGGTAATACTGCAACGTTTACAAATAATTCCGTTTAAGGAAGTAGCCCAAACTTCATTTCCCACTGAAATAGATTTAAATCCTACAATAGTTTCACTATGCGGAGGTGTGTTTGGAATGTTAGGCAAGAACTGCCAATTTGATCCTTCTGGAAAAGTCTTGGACACTTCTTTGCGAACAGCTAAGCGATTATTAGAATCAAGAGCCCAAACTCCTTTCTCTCCAGCGGATATAAGTTTAAAAGTTACTCCTGGAGAAGTTTCAATTGCCTGCCAGGTGTCACCCAATACATTTTTGGAGCTTATACCACATCTAAAATAAATTATTCCATTCTTACCAACAACCCACACTTTTCTCTTTGGGCATATACTTAAAGAGATAAAAGGTTGTTCGCCGGGAATATGCTGCCAAGATTCGCCCTTAGGATTTGATTGACTCACTCCGTTTCTTACCAAAACATCTCCATTAATAGCGACTGCCCACAGTGTGATTAAATCATCAGTAGAATCGTTAAGGCGCAGACCAGAAATGTCAATAATTTTTAAATTTCCAAGTTCTTGCCAGGGCCCACTTGTTACATGTCGACATTTTTTCAACCAACGCCTTCGGCGTACACAATCTGCAATTTTTTTTGTACCATGGTATGATGCGGGAAAATCCACTGCATATTGCCAACCATCCGAGTCAACTCCACCAGGCACATTAAAATCAACCATCCAATCGGATATCCATTCACAATGTCTGGATAAAAGTTTTGTGTGTTCTTTACTTCTCTTATGTTTTCCAGTAACATCACTCCACATATTTCTATCGGTTGGTAGACCTTTTGTGGTATATCCACTAAGGGGATTCCATCTTTGGTTTTCATAAACATAGTAGATATGAGTATCAGTCATCGTATTTATCTTACCACAGCTACTTTCGAGATCTTTTAGGAAAGTTCCACCCCAACCACCATTGTAAACCCATGCCGTACTGTCGCAACTGATGCCCCATACAACACCATCGTCACAAGAAAATACTTTTTTAATGTGACCTCCAATTTGACGCCAAAACACATCACGTAACGGAATTATGACTGATGGACATTGGTAAATTATGTTTAAAAGTTTAACTCGTCCGCTAACGTATAAACATGTCACAGCATCTGGTTCAATATGGTGTTGGAAGTCCGTAAAAAATTCATCATTTATAAAAATATTGTAGCCAACAGATGTTGATCTGAAATAAAAGAAAACAAAATATATAGATATTTAGTGGGTGCGTTTAAAGTAAAAGTGAAACTGAAGGAAGAAACTAACTTTAAAGTCAATCAAATATGAACGGAAAGTTCTGGGTCCAAATTGCAACCTACATATGTAACTAGGAGCTCGTTAAAGTAATGTAACAAATCGGTATAGTCACTTAGGTGAACAAGTTCTCGTTAACGTAATTGCGTATCGTTACCGAGTGCTTGACCATATAAGTTCACTACTTTTTGGGTAATTTTGGACACGTATATTTGACACATATTAATAGGAAAATTACTGCACAGGTGCGTTAATAAAGCTTAAATATTAAATGATTCAAACATGCTTGACACAACTTTTTCTTGACGGATGCGTGATGCAAGCTACACTTATAAAACTAATTTAATATATCAAATAACATTAATAATTATAAATATGAATTGTTTTATTCTGTATAAGCTTACCGAATTTTGAGTACAAACATTGCTCCTGGTGAGAAAACCATGTTAGGGTTTCGAGTTTCAGAAGACCATTCTGAGTTTTCCATTGAATTCAATACAATAACATCTTCGTTAAATCTATAATTAAACAATATTCCAAGCATTAAATAAGTTCCACAATATTTGTAGGCTTATAACAATATATTTAATACTAGCAGGTACCCGTGTGTTGCTACGGCGCTTCGGAATAAACTCAAATATATATAAATTTTGACTTCCTATAAATTCTGATCATCATTGATCGAAATTTTTAACTACATTTATACCAATTTTTAATGATCAATTAATTCGAATCATCCTTGATAGAAATTTTTAACTACATTTATACAATTTTTTTAATAATCAATTAATAAATCGTTTTTTCAGAATAAAAACCTCCCACAGAAACCGTAACTTTTCCGGTCGCGTTTTTTAACAGTTAAAAAGTACCTGTATAGCCCGTTTCGCGAGTTCAAGGGATTTTAACTTCCAGATCATTTGTCCCACGGGAATAGTTACAAAAAGTTACATCTCTTTTAATCCAATGTCTCATCCATCTACTTTCTCGATTTTATATAAATTCGTTCAATGGACTTGGAAGCGAAATAAACACCCAATTATATATAATTTTTTCACATCTAAGCTCTCAGTGATAAAAACACAATATCTGTTGGTCCAGTCCCTCATTCATTTACTTTTCATTCATTCAAATCCGTTCTGTGGTTGCGGCTTGAAAGCCGAACTAATATATCTCCAATTCACATTCGCTAGCCGGGTTTACTACACGGTTAAAGTGTAAAAACATTTGTAATCTGAACAAAAAATCAAACAGCAAACCTATAAACATAACCAAGTCAGTATTTATTAATAAATAATTTGCTGTGTGAAAAAAAGAAAAAAATCTATCCATAGGAACCGTACATTCTCGGGCCAAATTTCATCCAGATCCGTTCAGCCGTTCTGGCTTGATTGAGTAACATACACTGTCCCTGTGTAGGATACAATTGTTACTGCAATCTCAGAGGAACCCACATTTTTTAGTTATGAAAAGAAGCCTGTTTCATTTTCTTAAACAAAAACTACCACTATGCATAAAATCATGACGATCCTTTGCTCTGTGAAAAACAGAAAAAATCTTTCCCATAGGAGCCATACATTTTTCCGGGAAAAAAGGAGCCTATGTAGCTATTTTATAAAACAATGAACACCGCCAACTATCGGACACACTATGCTAAGAACTTTTCTTATGGTGTGACACACAATTTTATTCATTACGATGAAACCGTTTTTGAGTTTTAATACTTTTTTTAGTAAAATCATCATTTGAAGTAGTCAATTTGCAAAAATTCTGTTGGAAATTAAGCATCAATTGTTATTTTTTCAATTTCTAACCCCAGTTTAGTAATTGTTGTAAGAAACATGTTAAAATGGATAATTTTGTATTAGAAAGTGTTGAACTGGCATTAACTGCAATGTTTAACAGAAATTACCTGATGATTAAGAAGTGCTACACTAAAGAAATTTTGATTTTTTCGATGAACTTGCTCCAAGAAAGAAATGCTCCATGAAGAACTATTTTAAAACGATACACTTTCTTAGCGTATGAAACAATGAAATAAGAGTAAAATGATTTTTCCAACGATCTAATTACCATATGTAGAAGTTTTGCATTAATGTTTTATACCAACGTAATTCACTAATTCAAACTGAAGTAATTAAGAGGCTTTACATATCAAAAGAGCGATAAAACATAATAAATGCAGACAAATGCAATTCTTTACCATCTTATTTCAATCAAACTAACCTCTTCAATATGAACTGAATCGATTGAGGGGCATCACCTATCAAAAGACCGACAAATTATAAGAAATGCAAAAAAATTCAATTTTCACCATCTGATTTCTTAATTTTTTTTTCTCTAAGACCTGTATTGAAACGAACCAAACTTAAACAAAAATGCATTAAAATTGATCCAGCCGTTTTCTAGTTTTAGCGAGACTAACACAAATAGGAATTGATTTGTATCTATAAGATAAAAGTAATATAATATAATCGGCCCTATCGAGGTATCTATTTGGAACAGAAAATTGTCCGATTTCATACAAATCCTTTTATGAAACTTTCAAAAATTTCGCTTAAAAACACTTGATCCTAGTTCCACCCGAAATGCTATTGTCCTTTGGGAAAAATATTTCCTGCAAAAATCTTGCAATACTTATAAAATCCGTTCCGAACGGATACCTCGGTAGAGCTGAATGTAATTTATTAAATCACTTACTGCCTTATTAATAAAAAAATAAACTGTGATTTTAAGTACAATTTTCAAGAAAACCAATTCATGTATTACTTATGTTCTGGAACCATCTGAAACAGTAAGTAATGTTTCAGAGTTTTAAGATAGGTTTGGCTATTTATTGACCACAAAACTTCAATACTAACTAAAAACAACATTTTATTAACTTTTATTCAATAGTGTATTAATTTGTGTTTTTTCGTACTAAAAACTGTCTTTAGAGAGCTCAAGGTAGAAAGAAAAGCTAAAAGAGATACAAAAAAAAAACTTTAAGAACACCAATCGATATTGTTAAAAACAGAACAGAGGAACAATATTGCGGACTTAAAATCACAGTTTGTTTTGTAAGTGTCAAACATTTATAGCTTGCTGATGACAGGTAGTTCGCACTGAATATTCCGCAAATGCGAATCTGTCCAACCACAAAGTGACAAAGCTCAAAACTGAGCAAAACCATAAAACAAAAAGAAGCATTAAACTTCAAAAAGACCAAAAGAGCCAAAATATCACTATCTTTAAATTATAAAAATAATTGGTCAAATACACAAAACAATAAAAAGAACTTAAATTTCAGGTTTGACAAGAAAATTTATGAAAAATGCAACAAGAGCACATTTTTAGATAGAACTGGAAAATGTAATGTCCTCCTATGTATACAGTTTCCAGAAACATTTGATTTTCCTTAAAAAAATTGATAATTTGTTTCGAGATTTGGATATGTTTGTGGGCAATCGAACATAAAACAAGATCCAACTTTAAAAGCCAATACAACTTTACGAACATACCCCTAGCGAGATACATGAATTTATCATTCGAATGAAAGTCGAAAATTTATGGGCAGTGAGATTTGGCTTCTCCTTTTATCGGTAGTGATACACAGTGAGATTTTTGTATGGAAAATCGAACTTCACTACGTATAGCTTTTTCAAAATAACACGGCTAATTCTCTTTCTTTTATTAAATTTTTCGGCGAAGAAGTTGAGGTAGGACTAATTTCCTTAGGTTTTTGACAGTGACAAATGGGTTTTTCAACGACATTTTTCAATAACTGTTTCCAATCACTAAAAATATCTAGGCGTATTATTCAACTATAATATGCTCCGTGGCGTAGTGGTTATTGTGTCGAACTCAGTCGATCTTCAGCTGTGAAAGTGTACGGACGTGTTTACGACTTTCTCAGTATAAAAAATAATTTCCAAGTGTGTTCAATTGAATTAAATTCATTAATAGTTTAAATGCACTCACTGCACAATTAACTGGCAATTTGCCAAGTAAAATTAAAAGGCAAGTTAGCCTAGTGCGTAGCGTGGCCGACGACAGTCGTTCAGCAACCGTGGAAGAGTGCACATCGTTGGCGACTTTCACTGTGTTCATTTCAACTAGAGACCCGAGTGTTTAAAGTAGATATTTTAACCTACCATTTTCAAGTGGCAAGTTAGCCTAGGTGGTAGAGTGGCAGACTGATTTCAGAAATCAGAAACTATCCTGTTTAGAACCCTTTTGTCTAAGGCTTCTAGGGATACAAGAAAGAACTGGAGAAATCTAGTGATCGTTGGACCAAGTGGACATCCACTGGCGAGTAAAGATGTAGTAAAGTACCTTGGTATCTGGCTAGATCAGTATCTATATTTCAATCGATATATAGATGCTGCTCTGGCCAGAGCTAGGGGAGCGTTTGCTCTGACAAGACGGTTGTTTTATAGCAGCCGCCTTGAAAACAGGGTGAAGGTGATTTGCTACATGGCCCTCATCCGGCCGATGATTGCCTATGGGTGTGGTTTAACGTTGCCCCATCTCAAATGGAAAAGATTCGGGTGTTTGAGAGGCAGTGTCTTAGGACCTGTCTTGGATTACACAGAACAGCAGAGTCGGAGTACAAACATTATTATGCCAACGAGGTCTTATACAACGGGGCCAATATAAACAGGATAGATAACTTTTTAATTAAGCTGATTCGGCGTCACATTGCAAGAGCGATGACCTCAGCCAATGGACTTATTTTCGGGGCTTATTACCCCAGCGAAGAATATAGTGAGAGCGTTTGTCTTAACGGTTTCATCCCGCCCGAGACATTCCTCTATTTAGACAGTCGGGGGCTGATACAGGATAGATTGGCGGTTCCGTTAATCTACCACGTCGGCCGTAGAACTGTGGATCGGCGAATCTTGTATGATCGAGACATCGGCTCTGGGAACGGAGAGTCTGCGGTTCAGTAGAGCTGTGCCCCTTCGGGACAGAAAGGACTTGGATAAGCAAGTTAAACAATTCTGGTGGTTGGGTGACCACCTTGATATTGATGGTTAGTCAAAGTTGTTGCCTTGGCCGACCTACGTATTTTTAAGTATAATAGGTATATTTTATGTAGGACAGTGGTGGCACCAAAAAAAAATATAAAACACATAAACTGCATCTGTTGGTGTGTATGTGCATTTGGCGCTGTTTAATATGTATATATATTAATACATACATATTTCTAAGCGTGTGTGCATATATGCATTGGCTGTTCTAGTTTTAAGTTATTTTAAGTATTTTTAAGTAGTTTTAAGTTATGTACGTATATTTACGTATATTTTAGTTTTATTTAGGTTAGTTTAGTTTTATTTAGGTTGTTGAAATCATTAAAAAACCGACCAATATAATAAGTACACGATTTTAGTCAACTAAAATGCTGACACGCTGGGAATCGGATTTTCTGCTTTTCCCACATAACATCAGTGTTGATCATTTTTTGTATACTAATTAATATTAGGTTTATTATATCATCACATTACCTATTTATGTATATCACAATCCCCCCAAAACGCGTGAGACCAGACACACAAAATGTATAATAATAATAAAAGGTTAACATCTTGTCTCACGCGTTTGAAACCCAATCCTCTAGCTGCCCGTTCGATTGGGTACATATTTTTCACAACTATGACTTGGCGAGAAATGTGTACCTAAAGTTCGTGGCAGTTGCTTCTACAATTCCATCCGTTAACGACAGTTAAACACAATCCATTAACATTTTTACATTTCTTAAGATAAAGAATTTTGAAAACAAAATAAAATACATTTTGAAATAAACATTGAATAAACATTTGAAAACAAAATAAAATACATTTTGAAATAAACATTGGCGACCGTGACAGGACTTAACTAAAAAGAGTTTAGTGGCCTGTAAAACAAACTATAAAAAAAAAATAAAACGAACTACATATCAGTTCTTAGTGTGTTGTTGTTAGTGAAGTGAATTTAAAATAAAAAAAAAAAAAAAAAAATATATAATCATAAACATGACATTATCGATGGAGCAACTCGCCGATCACCAAGAAAAAATTGGCAAGGAGATAGTCGTTCTCGCCAGGAACTATGGAAAAGATGGTGCTGCGAGAAAAACCTTGATATATCTTCAACAAAGGTGGAAAACCCTGGACGAACTTTGGGAAAAATTTGATAACGCAGACAGCGAAATCAGAGACAATCATCCGGACGTTCAGGATCATGAGTATTTCACCAACGAGTATTTTGACCAAATAAACAAAATATACACAATTATGAAAGACGACATAATGCGTCGACTCGAAGCTGAGCAGAAGGATGAGCAGACGGAGCCACCATCAGGACCGAATGCAGAACAGCCAATTGCAAGGCCTTCAACGTCGGATACGTCCCAAGCAGGACAACCATCAGAAAAGTCCCAAGCAGGACAACCAGCATCGTCCCCAGCAGGACTATCAACCGGGGTATCTAAACCACAATTTTCAAATCATTCTAAACCTACAACACCTCTGACCATGGAAAATAAATTTCGATTGATTGCTAAAATTTATCAAGCATCTCTCAACAAGTGCTCCATGGATTTGAAAAACATTTCTCCGCAAGAGTATATCATCAAAACAAAAACTCTTACGCGTAATTGGGAGGAGTTAACAGCGGCATATCAACGACTTGGGGACGGTGCAGATGCAGTGGACATAGAGCTGTATTTTGACCTCCAAGAACAACTCGATCTCAAAATATCATGTCTACCAAGTGCTTCTGCACTGAATGAAACCACCAATGCTTCAATGCAGTCGGCAGCAATAAATCTGCCGAAATTAGAGATACCAAAATTCGATGGAAGCTATCTCAATTGGCCACAGTTTTATGATTTATATACACAAATGGTACACAAGCAACCTATCTCACCAGCTCAGAAGCTTTATTTTCTGAGAGCTAACGTCGCCGGAGATGCCCACAGTTTAATTCAACACTTTCATGCAACGGACAGCAACTATGAGGTGGCATGGAAAACACTGGTGGATAGATTTAACAACAAACGGTTATTGTTAACCGCTCAGCTCAACAGGCTGCTTCAACAATCTAGTGTAGTAGATAACACTAAAAGTTTAAAAAGGCTGCATGATACAACCAAAGAAGTGTTGCAAGCCATTAACAATCTTGGCTATGACACCACAGGATGGGACCCGCTACTTGTCCATTTGCTATCAGAAAGAATGGACAAGGACACAAGAATGCTATTCGAAGAATCCCTTGATGCACCGAGAAGCTGTCCAACAATGAAGCAGCTTCTAGAATTCTTAGAAGGAAGGTTCCAGACCCTAGAAGCTGTGAGCCGAGAGGACAAAAGGAAAGTGGCGGTGACGGTAACCGAGAAGCCAAGGGAAGTTAATTTTAAGTTATGTGTATTTTGCAAGTCAGTTAATCATAAGATATTTAATTGTAAAAAATTTCTCAATCTTTCAGTAGAAGAACGGAATCAGGGGGTGCGAAGGCTTCAACTCTGCACCAACTGTCTTCAAGCAGGACATCCTCTTTCAGCGTGTCAGCTGAGAAATTGCAAAACTTGCGGCGGTAAACACAACACCTTGCTGCATTATACGACTTCTAAAGCAGCCGAACCCAAGCAACACTTAAGTGGTAAGTCGTGTACTTTTCATATTGGTCGGGGGGATGAACTCCCATCAGGTTCATCGGGTAATACTTCATTAGGGGTTAGCACACAAAGACGCCAAGTTCATCTTGCTACCGCCATTGTAAATCTCATAGCTGAAAATGGTATGCGAATTCCATGCAGAGCTATGCTCGATTCTGGATCTCAATTACATTTCATTACAGCATCTATAGCTCAGCAGCTGGGCTGTAAAAAGCGGAGAATGGATATTCCAATAAGTGGAATCGGGGGTAAAGAAGATCATTCCAATTTTATCATTGACGTCTCAATAGAATCAAGAACCTCTTCATATAGGTCAACTATTGAGGCAAGCATCATGCCAAAAATAAGCGATTACAAAGCAACCTTTAATACAAATTTACGAAATTGGGTACTGCCTCCGAATATCATTCTTGCTGATCCAGGATCTATTGATTCGCACCGTATCGATTTGTTGATTGGTGCCGAAATTTTCTTTGATCTTCTGTTACCAGGAGAATTCAAAGTTGCAGCAAATATTCCTATTTTGCGAAACAGCAAATTAGGTTGGCTAATAGCAGGTAGCGCCATGGACACAGTTCCAAAATCATTCTGTCATCAAGTGACAAAACCGACCCTAAGTTCATTAGATAAACTTGTCCGATCATTTTGGGAAAGTGAATCTTTTGAAGGCGAATCAAAGGTATATAGTGAAGAAGAATTCAAGTGCGAAGAGCATTTTAAAAATAATGTGACCACCACAGCAAATGCTCAATTTGAAGTTCGACTTCCTTTTAAACACGATCCTACTAAATTACTAGGAAATTCTCGTCAAGTAGCCACTAAGCGTTTTTATTCATTGGAAAGAAAACTTGAACGTAACAATGAACTAAAGGAGTCCTATGTAAAATTCATGAACGAATATGAACGTTTAGGTCATATGAGCCCAATATTGTCAGAAAATGACATACCAAAATCAAATTTTTTCCTTCCACACCACTGTGTGCTTAAACCTGAGAGTTCTTCAACGAAACTCCGGGTAGTTTTTGATGCTTCTGCAAAAAGCACTTCGGGCCATTCACTAAATGATGCCCTTATGGTTGGTCCAACAGTCCAATCTGACTTATTTTCTGTCATTTGCAACTTCAGATTGCATCAGTATGTATTTACTGGGGATATAAGCAAAATGTATAGACAAATATTAATCAACCCAAATGATAAGGCTTATCAACTTATATTATGGAGGGCTGACATTAACAGTCCACTGAAAACTTATCAACTTAACACAGTAACATATGGAATGGCACCCGCATCTTATTTAGCAACAAGATGTTTAGTAAAGTTAGCTAATGACTTTCAGGATACATATCCCAAAGCATCAGCGACTATTTTAAATAACATTTACGTTGATGATTGCCTTACAGGCGCAGCTTCCATCAATGAAGCCAAGATGCTACTCGAGGAGACTGTTTCCTTATTAAAGCAGGGTAATTTCGATCTCACCAAATTTTGTGCAAACGATCCGCTTATTTTAAAGGAAATTCCTGAGGAAAACAAGGAGAAAATGTTAACCATTTACCAATCAGAGGTAATTAAAACTCTTGGTTTAATCTGGGAACCAACGTTAGACAAATTCAAATTCGTGTATAATTTTAAACCATTTACCAGCAATGAAAACTTGTCAAAACGCGACGTCCTTGCTGATTTGGCTAGATTTTTTGATCCATTGGGTCTTCTAGGACCAGTTATATTGCTCGGTAAAATATTTCTTCAAGAACTATGGAAATTGAAATATACTTGGGATGAAAATTTGCCAAATGATAGAGCCTCAAAATGGTTTAACTACTTATCTCAATTTTCAGAAATACAAAAATTAAGCATACCGCGATTCGCTTTAATTGATTCTGCGGACACAATTGAGGTACATGGATTTTCAGATAGCAGTCTAAATGCTTTTGGAGCATGCATATATTTGAAATCCATTGACAAAACTGGCAAGATTTGTACTCAATTGTTGTGTTCAAAATCTCGTGTTGTTTCTTTAAAAACAGTAAGCATTGCTAGATTAGAATTACAAGCGGCCGTGTTATTAGTAGAATTAGCACACAAAATAATGCGCACTATCCCTAAAAAAATTGACACAGTTCAATTTTATACTGACTCCACAACAGTATTGGCATGGGTAAAATCACCGTCATATACCTGGGAGACATACATTGCTAATCGTGTAGCGAAAATTCAAGCTATAACGGAACTAAAGCAATGGAATTATGTAAGAGGGGAGGTGAATCCGGCCGATCTTATATCACGGGGACAAGGGATGCTGGATTTAATCGAATCCAAAGTTTGGTTTGAAGGACCGGAATTCTTGAAAGAACCATTTAATATAAAAATGGATTACACAACTCCCATCGAAGTCCCTGGGCTTCGAAAGGTAAAAACTGTTTTGTTAAGCTCACAACAAATGAACTTTTTTACCTCTATACGACATAAAAACTCATTCTACACTTTGCAAAAAATATTCGCATATATTTATAGGTTTTTTATAAATTGTAAAAGGCGCATACATACGAATAAAAGCACTGGTGAGTTGACTGTAGAAGAGCTTCAAAACGGAACAGTTTGGATCTTGAGATTCACTCAGATGAATGCATTCCCTGACTATTACGTTGCACTCAGTCATGACAAACCTCTCAACATTAACTCTAAAATAAATTCATTAAGTCCATATTTTGATGAAACTACAAAATTAATACGTGTAGGAGGAAGACTTAAAAATTCTAAAATTCCTATCGGAGCTAAAAATCAAATATTGCTTCCTAAAAATCACATAATAACAACACTGTTGCTGGAACATACTCACAAAGAATATTTACATGCATCCCACAGAACACTTATATCAATTTCCAGACAACAATACTGGATCTTAAGTGCAGGCATAGAAGCACGTAAAGTTCTTTCCAGATGTGTGAAATGCTTTAGAGCAAAACCCAAGTCCATAGACCAATTAATGGGTAATCTACCCAAAGAGAGAGTAGTGCCTTCTCGCCCATTCTATTACTCTGGGGTAGATTTCTGTGGTCCAATAAAGACTCACTACAAAGTTCGAGGAAAGGCTCCAACAAAGTCGTATTTGGCAGTATTTGTTTGCTTTTCTACAAAAGCAGTTCATATTGAAGTAGTTGGAGATTTAACAACTGAGTCCTTTATAAACCGCTTAAAGCGATTTGTTGGTAGAAGAGGTGTATGCCACACTATATTTTGTGATAATGCCACAAATTTCGTCGGCGCCAAAAACCAATTAAAGGACTTGAAAGATTGGTTTAATCTTTCTGAAACACAATCCACAATCAATTTGAGTTGTTTAAGGTCGGGAATCAATTGGAAACACATCCCACCTAGATCACCCCACTTCGGAGGTCTTTGGGAAGCCGCAGTAAAATCGGCCAAAACATTGTTGTTAAAGTTCTTAGGACAGGCATCTCTCACCTATGAGGATCTTCTAACTGTCGTCATTCAAATTGAATCTATTCTCAATTCACGCCCACTCACTCCTATTTCATCAGACCCAAATGACTTGGAGTCTTTAACTCCAGGTCACTTTCTTATCGGTACTCCATTGACATCGCTTCCAGAACTTGACGTTAGTAATCAAAACATCTCAAGATTAAACAAATTTCGTCAGATTCAGCATATCCAACAGCACTTTTGGCAAAGATGGTCAGCTGAATACCTCCACCTTCTTCAGCAGAAGTTGAAGTGGAAGGTACAGTCACAAAATCTAGAGGCTGGAACAATGGTAGTGATAAAGGATCCAAACCTGCCTCCAATGAAATGGAAGCTGGGTCGTGTATCCGAAGTTGTCAAGGGTTTTGATGGATTAGTGCGAGTGGCAAGCGTCAAAACCGAAACTGGTATTTATCAACGGGCAATTCACAATCTATGTCCCTTACCAATTGACAATCAATGTGAAGTAAATCCATCCGAATCTGAGAAAAATGAATCCAGACGCATATTAAGAAGTGGTAAATCCATTCACAGTGGTTTACTATCAATTGTTCTCGCCATTTTCTTGTTATTACCCTTCGTATCATCTTTAGATGAACCAGTTAAAATGACCAAGTTTCAAGATGCCGCAGGTATATACTTCGAAGATATCGGTAGTGTTAGCACTGTAAGCAGCTTTTGGAACATTTATGTCTATTATAATTTATCATCATATTGGCAAGAGATTGGAGAAGTAAACTCTTATCTCAATCGCATTGATGAAAAATGAACTGAGAAATAATCCATATTGCTTGCCCACTTTGATCACGCTTCGACACAGAATGTCATCAATAGAGCAAAATAACGATCTTATCCACAATTATCACACCTCGCATAACAAACAGATTAGAATTGCTAGATCTCCTTTCAATTTTATAGGAAACGTGGCGCATACTCTGTTTGGAGTACTTGACCAGGATGATGCTAAAGAAATAGCAAACCAAATTTCTATGGTTCATCAGGATGAACAACATCTTTCCAATCTTTTAAAAAAACAAGCTTCAATTGCAGATTCCACCGTTAATCTTTTAAAACGGAGCAGTAAGCAACTTAATCAACAATATGGACACCTTAGAAACATTTTTGAAAAGGCTTTTAACGGCATTGAAAAACAACAGGAAATCACTGATATCAATCAACAGGTTTCTGCACTAACATCCTATTTAATTTTGATCATAACAAATCTTGAAAAAATACAAGATACTTTACTTGATGTACTTCTCAGTCTAAACAATGCAAAAATCAATCCTTATTTTATCTCACCCACACAATTTATTGATCAACTTCAACTAATAAGAAATAATTTACCACCTCACCTTAATCTTCCCAAAGCATCTGTTCTGGATATGTTCAAAGTATCTTCAGTCAAAGGACGTAGTTTAAACGACTCAATAATTTTTGAAATGATGATTCCTTTAATTGACAATCAAGAATTCCAACTTTTCAATCTTATTCCTTTTCCAATTTACAAAACTGGCTCAAGCTTTTTAGTGGAAGTATCATTTCCATACTTTACCGTAACTTCAACAAGAGATAGATATTTCTCACTAACTGAAAATGAATTACTTTCCTGTAAACATTTTTCAACAAAACATTTTATATGCAATCGCCAAATACCGACCAAGATTCATCAAGGCAATGGTTATGATTGCGAAATATCCTTATTAAATCATTTAAATGATGCACTTGTTAACTGCCCATTAAAAGTTTCCCATCTCTATGATCAATGGATCAGCCTGAGAAATTCAAACAGCTGGATATTCTCTCTAGCGGACACAGAGACTGGTCTTCTTGTATGTGAAGGAAACACTAAAAGCTTAACTTTAAGTGGCAGTGGTATAATAGAATTTTTAAGACCGTGCACCTTAAAGCTACCGACCGTCATTATAAATGGACGAGTGTTCAGCAACAGCACCTTAAACAATTCATTTGCGCCATCCATACAAGTTTTCAAATCAGTTGAAAAAAACGCACCACCCCAAACTGCTATTGCATCCTCTATTAATGCAACAATTGATGAAGAAATAAGGAATATAAAAAGCAAAATCAGTGACGTAATCCAAGGTTTAGATAAAGAAACGGAGTCAGATAACGCCAACATTCATGACTACCATCACTACGGTATAAGTTCGTTTTTATTTATAATCCTAATAGCATTTATCTTATTTTACATATATAAAACAAGGAAACCTACCCCGCAACCTAGACGAAATACATCTCGTTTCGAGGTAGAAACACTTTTTTAGAGTTTTTTGAGGGTTTTGAACCCTCAAAGGGGGGGAGTTTGTTAAAATCATTAAAAAACCGACCAATATAATAAGTACACGATTTTAGTCAACTAAAATGCTGACACGCTGGGAATCGGATTTTCTGCTTTTCCCACATAACATCAGTGTTGATCATTTTTTGTATACTAATTAATATTAGGTTTATTATATCATCACATTACCTATTTATGTATATCCCAATCCCCCCAAAACGCGTGAGACCAGACACACAAAATGTATAATAATAATAAAAGGTTAACGTCTTGTCTCACGCGTTTGAAACCCAATCCTCTAGCTGCCCGTTCGATTGGGTACATATTTTTCACAACTATGACTTGGCGAGAAATGTGTACCTAAAGTTCGTGACAGTTGCTTCTACAATTCCATCCGTTAACGACAGTTTAAACACAATCCATTAACATTTTTACATTTCTTAAGATAAAGAATTTTGAAAACAAAATAAAATACATTTTGAAATAAACATTGAATAAACATTTGAAAACAAAATAAAATACATTTTGAAATAAACATAGGTAAAGGGTAGTTTTAAGTTTTTTTTATATAAAATAAACGTCTTGAAAAACGAGTTTTTAAAAATTTTCTCGTTTAGTTTTAAGTAATTTTGAATTTTAATTTAAGTTAGTTTTTACGCCCAAAGGCATTTTTAATATATAGTTATAGTATAATTTAGAGCGCCAGTATGGGGCCAGTAAGTTAGTTAAGTTATTCTGTAAGCTAGTTTTTAAGGTTTTTGTCTAGCATTTAAGTAGTTATAAGTTGAATTAAAAATAAAAATTGAATTACAAAAAAAAAAAAAAGTGGCAGACGATGGATCTGAAGGGCGTGGGTTCGAGTCCCACTGTGGTCAGGGCTTTTTTTTAAATAAATTCTGGGGAAAGGTTACCAGAAATAGAGAGCAACAAGAAAGAGAGATGGGAAAACCAACGGGGACATCGAAAGATGGTCCCCCAACAACAAGGAAGACAGTTGGAGGAGCATCAGGTGATGTATCAACCGACAGCCAAATAGCGGGGCCATCAGGCCAAGCAACAACTAGGGCAACTGCAGCACAGCAGTCCAAAGCTCGAAGAGCAACAACAACGGCAGAAGCTGGACCATCTATGTCCAAGAAAGCAGCAGCAACAACAACAACGACAACGACAAATACATCGTCATCGGCACATGCCGAGGTCGGAACCAGCAGCATGGCAAGTGCAAAAACGTCGAGGACTATTAGAGGGAAAAATATAGGACCGGCATGTGTCGAAGAACCAGACCCATTGAAGAGAAGGCGCTATATAAGATATAAGCCAAATCCGGTAGTTTAGAAGCGTACCTCAGATGTAGAGGCAGCCCAGAAAATAGGAGGGCGCGGGCGTTCAGCCAAGAATTCGGCTCAGGCCAAAATACAGAGGCAGCTGGATAGCTCCTCCAACGACGATGACGACAACAACGGAAACAACGACAAGAACGAAGAAGGCGACGATGAAGCTGAGGCGGATGACATGCACGTGGAAGAGGCTGACGGAGCGATCGCCGCCGTCAATCCAAACGATCAGGACGCCAGTCTAACAGGCGAAGAAAACGCCGCTGACGCAGATGCTGATGACATCTCCTGCATGTCTGTGGAAGGAGAAGGACATTACGTCAGTGGCGAGGTAGTCAAGCTGTCTGACGAAGAAGAGGACCAGCAAATTGAGGCTTTAACGGAGCAAATCTCTTCGCTCATAGAGCTAGTTGAAGCGCTCAAAAAGAACAGGAGGCAAGACGGGAGAATTAGCGCATAGTTGCCCTAGAGCCACAACAACCGTCTTGGCAACCACAGCATCAGCCTCAGCAACAGCAAGCAAAACAACAACAACAACCACAACAGCAACGACAACAGACACAGAAGCAGCAACAGCAGCAGCAACAACCGCAACAGCAACAACCGCAGGAGTCACAACAGCAGCCGATGCAACAGCAGCAAAACAAAAGCAGCAGTCACAACAACAACAGCAACAACAGCAACAGCCACAAGCAAAAAAAGGTAAGGTGTCACCTATTAATACTTATTAAATGGATATAAAAGACACTATAGAAATATGTAGGTCGGTCGTAGGCAACAATTTTACAATTAAGCGGCTAAACGTAGACAGGCATTCCATTCAGTGCTCATCTTTAGAGCACTACAAAAAAGTCAAAGACCTTCTGTCTCAAACTAGAACTGAATTTTTTAGTTTAACCCCGAAGGAAGACAAGCTTCAAATAGTCCTCCTAAAGGGTATCGAATCCTCTACGGATCCGCAGGCGCTCTTAACACAGCTCCGTCAAGTGGCGAGCGACGATCTCGAGTTTATCGGGATCAGACCATTCACCACAGTCAAAGCCAGACGGGAGAAACGGAATTTACCATTCTTCCTAGTTCAACTCTCGCCCCAAAGCAAATTGAGTGGTCTGAGGAATATAACAGTCCGACCAGGAATCTCCTGAAGGTACCACCGACCGCCCTCTTCCGATTACCAATTACCAGTCCGCCGCTACCAAAACACCAAAAACACCATGTGCTCGGGGTAGGCTTCCTAGTCAGCGAAAAAATGAAGTCTACCATCATCGGCTTTAACGCTATAAGCGAAAGGCTATGCACCCTTCGCGTGCGAGGCAAAGTTACGAACATCAGCCTCATTAACGTTCACGGACCTACGGAGGAGTCCTCAGACGAAGAAAAAGAGACTTACTACGAACAAGTCGAGAGGACCTTCAATGCCTGTTCAAGGTATGACGTAAAAATCATCTTTGGGGATTTGAACGCAAAAATAGGTCGGGAGCCGGTATTCAGGCATTACGCAGGCACCCATAGTTTGCATGACAACACTAATGACAATGGACTTCGAGTCTTAGAATTGGCAGCATCGAAAAACATGGTCATTGCGAGTACCATACCATACATAATGCTGGGCGTAGATGAGAAGTGGACACGCCTTAAGAATACTGTCATTAGTACTGCCAACTCCATCTTAGGAACGATTGGTTTGATGATGAATGCAAGCTAGCTACTGAACGTAAGAATGTTGCGTACCGAGCAATGCAACAATCTCAAAGAACGCGGACACGCGAAGAAGAATATAAAGAGCTCAGAAGAATAGAAAAACGGCTTCACAGACAGAAAAAATCAGCCTGGGAGAAGAACTTAATCTGTGAAATAGAAAAAAGCCGAGAGCGAGGTCCGCACCAGGCGCGGAAGTTCTACCAATCCGTCCGAAACATGACGCAGTACACACCACGCTGCACATACTGCAAGGACGGAGAGGGAAATCTGATCACCGATCCACAAAGCATACTGGAGCGATGGGAAGTGTACTTTAATGAATTGCTAAATGGTCAACTCACTGCAGAAGTGGAGGCTTCACTGCTTCAAGACGAATACCCTATGTTGCCGTCACCAAGCATAGAAGAGGTTGAGAATGCTATAGGCCGGCTAAAGTAAAACAAAGCCCCGGGAGCTGATGGTATACCAGCCGAATTATTTCAGTGGGCCAGCTCTACGTCAGGCAATTCATGATATTATAGTGCACGTGTGGGAGCATGAAGAAATGCCAGAAGACTGGCGAAAAGGTATAATATGCCCCATACATATGAAAGGAGATGTCACAACGTGCAGCAACTATAGAGGTATCACGTTGTTGAGTACCGCCTATAAGATACTCTCCTCTATCCTACAAGACCGGATAACCCCATACGCTAAAACCATCATCGGACAATATCAGTGTGGTTTCATTCCAGGCAAATCCTACCTAGAAAATAGAACTTACCAGGTTAAATTTAGAAATTCCCTTTCTAATACTTTCGTTTCCCATTCAGGCGTACCCCAGGGAAGCCATTTGGGTCCATTCATATTTATTCTTGCTATAAATGACGTTTCTTCTTTTATACGCTTTAGTGAGATTCTCATATTTGCAGATGATATGAAAATTTATAAATCAATCAAATCTCCCAATGATCATACTCTTTTGCAGGCTGATCTTGATAGTTTCAGTATTTGGTGTAATAAAAATGGGTTAACTCTTAATCCTATAAAATGCCAAACTATTACTTTCTCAAAGAAAAAAGTTCCAAGTGACTTCGAATATTGAAAATAAAATTAATCGTGTTTTTAGTTTTAAGGACTTAGGCGTTAATTTCAGTGCTAATCTGGAATTTTCTGAACATGTTAACTTTATTTTAAAAAAAAGCGAACTCTATGCTTGGATTCATAAAACGGTGGGCAAAGGAATTCAACGATCCATACGTTACCCTCTCTTTGTATAACTGTTATGTTAGGTCGCATCTTGAGTATGCCTCACAAGTATGGACCCCTTTCTATGAAATCCATAAGAATCGTATTGAATCAGTCCAGCATAATTTTATTCGCTTTGCTCTTAAAGGCCTTCCATGGGCTGATCCTTATAACCTGCCACCATATGAGCATCGGATAAGGCTTTTGCAGATACAATCTTTATATCAACGTAGAGTAAACAATGACTTAATTTTTCTCCATCAAATTATCTCTGGACAAATTGATTCGTCGGACCTGTTAGCCTTAATTGGTTTTAACTACTGCGGACGGTCGTACCACCTTCGAAGTTCTGAGCTTTTTAATATCGAACATCATAGAACCAATTATGGCATGCATGAGCCTCTCACGCGGATGAGTAAGTTATATAACTTGAACAATTGTGTGTTGGATTTTAATTTAAATAAAAGTAATTTAAAAACTATTTTCAGAACCAGTGCTCCACGATCCTAAATGTTTCTGTGTCATTTTGTTTTAATTTTGACTTTATATGTTTTCATGTTTTTATGTGCATGTGTTTTTGTTTTAGTTGCATTGTGCTTACTAACAACTAACACCTGCACTAAGTGATGAGCCAGTGGGACACATTATATGTGTTGGCAAATCTTCTTTCATCTGCTGATGCTTGCTTTAAGCTCCATTTGAATAAGATCTGATAGTGAAAAAAAAAAAAAAAAAAAACTGATCATATCTTTACCCTTAGGCAGGCGATGGAAACATTTCTAGAATTTAACATCCCAACATACCACCTGTTTATAGACTTTAAGGCCGCCTATGATAGCATAGCCAGGGTAGAACTTTACAAAGCCATGAGAGAATTCGGCATCCCAAATAAATTGACACGACTATGTAGGTTGACCATGACTAACGTAACAAGCCAAGTAAAAATAGCCGGATTGCTATCCAGACCAATCAACATCTTTAATGAACTCCGACAAGGGGATGGTTTGGCCTGCCTCCTCTTCAACCTGGCGTTGGAGAAAGCAATCCGTGACTCTGGCACGGCAACAAGAGGGACCATCGTCAACAGGTCCAGCCAGATACTGGCTTACGCAGACGACATCGACATCATCGGAAGAACCGAGCAAGCTGTACACGATTCCTTCATCCAGATCGAGCAGGCGGCACAAAATCTGGGGCTGACCATTAGTGAAGGTAAAACAAAGTACATGGTGCGTCGAATGCGAGAGGAACAGTTGGTCAAACAATCAAGGTAGCGGAGCACGAATTTGAAGTGGTGCAATCCTTTAAATACCTTGGGTCAATAGTAGCAGCCGATAACAATATAGAAGAAGAAATACGCGGGCGGCTTCTCAAATCCAACAGAGCCTACTACAGTATGTCAAAGCTCTTCAAATCCAGAAATCTCACCATAACTTCAAAAAGATTACATGATGGCCGCTCAATACCTTATACGGCAGCACCCCCGACCAGAATATCGTTATTATATACGCCGCCGAGACTTCACCACTTTGGATGAATTATCTACAATGGCTGAAGAATTCGAATATATAAAAAGTGACGACAGAAACATTCGCCCTACAGTTTCAAACACTCTTCCTGCACCAGCAACCCAATATCACCGAAACCACCGGAACCCAGTTGCAGTTGTAAATGACATTCTTGACACAGACCCCCGTTATTTTGTGCCATTCGAGGTAGATGATCTAGAACACCATGCTTTACTTGACACCGGATCTTCAAAGACATTCAAGGCCAAGCTCTGAGAGATAAGTTCAAGAAACTCGTATTGCCTATGCGAGAATGTAACCGACCCGTCCATCTAGCTAATGGCGAACCCGTCATGTCATCCGAACAAGAACTGACGGGAGAGATGACATATCTACCAAAGCTAGAGGTAGATGCCATTCTCGGCATGGACCTGCTGAGTCAGGCGAAGCTACAGCTTTTTATAGGAGGGGAGCCGGTAACAGGTAGCAATCCTGATACCCACAAACTGCAGCTATCAAACCGACCGTGGACTCAAGCAGACGTGTCCAACGCAAAAACCAAATTTGTTTTTCCCGCCGCCGCCTCCGTAATATCTTCATTTTGTGAACCTTACAAATAATGTTCACGAAGTACCCCCCGCTTACAGTCGAATAATTTTAAAATGGAGCACGCGAAAGGACATACCAGCAGAGCTAGTACGACAATTCAAAAAAGTCCGCGTCATACTAATGGACAGCCATCAAGACTGTCATCTAACCAGTCCCACCCCCAACCTTCCCATCGCCTCTCAGTACAAGAACTTCGTCCCTCAAAACGAAGCAGATGTGCGGCAATCGCCGAGCCTGAGAGACAAGCTCACACCGTTAATTCTGGTGCTTCTAAATTGTCCGTCCCACACCGCAATCTACCAGACATAATAGCCAAAGGAAAAGCAAATCCACAGCTTACGAAAAGGAAGAAAACCACCGCCGTTAAACAAAAGTGCTCCGTGACGCCTTCTTCACCAGGCCAAACCGATCCATGCGTACAGCAAAGCAATGTTCCTTCCAGATCAATATTCGAAGACCTAGCAGATACCTTCGACCCGTTTGCCGGGATCACGCTTAGGAGGGCAATACCCAGGCATGAACGCCAGTTCCTTATTCATCGTCCATGGGGCTCAATATCCGTCCGAATGAATAGAAACGGAAAAAAAGCTGATCTAAAGTTTGGACAAAACCGAAAAAAATTATATATATCGAATACCAATCCTTGATATACGATAAAGTTTAAACGAGAAGGTTCTCGTCTCCGGAAGAAAGAGGGTTCGTAACGAAGCGTTACATTTTCCATATACCTACCTACCGATAAGCAACTTCATACCTACCAGCCACCCACAAAAATAAACCTCTTTTAAAATAAATACCTGCATACTCGGTATTTATTTCATGCTACACCGAGTCACCCAACAACAAAAAGACAAGAAATCTACCAGTAACAATATACAACAAACAAAAAAAAGGCTTATGATTTGTTGTCTCCAAGTTGTGTGAATATGTGAAAAAGACTAAATTTAATTTTAATTTTAAATGAAAACGATGTTTTTATTTTTATTATAAATTTAATACATAAAACAAATTAAAATTTCACAACATAAATAATAAAATTATACATTTTTTTTTTTTTTTTATAATTTTATTATTTATGTTGTGAAATTTTAATTTGTTTTATGTATTAAATTTATAATAAAAATAAAAACATCGTTTTCATTTAAAATTAAAATTAAATTTAGTCTTTTTCACAAAAAAAAGGCATTAACCAAGCAAACCAGATATACCACCCACCACCCACCGAGTCATCAATAGCCTTACAGCGACCATCAGCCTGTACCTGTAGCCAACACAGATGATCAGTGGCAATCATAAGAGACTGCATGTATATATAAAATATTATTATTTTTAAGTATATATTTTTTTTCTTAATTTTTCACTTCACATTATCTTTTAGCAGAAAAATCTACTAGTAGAAGTGAGAAATGCACTAGAGATGAAGAGAAAGTGTGATACACAGAGGTTAATGTGTTGCTTGAGACAGCAATATATAAAAACCCCGTACACACTTTAA
The DNA here is from genome assembly GCA_951217065.1 of Baccha elongata. Classification (NCBI taxonomy): domain Eukaryota; kingdom Metazoa; phylum Arthropoda; class Insecta; order Diptera; family Syrphidae; genus Baccha; species Baccha elongata. The sequence continues at coordinate 627,665 of CATNUY010000331.1, forward strand.
CCTAAGTAAGCTTACTAGAAGCCGAAGTGGTTATAGGGAACGGAGAGAGGCACATAGTACGATACTTAGTACTCGTACATAGTACTCAGTACGTTCGCTTTTTGGTATTAAAAGTAAGGAACACTGGGATTCACTGATACACAGAGGTTAATGTGTTGCTTGAGACAGCAATATATAAAAACCCCGTACACACTTTAACCTAAGTAAGCTTACTAGAAGCCGAAGTGGTTATAGGGAACGGAGAGAGGCATATAGTACGATACTTAGTACTCGTACATAGTACTCAGTACGTTCGCTTTTTGGTATTAAAAGTAAGGAACACTGGGATTCACTCCTTCAGAGTGCACCTCAGCACCCCGGTGAAGGTTTTCGTTTGAAACCGCAGTACTTACCTCGGCCGTGATTTGATCCACTCCTTTAGACTGCATCTTGGTTCGGGTTTGCCTTGTAACCCACCGTACTTATTTTGGGAGTAGCATTGTCACAAGTACGTCCGTTGCTTCAAACCGTAGTCGTATTGTTGTCTATCCCACGACACTTTCTGTCGCGAGGCATTATTGTAGGCTGTCTATCCCACGACACTTTCTGTCGCGAGGCATTATTGTAGGCTGACTATCCCACGACACTTGGTCGCGGGGCATTATTGTAGATCGATTATCCCACGACACTTTCTGTCGCGAGGCATTATTGTAGGCTGACTATCCCACGACACTTTTGGTCGCAAGGCATTATTGTAGACGGATTATCCCACGACACTTCTTGTCGCGAGGCATTATTGTAGACCGACTCTCCCACGACACTTCTTGTCGCGAGGCATTATAGGCTGTCTATCCCACGACACTTTCTGTCGCGAGGCATTATTGTAGGCTGTCTATCCCACGACACTTCTTGTCGCGAGGCATTATTGTAGGCTGCCTATCCCACGACACTTTTTGTTGCGAGGCATTATTGTAGACCGACTATCCCACGACACTTTCTGTCGCGAGGCATTATCGTAGGTTGTTCATCCCACGACACTTTCTGTCGCGAGGCATTATTTTAAGCCGTCTATCCCACGACACTTTCTGTCGCGAGGCATTATTTTAAGCCGTTTATCCCACGAAACTTTCTGTCGCGAGGCATTATTTTAAACTGTCTAGCCCACGACACTTTCTGTCGCAGGGCATTATTTTAAGCCGTCTATCCCACGTTACTTTCTGTCGCGAAGCATTATTTAAAGCCGTCTATCCCACGACATTATCTGTCGCGAGACACTATCTTAAGCCGTTTATCCCACGACACTTTCTGTCACGAGGCATTATTTCAAGCCGTCTATCCCACGACACTCTCTGTCGCGAGGCATTATTTTAAGCCGTCTATATCACGACACTTTCTTTCGCGAGGCATTATTTTAAGCCGTCTATCCCACGACACTTTCTGTCGCGAGGCATTATTTAAAGCCATCTATCAAACGACACTCTCTGTCGCGAGGCATTATTTAAAGCCGTTTATCCCACGACAGTATCTGTCACGATGCATTTTTATATAAACCGTCTATCCCACGACATTTTCTGTCGCGAGGCATTATAATAAAGATTTTTAAATATATTACAGAATGGTTTTGCTCTGTATGTTCCCAAATGTAGGAATAGACAAACTTTTTAACTGCCATGGCAAAATCATCGTTTGACTAATTTGAAGACAGCTAAAAACAAGTCTTTCAAACAATTTAAAAAGTCAAACCTTGAAGTAGACAAAAAACGTTTCTCTCAGTTGCGCCGTGAATATGAATTTTTAAACAAATTTCTATATAGACAATGCATAATGAACATTGAGTCAAAAATAACTAAAGATTCAAGAGGTTTTTGGACATTTTTGAAAAGTAAAAAAAAAAGAATATGTCACTTTCCAAAACATGGAATTCGAAGGTGAAGTTTCTAGTAGCATCGATTCAACATGTGAGCTTTTTGCAAAGTTTTTTCAATCGGTATATGTCGATCACTCTAATGTTTGTTGGCCTCAAGTAGATCCAATTTATGGAGGTAACTCTTATTTGAGAACACATCATTTTTCCACTGATGATGTTTTGCAGGGCATACAATCATTAGACTCATGTCAAAGTGCTGGTCCTGACAAGATTCCTTTTGAGGTATTAAAGAACTGCAAATCGTCATTAGCCCTTCCATTGAAATTTCTTTATAATTTATCTCTGTCGTCTGGTACGTTCTTGGATGAATGGAAAACATCATTTATAGCCCCCATATTCAAAGCTGGCTCAAAACTGAAAGTAAAAAATTATCGTGGAATATCAAAACTTTCTGCCATTCCAAAACTTTTTGAGTCAATTGTGACAACCAAACTCAATTTCTCATTGAAAGAACAAATCTCTCCACACCAGCATGGCTTTGTATCTGGTAGATCTACAGTGACTAACTTAATGCTTTTCAGTAAATACCTTTTCGATTCCGTTGAATTAGGTTATCAGGTTGATGTTGTGTTTACAGATTTTGTGCAGGCCTTCGACACTGTGTTTCACAATATTCTCATCGAAAAATTAAGATCATTTGGCATTCATTCGTGCCTCCTTAAATGGATCTTTAGTTACCTAACAAATAGGAAGCAAATTGTTAAAATTGAGGCCTATTGACGTTGTTCAGAGCAGCAGCATTAAATATTTAAAAATTCACCACGATGCAAAGTTGAAGTCTATCAACACTTAAAATGAATTTTCTTTTGCTTATATAATGTAAAATTTTTGTAAAGCTTTCTTATGTACTTTAATTTTTAAACCTAAACCTAGCTTACCTCATTGAAATTATAAATTTGTGAATTCTCTTTAATTTTGGAAACCTATTGGATAAGTTCTATAACTTCTATATCTACTATTTTTATCAAATAAATATTGTATTAAATTAAATTTTCGTAGTGCGATTCTTATTTTAATTGCAAAATATATCTAGCATAAATTAATGCTAGATCGTTCATGGTGACCCCGACGTGATCCCTTTAGACATTTTCTTTCGTTGAACACTGTAAATGAAAAAACTATTCAAACATTTTCGCATAATTTTGCATAATTCGGTGCTTAATTAAATCATATTTGTCGCATACAGTGAAACTGCATAAATAAAGCTTTAATATACTTTGCTCGCGCTTGCTTTCTTTCGTCTCAAGCAAAAACGTTATCATCTATCGATTAAACATTCAACAGCATAAACAATTATACATACATACCGCAAAGTCATACGTCATAAAAGCTCTCTGCAGTAAAACATTTTCGGTGAACTGTTTTATCGTATCGTTGGTTGATCAATTCAATTTGCTGTTCTTGATATAAGCCGTTATCCTCTGTTTAAATCGCGTGACTTGATTCAGCTACTTACCAATCAATTAATATAAAATTAATCAGTTAATATAAAATCAATCATGGCTGAAACATTTTTCAAACGCAAAAGTACATCAATTGTAAAGCAGCTAAGTGATTTAAAGAATTTACTCACACCAGAGTACCTAAACGACATCGATGAAGCGGGACTTTTGGTAAGACTAGAATTGGTTGATCGCTTGGAGCGAAATTTCGAAGTTGTCCAGTGTAGTTTAGAACAAGAGGATTTAGATGAAATTGATAGTAACACACGTGCTTTATTTTTTGAGAATTTCGTAGATACAAAAACAGCAATTAATCGTCAACTCAATGATCGCCGTCGTGCATTTGGAGCTCGTCAATCTACCACTGTGAGGCAGTTCTCATTAGATGATCCTCAACCCTCGTTCATCGTTACGCAGCCCAAACCAGTTCTACCAGTTCCAACATTTAGTGGTAATTATGCAGAGTGGCTGGATTTTTATTCGATGTTTCAGACTGTGTTTGGTAATGACAACGACTTAACCAAAATCGAGAAGTTTCAGTACCTAAAATCTAGCCTCAAATCACCAGCATTAGATACAGTAAATTCTCTTGAAATAAATGAAAAAAATTATGATTTAGCTTTGAAATGCTCAAGAAAAGATATGATAATAAACGTTTAAGTTTTCAGATTCATGTCAAGGACATTTTTGCGTTGAAGAAAGTAGAAACAGGTGCAGTGGCCGGTCTCCGAGAATTAAGCGACAAAGTGAGCTCCCATTTACGAGCTTTAAACACCATGGGAACTAAGGAGCAGTTGGCTGATGGTCTACTCATTCATCTTGTTGGTCAGAAGCTGGATTTAACATCGCAGACTAAATGGGAGGAACAAACACCAATCAACACGATACCTACTTGGGATTCAATGTCAAGCTTTTTGTATAAAAGATGTCAAACTCTTGAAAACGTGGAAAATGATATGGTAAAAGAAACATCTAGCAAACAGGTGAGCAAAAAACCAAATACAAATTTTAGTCGAAAAGTACTAGTAGTAGGAGCTGATTGCACCAATGTTAATACATGCGAGTTTTGCAATTCTTCTGATCATAACATTTACAATTGCCAATCGTTTAAAAATCTCTCGCCAGCCATTCGATATGAAGAGGTAAAAAGAAGGTCGTTGTGTCTGAATTGATTAAAGAAAGGGCATCTCGTTAGCAAATGCCAATCACGCCGCTGAAGTATTTGTCATTTTAAACACCATACTTTGCTCCACCTCAAGCCTGTTGTTGAATTTCCACATAGCCGTGTCCAATCGCTTCAGTCACCGGTTCCTTCAAGTACGGCCCTGATTTCTACTTCGCATAGTAATGTAAACTCAAGAGCAGTAAAGAATCGGTCTGAAAACTTCCTCTTCATTGCCACAGCTATAATTTTCATCAAAAATAGAGCTGGTTCTATCATTCCATGCAGAGCTATTTTAGATTCAGCTTCGCAACTACACTGTATTACTAGTCGACTTGCTAATCAACTACATCTGAGAAAGGAGAAGCTGAGAACGATTATATCTGGTATAGGGGAAGCAGATGTTGTTTCAAATGAATCGGTTGAAGTGTTCATGTGTTCGCGAGTTGGAGGGTTTACGACTTCTTTAACAGCTATTGTTGTGCCCACTATAACCGACAATCAGCCATCATATTCCGTTAATTGTGTAAACTGGAACATTCCTCGCAATATAGAGCTCGCAGACCCAACATTTTCCAAAACTCAAAGAATAGATGTCCTCATAGGTGCCGGCCTTTTCTTTGAATTATTGTGTGTTGGACAAATTCGTTTGAGGGAAGGTTTGCCACTACTTCAAAAAACCAGATTAGGGTGGATAGTTTGTGGTGGAGGTTAACAAATTCGCAAGCAATCCTGTCTAGTTGCGAAAAATAATTTAGCTGTAGAGACTTTGGATGAAGATAGCCATTTGCACGATTTAGTTAAGAGTTTTTGGGAAGTTGAGGATTGTACTTCAGATATTTCTAAAGCTAGCAAAGATGATTTAGATTGCGAAAACCACTTTGTACAAAATCTTTTTCGTTTGAAGTCAGGTGAATATTCGGTACGTATTCCCTTCAAATTATGTCCAAGCGAGCTAGGAGACTCATACCACCAAGCACTTCGTCGTTTTTTAAACTTAGAGAAAAAGCTGCAACATCGCCCAGAATTAAAAGCTCTATATTCCGCTTTTATGAAAAAGTATGAAGAACTCAAACATATGTCTCTACTGAACTCAATTAAACGAGGAGTTACCACATATTTTCTGCCCCACCACTGTGTTTTAAAGGCCGACAGTTCCACCACAAAACTGCGAGTGGTTTTTGATGGGTCGGCAGTCACTTCGTCTGGAAAGTCATTAAATGACATTTTGCATGCTGGTACAACAATTCAACCCAAACTTTTTGACATATTATTGAGGTTTCGTACTTTTAAATTTGCTTTGACTGGGGACATTTGTAAGATGTATCGCTGTGTTCGAGTTCAATATCCTGATAACCATCTCCAATGCGTTTTATGGAGGGAAACCCCTTCGAATCCAATAAAAGTCTACAAACTAGACACAGTAACATATGAAACAAAACCTGCCGCGTTCCTCGCCATACGTACAATGCACCAATTAGCTCTTGATGAAGAAATAGCGTACCCCATCGGCTCTCGAATTATTCGTAGGGATTTTTATGTCGATGATTTGATTTCGGGTGGCAACTCAACTGAAGAAGTACTCGAAATAATGAAAGAAACTTCGGAGCTACTTCAAAGAGGAAATTTCAAAATAAGAAAGTGGTGCTCCAACAGTTCAATGGTTCTTAATAATGTAGCTGAAAAAGATAGAGAAACATTTTTGAAATTCCATGATGGTAGTGACATTACAAAAACACTTGGTCTTACATGGGATCCGAATTCAGATCAGTTCTTATTTTCTTTCGTTTCATTTTTGGAAAATCAAAGAATAACAAAACGGACTGTTTTATTCTTTATTGCTCGATTTTATGACCCACTTGGTCTAATGGGTCCAGTTATCGCAAAAGCAAAAATATATATACAAGTTTTATGGAAAGAGAAAGTGATGTGGGATGAAAGTCTCCCTCAGTCACTACAATCTATTTGGACAGATTATTGCGCAGAACTTAAGCTAGTTGACAGTTTCAGCTTTCCTAGATTTGTGTTAGTTCCTGGTTCTAATTTGGAACTTCATGCTTTTTGTGACGCTAGTCTACTTGCATATGGGGTTTGCATTTATATTAGATCTGAACTTGATGGCTTAGTTCAAACATCATTACTTTGCTCCAAATCAAGGGTGGCCCCGCTTAAAACACTGACGGTTCCAAAACTCGAATTAGCTGCAGCAACAATTCTTGCTGAATTAGTCCAATCTATATTTAATCTGAACATATTTCATGGTGAATTTCATTGCTGGTCGGACTCAACAACTGTTTTGTTTTGGTTAAGAGAAGAACCAACAAATTACAACGTTTTCGTGGCGAATAGAGTAAGTAAAATTCAAACGTTGACAAATGGCATGGCATGGCATTACGTTCCTTCACTGATGAATCCAGCAGATATCTTGTCAAAAGGAGCCACTGCCAGAGAACTTAGTAGCTCATCGCTTTGGCAGCATGGCCCTTCATTCCTTAGAGGTTCCCAACAACATTGGCCTATTTGTCCTGCTTTGGTTGAAGATTTGCCAGAAAAACGTAAAAGAGTCTTACTTACAACATTTAAATTTACTGATAACACATTGGAATGTAAATATTTCAAATCGTTTTCGAAGATGCAAAGAATTTACGCTTATGTCTACAGATTTACAAAAATCACAAGCATGCCAAAGCCTAGTGGCCCATTGAGCATCAATGAAATTCAACAGGCGACCATTATTTTGTTGCGAATGGTACAAAAGGTGCATTTAGCTGCTGAATATAGAGCACTTGAAGCTAAGAAAAGTATCGATTCTAATAGCAGCATCAAATCTTTAAATCCATTCTTCGACAATTGTGGTTTGCTGCGCGTAGGAGGGAGGTTACAAAATTCTCTGCTGGATTTCGAGTCAAAGCATCCAATCATTCTACCTAAGAACCACCCACTAACGAATTCCATTATAGATCATTTTCATCAGAAATTTCTTCACGCTGGACCTCAGTCATTGCTTGCGTCAATCAGACTCCAGTATTGCCCAATTGGAGGGAGAAAAACAATATGTCGAGTAATAAACAAATGTGTGCGTTGTTTTCGAGCGAAGCCTAAACTAGCAGAGCACATCATGGGTAGTCTGCCTTTGGAAAGGGTTCAAGGAAATCGAACCTTCCTGGTAACTGGTGTGGATTTTTGTGGTCCATTTTACTACCAATCAGAAGTACGAAACAGGCCACCAGTAAAATGTTAGATTTGCTTATTCATTTGTTTCGCTACCAAGGCGGTTCATTTAGAACTCGTTAAAGACTTGTCCACTCTTTCGTTTTTGGCCTCTTTAAAAAGGTTCATCTGTACAAGAGGAAAACCTAAAACGATATGGTCGGACAATGGCACGAATTTCGTTGGTGCGAAGAACGAGCTGGAGGATCTTCGCAAATTGTTTCTCAGCGAAAATCATATACATGATGTCCAAAAACAGTGTCTAGAAGATGGAATTGAGTGGCAGTTTATTCCACCTAGATCTCCACATTTTGGAGGCCTCTGGGAGGCCTCAATTAAATTAGCCAAATTCCATTTTTGGCGATCTGTAGCTAATGAAATTTTGAACTTCGAAGAACTTCGAACTTTAGTTTGTCAAATTTCTGCAATAATTAATTCTCGTCCTTTTATATCCCATTACAGAAAATCCTGAAGATCTTGAAGTGCTGACACCGGCCCATTTTCTCGTTGGCGCTCCATTCACATCAATTGTTGAGCCTGACGTTACAATGCTGAATATCAATCGTCTCAGTAGATGGCAGCGAATATCTTTTCTACAGCAAGCGTTTTGGAAAAAATGGAGCAGAGTACTCGACAAATCTTCAGGAAAGAAACAAGTGGCGAACATCATCAGCAAGAATAGCAGTTGGCAATATGGTTTTGCTTAATGACGAAAATCTACCCCCTTTGAAGTGGCCATTAGCAAGAGTGATCGAGATAATTAAAGGAGCTGATGATATTGCACGAGTGGCGATTCTTCGAACAAGCTATGGGACGACAAGACGAGCAGTTGCAAAGCTATGCCCTCTACCCATTCACAACGATGCAGTTGAACCCCCTCGGTCTTCAACGGGGGGAGGATGTTCAGAGCAGCAGCATTAAATATTGAAAAATTCACCACGATGCAAAGTTGAAGTCTATCAACACTTAAAATGAATTTTCTTTTGCTTATATAATGTAAAATTTTTGTAAAGCTTTCTTATGTACTTTAATTTTTAAACCTAAACCTAGCTTACCTCATTGAAATTATAAATTTGTGAATTCTCTTTAATTTTGGAAACCTATTGGATAAGTTCTATAACTTCTATATCTACTATTTTTATCAAATAAATATTGTATTAAATTAAATTTTCGTAGTGCGATTCTTATTTTAATTGCAAAATATATCTAGCATAAATTAATGCTAGATCGTTCAGACGTTTTATCGGGTATTCCTCAAGGCAGTCACTTAGGACCTTTGCTATTTAATATTTTTATCAACGATATTCCAACCATGCTTCAGCATGCTCATTGTCTTATGTATGCTGATGATTTGAAAATATTTTTCCGTGTTAAAAGCATTTTAGATTGCAATAGGCTTCAACCTGATTTGAACACAATCGTCAATTGGTGCAAGCTAAATGGGCTTTCCTTGAATATTACTAAATGTCATACCTTATCTGTTTATCGTATTCTCGCTCCAGTTATTTATCAATATAAGATTTCAGAAATTTCACTTTCTAATGTAACTGAAGTTAAAGATCTTGGTGTGATTTTTGACACCAAACTTTCATTTTCACTTCACATTGACTACGTTGTGGCTAAGGCTAATTCTATGCTTGGGTTCCTCAAACGATCGTGCGCCGTATTTTCTAGTCCTTATGCTCTTAAATCTGTTTATATGTCCCTTGTTCGTCCTTTTCTTGAATATTGTTCCATTATTTGGTGCCCTAACTATATCACTTCCATAAATCGGTTGGAAAGAGTGCAAGTCATTTACAAGATTTGTCATTGCTCAATTGAAATGGAACCTTGACGAAAGACCCTCTTATTCTACTAGATGTGCATTAATAGGTTTAGATACCCTTGAGAAAAGACGTAATGTTCATTGTATATTGTTTGTTCATGATGTGTTTTCTTATCGTATAAAGTGTCCTGATATTCTTAAGAATTTTTTGATTTACGCACCTGAAAGAATACTCAGATCTAGAAATTTATTATTTAATCCTTGGCATATTTATAACTATGGGCTAAATGAGCCTACTACTAAATGTATTAATTTATTTAATTCAGTACAGAAATTGATTTGTGTGATTACAGAAAGAAAGTTAAATCCTTAATTTTAATTATTCATGTATCATAACATAACTTTGTTTCTTGTTAATTAAATAATTCTTATAGTTACTTAAATTTTATTGTAAAATAATAATAAACAACTAATAAACAACTAAACAACTAAACAATAGAGTAACCATTAAATTGCATTATCATAAGACCCGTATATGAAATAAATTGTTAGAAAATCTTTGTTATAAATAAAAAAATTGGTAATTGGTCAGAGTTCAGATCTTCAAAACCCGAGTTTTATTTGCTTTCTTTGGGTACGACCCTGGACACCCACGAGTCTACTTCAGCCTCGATAAAAAAGCATCACAATTCTTACAATGCAGTTATTGAGTTAAATGTTGAAAGCTACACCAAAGTAATGGAAATCGGTAAAGTGTATGTCGGTTGGCTCCAATGTGAAGTAAAAGATGCGATATATGTAAAAAGGTGCTACAAGTGTTTAAGTTTAAACCACTCAAGTGAAAAGTGCACTAGTGAAAAAGCGTGTTTTAAATGCGGAGGTGCACATATTGGATCTGAATGTCAATCAGAGGTAGTTCAATTTGTAAATTGTATAAAGGTGAACTCGGATTTAAAATTTATGTTTGATGTACACCACCATGCATTTGACAACGATTTTGAAGTTTATAAAAGAAAACTAAGTGTAGATCGTAAAAAATAGTGGTAGCAATTAACTAATAATAAATTCGAAAAAGTTATTATATATTATTTAAACTCAAAGCCTACTGACAAATAAAACTGAAGTAGAGTCATTAGTAAAAAAAAGTGTACCCCTGATATTATATTACTGTCTGAAACCCAAGTAACAGTGAATATTGAAGATTCTGAATCTGAAATCAATGGTTAAACGCACATTATCTGTACAACAGTGTCAAGACATACCGGTGGAGTAAGTATGTATATAAAAAATGGTATTGAGTACTCCATTAAAAATGTAAGTAAAATTGAATATGTTGCATGGTTCTTAAAAGTAAAATTATACATACAAAACGAAAGTTGGTCGGTTGGGGTACTGTACAGGTCACGAAGTTGCACTATGAATGAATTTTTAGATATCTATTCAAGTTGGTACTCACAGTGTCTCGAAAATGAAAAAAATGTTATTCTTACTGGAGATTTTAATAATTATAATAATAAAACTAAAATTGAGGATACTATTATGGATCAAGGATTATCTAAGTAAAATTGAATATGTTGCATGGTTCTTAAAAGTAAAATTATACATAAAAAACGAAAGTTGGTCGGTTGGGGTACTGTACAGGTCACGAAGTTGCACTATGAATGAATTTTTAGATATCTATTCAAGTTGGTACTCACAGTGTCTCGAAAATGAAAAAAATGTTATTCTTACTGGAGATTTTAATAATTAATTTAATAATTATAATAATAAAACTAAAATTGAGGATACTATTATGGATCAAGGATTATCTCTGCCAGTTAAAGAACCAACAGAGAGTTCAAAAACACTTACAGCCCTATTAATAAAAAAACCCTCTAACTCATGACTTAACTACACCATGGAATAAGAGATAAGTCACGAGCTATAATTTCTTATTAATAAAACAAAATAAATCATGGAATAGTTAGCCCACATTCGTTAAGAAAATCTACTACAGTTCTATTACAATTATTTGTTTGTGGTCTGTGGAAACATCACCTGAAGAATGTTATGTGTTTGCACGAAAAGATTTATGAGTACGTTGTTTATTTCTTTGTATTTTGTATTTTCAAAATGCCGATAAATAAGTTTTGCGTTCGTATCGTTTACAGACAGATGAATCGAAACTTATTTTGCGTTCGTATCGTATCGTTTACAGACAGATGAAACTCTTTTCAGACAGAAACTCTTTTAAGACTGATGAATCGAAACTCTTTTCAAAGGAAATACCAAATAATAATTTTCTTGTTTGAAAAGGTTAAAATTTTAAGTTTAAATTTTCACCGGAAGTTAAGATCCTTTTAATAATTATAATGACTAATCTTAATCCGTCTGTGTCTCAGCAATCACTGAACCGATTTACCAGTTCAGATGTTATTGGATAGAGGAAATATCAAAGAAGGTCGTGGGGACTATATTTCTGGACAGATGTCCCTGGTTTGGCCAAAAAACGACAAAAGTTGCACTTCCGGAACTCAAATAAATAGGGCGAAAAATACACTTTTCAAATTATTTTTTTCCAAAATAATAATAAAGAAGATATCAGCTCAGACTGTGTGCTGGGTGGTCTGAGAGCCGACCAATTAACTTTACACTAGATCTATATGAGGCTAGGACCGTTCAGGGGAAAGGCACACCAACTAGGTTTAAATCAGTGATTTGATGCTTTCGCCAAAAAATAGGTTGCTAATCCGAAAAGCCAGTCTTAAAGGCGAGTTCCAGAAACTTCAAAGGTTAAAGTTGAAATGGAGAGTGAGTGAGTGCTTTGAAAAGCTAAGGGGACCAGTTTTTGGTCTGTGCCGCAGTCCCAAAGCAAAAAATTTGCTCACACTGTGTGCTAGGAGGTTCTATTGGGACTAGGAGTCGGCCAAATAACTTTACACTAGATCTATATAAGGCTAGGCCCGTTCAAAGGCAAGGCATACCTACCAGATATAAATCAGTGCTCTGATGCTATCGTAAAAAATTGAGTAAGTGCTAGTCCGAAAGGGAAGTTCCAAAAACTTCAAAAGTGAAAGTTGAAATAGAGATATTGCTTGGTTTGTTAGAGCCAACTGGTGCTGTTGAGAAAAGCGGTAGAATCATTTATCCTTTTGTTCGACAGCACGTTTAGGTTGTCGAGAAACAGACTACCGAATGCCTGGAGACGAGCCCTAGCCAGGGCTGGACAGTAGCAGAGGAAATTCTTACTAGTTTCCTTCTCTAGCGGAATTCTACAACTACGGCAGTAGCTATTGAAAGGAATGCGTAATTTAGCTGCATGTTCGCCTATTAACCAATGGCCAGTGACGATTGCAACGATCCTGGTCGTGTCTATTCTGTTTCGTTTTATTAAATCATTCGATCTGTTTTTGTCATAGGTTGGTCATATATTTCTAGATATTTTACAGTTTGCCAAACCTTACCACTTCTTTGTTGATTCTGAAAGGAAATTGTCATATTTTCTGCCCTTCACGAAACCCAGTGGGAGATCCACTGATTCCGCCTGAAAGAGAAGGGCTGATCCTTGCCTAGCAAGATCATCTGCTCGCTCGTAACCTTGGATGTCGCTATGGCTTGGGACCCATATGAGAGAAATTTGTATGCTATCACTGAAATCTGAGAGCTCTGATCTGCATTGATGAACTATCTTTGAAGACAAGAGGCAGCTGTTAATTGATTTAATTAATGCTTGGCTATCTATACAAATGGCTATATTGTGAATATTTTGGTTGGATATTGTTTTTTGTTTGAGTATCCTACAGGCTTCCTTAATAGCAAGCACTTCAGCTTGAAATATGCTGGCAGCGTCGGGCAGACGGAACGATTGACTAGTTTTAAGTTTGTCGGAGTAAACACCCCCCCCAAATCCATCAACCATCTTTGAGCCGTCAGTGAAAATTGTGGTGTCATATTCTTTTGTCACCGTATCATTTTTCCATTCGTCTCTGGTAGGAAAAAGCACATTGAAACTTTTCTCAAAGTCAAGACAAGAGGTGGTAGTTAATATGGACTGAGCGAAGATCTATTTGCAACAGTTGTAAAATTTGTCCATGACCATAGGGTCTTTCTGCCCAACAGCTTGCTTCTTTAAGCCTGTTTGCACTGCAGGATACCATGTATTTGATGTGAAGGTCTAGAGGCAAAAGATTAAGATTACGCTTAAGGCATCGGTTGGGCAAGATCTAATTGCACCTGTGGAACCTATGCTGACTGTTCTTTGAGCCTTTTTCAGTTTGTCTATATTATAACTTTTGCTCAGGGCTGGCCACCATACAATCTATCCGTATGTTAGAATAGGACGAACTACAGCTGTGTAAGTCCATAATATCATTTTAGGCTTGAAACCCCATTTTTTCCCGAAGGCTTTACTTGCTTTCTTCACACGTTCTTCCATATTGATTTTCCAGTTAAGCTTAGGGTCCAGAATAACTCCTAGGTATTAAGCTTTTGTTGATAGAGAAAGAGTGTGACCGTTCAACTTGGGTAGGGTGAAGGGGGGAATTTTAGTCCTAGTGGTGAAGAGCATCAATTCGGTTTTATTTGGATTGACACCTAGTTCACAGCTAGTAGCCCAGACGTCAACTCTTTTCAAGGCAGTTTCCATAATAAAATGGCCGTTTTCTATCATTGTAGAAAACGGCCCTGATGTCATAACCACCAGGTCATCCGCTGACGCCACCGCCTTTACACCACAGTTGTCCAGTTCACAAAGGATTGTCTCCATGACAAGCAGCCATAGTAAGGGGGATAAAACTCCTCCCTGAGGTGTACCCCTATCTACGAGTTTGATAATGTGGTCGTTACCCAATGATTCTTGATCTTAACATGGATAAAATCCATTTTGTGATGTACGCATCAACGCCGAACTTGACAAGAGATCCCTGAATCGAATTAGCACGAACGTTATTGAAAGCTCCCTCGACGTCAAGGAAGGATGCAAGGTATATTCTTTTTATTGAATTGTTTTTTCAATAGTGCGCACTACCTCGTGAAGAGCCGTTTCCGTGGACCTTTTCTTAAGGTAAGCGTGCTGTGATTTGGAAAGAGGATTTCTATCTTAAATCCCTCTAATGTATATGTCAATTATTCTTTCCAGTGTTTTCATGACGAAGGAAGTGAGGCTGATGGGCCTAAATTTTTTCGGGGCTTCGTGCCCCCGTCTCCTCACCTTCGGAATGAAAATAACTTTGACTTGTCTCCACGCCTTGGGGACGTAGTCAAACCGGAAGCAATATGTGAAGAATACTTCTTACCAGGGTACAGCTGTGTTTTGCAACTTCTGTAGCATTATGGGAATAATGCCATCTACATCTGGAGATTTGTATTGGGAGAAGCTATTAATAGACCAGGAAATCTTTTCTTTGGTTATGATAGCATGAATATTTTCTAAGTGTTCTGGCTGAGCACTAAGGGCATTGTCTGTTACTTAGGCTGTAATCCTTGCAGTCTGGGAAATGGGTTTTCATTAAAGCCTCTAGAGATTCGGCTGAATCCACTCTCCAAGTACCATCAAATCAAAACCTATTCTAGTATAATATTTGGACAAGAAAAAGTTAGAGACCGGACAGTGATTGCTAACAAGTTCAATAATTACTTTGTGGAAAGTGTCTGTGATATCAATCAATCGATTCCTTTTGTGCAATATGAACCTCCTGTGATAAGCGTAGCTACTAAATTTAAGTTTAAATTCTGTGAAGAGAGATCAATATGTGATATAATTAAAAAGTGCAATAACAAAAAAGATATATATGGTTTAAATAGCGATATAATATATAATTCAATAGACATAATTGGTCCGACGCTAATTAAATTGATTAACACGCCGCAGTTGGAAGGAATCAACAGTGATACTAGTTGAAAAAGTAATAGTTACAATAAACAGTGAAAATTTTCGTCCTATCAATATGTTACCGATGTTTGAAAAATTTTTAGAACGAGTCGTAAGTGAACAACTCACTACCTTCATCGAAGACAATAACTTGTTAATAAATGAACAGTCGGGTTTTCGGGCAGGACATTGGTATGAAACAGCTTTGAACTATCTTATATACGAATGGAGAAAAGAGATTGACACTGGATCGGTTGATACTGCAGCAAAAACTTAAAGCAGGTGGAATCAAAGACACGGAACTAAAATGGTTTAAATCTTACTTGAGTGGGAGGAGTCAAAGAACGAAATTAAGCGGTGAGATGTCAGACTCGGTGGGAGTTGAGTTGGGAGTCCCACAAAGTTCTTTGTTGGGAGTTGTGTTGTTTCTAATGTATATAAACGATATCAAAAGTGCAATAAAGTATTGTAAAATTGTCCTGTTTGCTGATGACACCTTAATTTATATTACCGGAAAAGGCATAAATGAAATGTGTACAAAGTTAAATACAGACTTAGAAAATATTAATGCGTGGTTAAGAGCAAATAAACTTAGTCTAAATGTAAATAAAACAAAGTGTATGAAGATAAAAATTAATGATCCTTTTGTAGTGAACATAAATGGTTGTCCAATAGAGTGTGTTTACAACATTAAATATCTAGGAGTGATGATAGACAGTGATCTTACCTTTAAAATCCATGCAAATTATATAACAGCTAAAATTTCAAAAAAAAGTTGGTTTTCCTAAGCGGATCAGACCGCTTACTATGGCAAGTTCAATAATGCTGTATAACACTATTGTTTTGCCTCATTTCATATATTGCTCTACAATACTGTTTGGATGTCAAAACCAAATAAAACATCGTATGCAAACTCAGCAAAATAAAACAAATCGAATAATCCTAAAGTGGAACCGTTATATGCCAATTCAACAAATGCTTCAAGCATTTGGATGAACGTTGATCAGTATATAAAATACAACGCAATTGTGTTTATATTTAAAATGAAATATGGTATCCTGCCATGTTAGAAGAAAATATCAATATGGTAGCTGAATTGCAGCCCTACAACTTAAGAAATAATCAAGATTTCAGGCTGATCCGCAGCAGCAGAAGCAGTAACATGAACACGTTGATGTACGCTGGATTAACTTTTTTCAATAACTTGCCCTATAATTTAAAGACTGAAACAAGATTTGCTGACTTCAGGTCCACTCAAAAATTTACACCAGGGACTTCTACCTTAAATTGCAGGAAGTTATATCGCTGAATTAGCTTGCATAATAAAAGCCATCAAAATTGCCAAAAAATACCAAAAAAAAACCCTTATATGTTGTGATAATCTCGGTATCCTCGATGGATTGAAAAGCGCCAACAATAAATGTCCATCTTTGGAATCTATTCGCAACAAACTAATTCAAACAAAAACATTTGGCTGTGCTGAGTCCCAAGTCACACAGGAATTCCAGGAAATGAATCAGCCGATGAAGTCGCAAAACAAGCAACGAAATTTCCTCTAATCCTAGAAAAACCAAATCTTTATCAGCTTGTGAACAGAACATACAAGGCCATAAAAACGATCAACTTAACAACAAATGGAAGGATAGTTCGTGCTTCCTACGTACCCATCAAACAACCCACAAACGATTAGCATACAACTCACAATTCACAAGAGACGAATGCATAAATCTGTTCGCATACGAGTTGGCAAAACCCTTTTCAACAGCAGACACAACTTCAACGGAGAATCTCAAGAAATTTGCACAAAATGTAGGACTAATCTCACAGTGCAGCATATATTAACAGTATTCCCGAAATCCTCACTTATTCAACAAAACGAAGACGCATCCAGACTCACAAACTTTATTGAACCTAGATAGTGGAATCAATCCGGAACATCAAACAAGCTGCATCTTTTCATGACAAATTCGATGACATTTAATATTAATTAACAAATGTACATATGTATAGAATTAACGTATTGTAAATGATTTTCGAAACTAAGAATTTTCATATATTGATATTATTCAATTAAGACGGCATTATATTACTCAACCTTAATGCCTTAAATTAAGAAATACAATAAATTTATTTTGTGTATTTCTTTCAAAATAAGTAAATAAATAAGAATACCTTCTTTTAAACATAAACTTAAAGATTTTTTGAAGATAAATTGATAAATTGATTTTGGTTTTGTATTTTGCCGCTTAAATATTAAAATTTGTAAGAACTGATCAAAACATGTAACAACAGTTAACAAAATTGTAAAACTAATTTGTAAAAGTTCATAGAACTAATAAATATATTATTAACAGTTAAAGATAATCCATGTCAGGAAATGTGGGCCAAGGCTATGGAAAAGGAATTTGATTCCCTTATTGAAAATGGAACCTGGGTTTTCCCCTGTAGTTAGGTTTGCAACAATAAGAATGATCATCGCCTTAGCTGCTGAGTATCAGTCAGATGTACACCAAATGGATGTTTCGACCGCTTATCTCAACAGTGACCTACATGATGAAGTGAACATGAAGCAACCAGAGATGTTTATCGACAAAAAGTTTCCAGGCATGGTGCTAAAATTGAATAAAGCAATTTATGGTTTGAAGCAATCTGGGCATTAAAGCATTAAAGAAAATTGGATTTGTACAATGTGAAAGTGAATCTTGTGTATACGTTATGAATATCAAAGATGAATTCAATATTATAGCAGTGTATGTCGACGACATCATAATAGCTTGCTCCAAAGAAACTACATTGGCCAATATCAAAGCTAGCATTGCAAATGAGTTTAAGGTTGTAGACAAAGGTCAACTGTAATATTTATTGGGAATGGAAGTTGCTCTTGACAAGCTCTATAACTTTATGTCAAAAGCAATATATTAAAGAATTGCTTAACCAATACAATATGGAACAGTGTCGTGAAGTATCTACACCTTTGGATCCAGGATTTCAGGTGCATTGCACATCGAAGGATTGTAGGCGAATAGAAGAGCAGCTTTATCAAAGTTTAATTGGTTCTTTAATGTATCTGGCCATATCGTCTCGTCCAGATATACTGCATTCTGCGTGCAAGTTAGCACAGAGAAACAATGATCCACAAGCAGAACATTTAGCAGGGGCTAAACATATTCTACACTATTTGAGCAAAACAATAAATCACAAGCTTACATATCGTAAAACTGGGAAGCCGATTGAATGTTTCGTTGATGCTGATTGAGGTGCAGATATCGGTGATAGAAAATCTTTTACTGGTTACTTATTTTTCTTTGCAGGCTGTGTTTTTTCATAGGAGTCAAAGAAGCAAAATTGTGTGACATTGAGTAGCACCGAAGCAGAGTACATGGCACTTTGTACTGCTACGAAAGAAGCTGTCTATATTCAAAAACTATTGAGCGAGATAGGTATTCATCGCGATGAAACACCAATGATCATCAATGGGGATAATCTCAGCGCACAACAGCTAGTACGAAACCCAGTCTATCACTCCAGGAGTAAACATATAGACATCAAGTACCACTACGTACGGGAGATTTGCCAGCAGAAGAAGATCGATTTGAAGTATGTTTCCACAACCAACATGATCGCTGATATTTTAAGAAAAAATCTTCCTAAATTAAAACATAATTATTTTCGAGTTTAATAGGATTAAATTGAATTATATTAACTGAAATTATTTATTTGAAATCAAATGAATTTTACAGTTCTTTAAACCGTGATTTAATTTTTTTAATAAAATTAATTGTTTTCGCACGGATAATACTTGCTATTAAAAAGGGTACGTTTGAAGCAATTGACCTGTAGAACGTTTTATTATTTTACTAGCGGTGTCAGTATTGTGCAGAAATTAGGATTACAAGGGCTTTACTTCAAGAGGTGGCTGACAAAGATTTTAAAATTGAAAAACTAGCTTGGCAGACACAATGGAATTTATGGAAGTTTCAGGTAAACATACTGCTCAATGCCTATGACTTATTACAATATGTTGATGGGGAAGCTATTTATCCAGAAGTCGTGGAAAAAATTAAGGTTGAGAATTTGCAAAAAGCTGTGAGTGACTGGAAACGTGGGGATAGTGAGGCCCAGAAAATAATTGCAACATCTATGGCCACAAAATCTCTGTTGCATATTACTAACTGTACAACTGCCAGAGCCATGTGGTTAAAACTAGAGACAGTGTACGAAGCAAAATCAAAAGAAAGCATTCACATGCTTCAGCAGAGATTCTATATGTTTTCCATGGATCCTGCTGATGACGTGGCGACGCACGTTTCTAAACTTCAGGCACTAGTTCAACAGTTAGCAGACGTCGGTGAAAACATTTCAGATTCGATGGTAGTAACTAAAATCTTGATGGCTTTACCGGAACAGTACCATCACTTTTACAGCGCATGGGAATCGACGGATAAAACCAGCCAAACGACTGAGAATCTTACTTCTAGGTTGGTAATGGAAGAAGCTCGCTTTAAATCGGTTCAGACTTGTAGTGACTTAGATTCCAGTAATGCATTGATAGCAAGAAAGTATCCGAAGGTATGGCAAAACAGTAAGAAACCCAAAAAATCACAGCAGAAGTCAAAGCCAGGCACATGTTTTTTTGTGTAAGAAAAATGGGCATTGGAAACGAGATTGTCCAGAAAGGACGACAAAGGGAAACCCTAATGTTAATCGTGGTGAAGCTTTTATTTGCGAAGCGGAGGCATCGGTGCAGATTAAAAAACAAAACGAGTGGCTTTTGGATCCCGGTGCAAGCGACCATATGACCAATAAAAGAGAGTGGCTGCTTAGCTTTACAGAATTCAAAACACCAGTGGTTGTCCGCATTGGTAATGGAACCACAATAAGTGCAATCGGATAAGGAAACATTAATATGCTTTGTTTTGTTGATTTCCACTGGGAGCCAAACTATATGGTTGACGTTTTGTATGTACGAAAAATACTTTTAAAATTATTCTCATTAAGTAAAGCCTTAGACAAAGGGCTGCGGTTTATTTCAGACAACTTCAAGTGCAAATTATTAAAAAACAGTACAACACTTGTAGTGGGAGTACGGGATCCAAAGCTTTTTAAACTGTTGAAAAAAGTAGAATGGTGTGATATCAAAGACGTCCCTGCAAAAGTAGCTAATAAAAGTGACGATCCGTTACAGCTTTGGCATGAAAAGCTTGCGCTCAAGAACATCTTTCAAGTGCGAACAATTTTAAGAGATCTGCAAATACCGTTCGTGGATGACAGCAAATTCTTTTGTGAAGGATGTATGTATGGCAAGCAGCACAGAGACACATTGAAGCCAAGCCAGAACAAAGCTACATTTATTCTCCAGTTGGTTAGCACAGATGTTAGTGGTCCGATGCAGCAACCGTCTATTGGAGGATCACGATATTTTCTTCTTTTCAAAGACAATTTTTCGCACTACAGAAAAGTTTATTTTATGATAGAAAAATCTAAAGTTTCGAAACTTCTTAAAATTTATCTGCAGGAGGTTGAGGATGAAACTGGAAATCGTGTCCAAGTACTGAGGAGTGACAACGGGTTGGAGTTTGTGATTCAAGCTGTGCAGAATTTATTGCGCGCTAATCATATTATTCGCCAAACAACTGTTCCTTATGCACCGGAACAAAATGGTTCCGCTGAACGAGAGATGAAGACAATAATGGAAGCTGCTAGATCAATGATTCACTCTAAGAACTTAGGTTATAAATTCTGGGCTGAGGCAGTTAGTACTGCTGTTTTTATTTTGAATCGCACAGGGACGAGTACGCTGCAAGGTAGAACTCCATGGTTTGGTTCTAAACCTGAAATAAAATATTTTCAAGTGTTTGGTACTGAAGTGTTTGTACATATACCTGATCAAAAAGGCGAAAACTTCATGCAAAATCTAAAAAAGGTTACTTTGTTGGTTATCAGGAAGGCGTAAAGTGATACCTAGTGTTTATTCTGGAAAACAATAAGATCGAAGTTGCGCGAAGTGTTGTATTCAACAATAATAGTCCTAAGCAAATTAATAATGCTGAGAATTTGGTTTCTTTAAATTTATTTGGTGAAGAAAATGGTGTCGATGATTGTGGTTCAAGTAAAAAAGTCTTGCGACCGGCTACGAGTGATGATGTTCCAGACGTGGCTTTAGAATGTACTGACACTGTTGGAAGGTTAGATGGCGGCGGCGGTGATCTCTTTGATTGTGTTGATTCGCCATTTATATCTGATCCAGAAGTGGTTTCCGATTCCAAATCAGAAACGGGATCGGAAGGAATAAAGAGTAGACTGAGGAATAGTAAACCAAAAACAGGTAGCGTGAATTTTACTGTATCAGAATGTTTAGCTTTACTTGCAGAAACGGATACTCCATCGAGCTATGATGATGCTGTAAACTGTCGTGAATCATGGAAATGGAAAAAGGCTATGGATGAAGAAATTTCTTCTCTCAATAAAAACTCGACATGGGTGCTTGTTATGCTGCCAGAAAATCATAAATTAGTGGATACCAAGTGATTTTTTCAAAAAAAGAGTGCAACGATGAACGAAGATGTTCGATTTAAGGCAAGGCTTGTCGCTCGTGGTTTCAGTCAACAGTTTGGTGCCGATTATTCGGAAACCTTCAGTCCGGTTGCTAAATTTTCTTCTAAATCACAGCAGCTGAAAATTTTAAGATCATGCAGTTTGACGTGAAAACGGCCTTTTTAAATAGAAAAATCGATGAGATTTACGTACAGCAACCAAAAGGGTATGATGATCTGAGTGGGCGAGTGTGTAAGTTACAAAAGAGCTTATATGGTCTTAAACAGTCTTCTCGCTGCTGGAATCAGACTTTTACTAAGTTGTTGCAAGATTTCGGTTTAAGGCAAATAGAAGCAGCTTCTTGTGTTTTTGTAGGCCATGAGAACAAAAAGAAAATTATTCTGGCAATCTTTATCTTATGGCAGCATCTGATGAAAAAGATATACTCAACCTTTGCGAACTTCGAAATAAAAGTTTTTCCAGCCAAACACTTTCTAGGTTTGGAAATAAAGCGTTTACGGGATGGTTCTATTCATCTTAGCCAGTCGTTGTTTGCTGCAAGAGTTGTGGACAAGTTTAATTTGATGGATGCGGCCGTGGTATTAACTCCTGCAGATCCTTCAATCAATGCGGCTGATAGAAAACAGGAAGTGTGAGATCAAGTTTCCGTATCGCCAGGCTGTTGGCAGTCTTATGTACTTGATGGTGGCAACAAGGCCAGAATTGTCATTTGCAGTTGGCTGTGTAAGTCGTTATCTGGAAAATCATTGATTCACATTAACATGTTGAAGCGGATTTTGAGATATGTGAAGGGGACCCTTAATCATGGTATTTATTTTGAATTGAAACTAAATTTTACTTTGAGTTGTTATTAAATTAAAGATTGTGAATTAATTTTTTAACTAAGAGAAATTATAAAAGCGGGAGTGTTGAGTAATTTATAATATTTCTTCATTTTCCACCCATCCTTATTGTATAACACTTAACATTAACTGTTTAAAAAAAAAACAATAAAAAGAATAATAAAAGCCAAATTAAATATTATTAAGTGGAGTGTATATGAATGAAATTCAATTTTAAAGGTTCTAGGGCGAAACGCAAAACTCGGAGTTAAGGCCACAAAACCTTTAAAATTGAATTTCATTCATATACACTCCACTTAATAATATTTTATTTGGCTATTTTTAGTCTTTTTATTGTTTATTTTTTAAAGTTCACAGTGAGTTTTCTCTGTAAATTTTATATAGCAGTCGGTAATCATCGACAATTATTGCGTACTAGAGAAGGTTTGATGTCATCTAGCTGATGAGCCCACCATAAAACTAGGTCGAAACGCAAAACTTGGAGTTAAGGCCACAAAACCTTTAAAACTTAACGTTAACATTAAGATTGACATTGTACTTATACAAACATTTTATTATTACTTTTGTAAAAAAGCTTTTAGTCATCGTAAAGTACTTGTAGCGGTTGGTTATTTATTTTTGTTCTCTTCTACATTTTCTGTTTAACAATATTGTTTCGCTTTTTACCTATATCCCTATAATACAGGGTGATTGGTTTAAGGTGCACCAAAAAGCTTGAGCATGAAGGTGGAGTTAAGACAACAAAAAAATCGTATCGGAGGGGGGGTCTATTTCCCCCCGTTTAGGAGGGAATATATATATAATTATAATATTTCTTCATTTTCCACCCATCCTTATTGTATAACACTTAACATTAACTGTTTAAAAAAAAAACAATAAAAAGACTAATAAAAGCCAAATTAAATATTATTAAGTGGAGTGTATATGAATGAAATTCAATTTTAAAGGTTCTAGGGCGAAACGCAAAACTCGGAGTTAAGGCCACAAAACCTTTAAAATTGAATTTCATTCATATACACTCCACTTAATAATATTTTATTTGGCTATTTTTAGTCTTTTTATTGTTTATTTTTTAAAGTTCACAGTGAGTTTTCTCTGTAAATTTTATATAGCAGTCGGTAATCATCGACAATTATTGCGTACTAGAGAAGGTTTGATGTCATCTAGCTGATGAGCCCACCATAAAACTAGGTCGAAACGCAAAACTTGGAGTTAAGGCCACAAAACCTTTAAAACTTAACGTTAACATTAAGATTGACATTGTACTTATACAAACATTTTATTATTACTTTTGTAATAAAGCTTTTAGTCATCGTAAAGTACTTGTAGCGGTTGGTTATTTATTTTTGTTCTCTTCTACATTTTCTGTTTAACAATATTGTTTCGCTTTTTACCTATATCCCTATAATACAGGGTGATTGGTTTAAGGTGCACCAAAAAGCTTGAGCATGAAGGTGGAGTTAAGACAACAAAAAAATCGTATCGGAGGGGGGGTCTATTTCCCCCCGTTTAGGAGGGAGGGGCAATTTTCTAAAAAATTGACTTAAATCAGAAAAAAATATTTAAAAACAACGGTGAATGATGAAAAGCCTTGTTATATCTTGAGGAAAGCCAGAAAACTATTCTTTTATTTTATTTTCAAATTAAGTTGTTTCAGTGAACAGTTTTAAAAAAATTAATTTTCAAACTCAAAATTTAGAAAAAAAAATTAAAAAAAATAATTTTAAACTAATTTTTTTCAAAATTTTATGTAATTAACTATTATTTTTATTTTCAAAATTCAATGCTCTTATTAATTTTTAGTCAAAAACAGAAAACCGTATGCCAAAATGTATCTTAGTTTTTGAGAAATTAAGAAAGTACTCAAAGTTTTTAACCAGATTTCTTGAAATTCTTGATTATTGCCTAAAAGAAAACAATTATTTGCAACACAAAGAGGACATTTATAAACAGATCTTTGGAGTGCCGGGAAATCCCTTGTCGCCTACTATTGCCGGTTTAGTTCTTGACTACTTACTGGATGATTGTCTTCAAACACCATGGAATAAAAACCCAGTTTTATAGCCAAATATGTAGATGACATTTATGCTGATGTAAATAAGGACAAAATCGAAGGTGTTCTTGGATCCCTTAACAAATTCCATCCAAAGGTTCACAATTGAAAATGAACATAACTGTGAAATAGCATTTCTTGATGTGAAAATCCAGCGGCAAAACGATAGTCTCTTGTTTGACTGGGACCAAAAAAGACACATAGTCAGGAAGATTAATTAATTTTTGTTCCAACCAAACCAAACACATCATCATGAACACAGCTTTCAATCTTATAAACAAGGTTTTTACAACAAGCGACGAACAATTTCATAACACCAACGAAACTAAAATTATGAAAATTCTGCAGAACAACAGGTTCCCTTCTTCTGTTATAAGAAGCATCATACAAAGGCAGAAAAATAAAATTCGCAAGCCCCAAAATTGGATTGTCCTATTGGCTTCTATCAAAGTGTCGTTTATGTAGCTAGTCTAACTGAAAATTTCAAAAAACTTGTACTTTTAGCTTATAAGGCCGTGTGCGAATTGCGTTAAAATGGTTGTTAAATTTGATCCCATGGATATATTTTGACACTGCTGAGGTGAATAAAGACGTCAAAAATTAATAGAATCCATCAATTAAGTAGTGACGATTTTTTAAATCTAGTTCGTTTTCGCGAAATATGTACCTATGTGCCATGCCTCTGTGCAGAATAAAGTGTATGATTTTTTTTTTTTACAAAATAAAGGCAAGCTTTCCGGTTATGGATTGTTCCATAAGGCCAACAGAATGCTGGTGTTGCTACATTTGCTTTCTCCGAGTTATTGTGCATGTACATACATAATGTTTATTTTGCGACGGTGCCGGAGTGTTTTATGATAGTGCTTTTTATACGAGGTTTTCAGCGTCGCTCCTAGTACATGCAATTTCCTCTCATACTTCTTATACATTGTTCAACATTGGGAACCGTATCTAATTTTTTTAAAAAAAATTAATTTTTTTACGCAAATGTCAAAATTTAACCAATGCTAAAATTTTAACGAGCTCCTGAGCAGGTTAATTTTTGGCGCCTGTATTCACCTCAGCAGTGTCAAAATTTATCCATGGGATCAAATTTAACAACCATTTTAACGCAATTCGCACACGGCCTAACGCGGAGAAAACAAATTTAGCAACACCAGCATTCTGTTGGCCTTATGGAACAATCCATAACCGGAAAGCTTGCCTTTATTTTGTAAAAAAAAAATCGTATAGGTACACTTTATTCTGCACAGAGGCATGGCACATAGGTACATATTTCGCGAAAAAAAAATTGGTTTAAAAAATCGTCACTACTTCATTGATGGATTCTCTGGCCTCGTATCAGATGTATATTCCTTATCTGCATGCCTAGTTCATATTGGCCAAGGAAAACACTCTTATCCACTTGGGTTTGGTTTTCAACTGGGAAAGATTCGCCATAGTTTTGTTCCCTTTAAAGAAAAACTCTGTAAGAAATTACAATCTTTTGTGAAAATTCAAATACCTACATGCATTGTTTCCTCTACCTGTTGATACATCTGAAAACATTTTCTTGATTTTACTGGTAGGATGTCAATACATATCGTTATTACTTAATCAGGTTCAGTTAATAGTGGTCCTTTAATGATATTAACTATATTTTTTCAAAGTTGCTTTTAATTTCAACTTCATCAACACAATTTCTTTGATCAAAAAATGAAAATCAAATAAATTAGCTCCGTTTGACACATGTCATCCGAAACAGGGTTGTTTACTAAAAAAAACTAAAAACTGAGTGCGTTTGGTTGCACACGAGATAGCAATCTAAGATAGCTAGATAGATGTTCGTTGTAAGCTGTTTGTCAAAGTCCATATTTCCACGTGTAGAAAACTATGATTTTTCTATAATTAGTGATGGTGAGAGGGGTAACTTGAAGAGACGGAGAAAAAAATATAAAATTTTATAAAGATGAATTTTTGTAGTGTGCGTGTGTAATAATATTGTCACTACTTGTAACTACTTTTGCAATTTTTAATTGTTTCGCTTTTTGAACCAATACCTTGGAAGTTTTCATGAAATTCCATCACTAGTGACTTTAAATTTTAATTAAACATGAGCCTATAAAGAATATTGTAAACATCGACGCTCATTTAAAATATTTTGTTTTTTTGTTTGACCCTGTTTACACCAGTCCTTTTGCCGTGCGTTTCGCCAATAAAACCACCATTATCTTGTGATTTTCTTATAAGAAGAAAGATAGTCTTACATATTTTAATTTTTGCACCTCCTGAATTTTTCTTCTTTGATTATTTGAATTTCCTGTTATATATCTTTAGTATTGCAAAATAATGATTAACATTAATTGAAAATACTTTAGCAGTCGATTGTTCATTTTGGATTTTTTGTTTGACGTAATATTATTATTATTTATAAATACACTATACCCACGTTCTTTATAAGATCTAGGTAGCTTCGTGCAGTTGTAATCCCTTGTAAAAAAACTGCTGATGCAACAACTTAAGGTATCTGAACATTTATAGATAGTTTGATACCGTCCGAGATAGGTTCTTGAACGCAATGATTGTCAATGGGAAATGTATGCTTAAAAAAATCCCATTTAAAGCAATTCACACAGCAAAATGCTAAAATTTTATTCACCTCCATAAAAACGGATCAAATTTAACTGGGATCAAATTAACCAGCATTTTTAACGCAATTCGCACACGGCCTAAGTCGAACAAAACTCTAAGTCATCTTTTTGGTAAGCTAAAAGTTAAACCAGACAAGAGTTGTGTTCGTTGAGCCCTGGGGTCGCCCTGAAGTCGCCCCAAAGGGTTTTTTAAAAAACCTGAACTCGCCCTGGGTAACAAATTCTCTATTTTGTGAGACCTGGGGTCGCCCTCAACTTGCTTTGAAGTAGATCTATGTATTTTGCTGGGGCGAGTTGAGGTAAACAAATTGACATGTGTGTTGTCAAACAATTGAATGTTTACAATTGAATATTTTATTTTGCTTTTGCAATGCAAAGAAAAGAAATTATAGATTTATTTTAATGAAAATAAATAGAAAACATACAAATAAAACAAAATGTAATTGTTTTATGTTTTGGAATGTACCAAAAGCAACAAATTTCAAATTTAAATCTCGGAAAAAAATATTTTTTGTTTCTTTCTTTTTGTCAACAACACAAAACCTACCCTTGTGCGTTTTTTGAGAATCAAAAAACCCAGATTTTTTTGACAGCTCTTGGGGCTGTCAAGAAAACCTAAGTCGACCCTGGATAGAATTAAACGAACATAACTAAGGATAAAGACACTGATGTAATAAATAAAATTAACTGTAAAGGAAAACCTGATGACCCCTGCGATTTGTGTTATATTGGTACCACTAAACAGTTTCTTCGCCAACGCATGTCTAACCATAATCAGAAGATTTTATCTAATCTTTTTAACATTTTTAATTGAAAAACTATATCAGCTAAAATTAAACCAGGTATCCGTCCCAGACATATGCCACATTCTTCTACATCCCTTTCAAAAAAGTTTCAATCTTACTCGAGACTCCGATCTTGTAGAGCTTTTAAAAAAGTGCTTCACGTGAAATGGAATCAAAAGCGTCACGGAAACGAAGAATGCATACAGCTTCTTGTTTCTTCTTTTGTAGCTCTCTGCAATGTTCAGAAGGGCCGTGTAGTGACGTATTAATTTTATTGTATAAAATCGTTAGAGTCGTTTAGGCATTTATCGAGATAAGAGGATATGGGAGCATCAAAGGCTTTGATGTCAGTCTGACTATCTAAAGTATCTATAGTATCTATGTTTTAGTATTTTACAAGTTTTTTTTTTTTATTGTCAGCAGTTCCGCATGGAAAAAGTTTGCGAAGATCGGAAGCCGGAATGACTTGGATACGTTGAGTGTCTGGGGGATCATGTTGTATGGCAGCTTATTTAGACTAAAACTTCAGAACCCATCTTTTGTTAAATACTTAACCTAAATACCGCACCAAATTTAGATGAAATCGGTTAGGCCCTTATTGATTTTTGGTCAAATTTGTGACTGGAACAATCGCAATTGTCATAAATAATTTGCATGAGTGTTCAAATGATTTGCACAAAAGTTGCAAATGGTATTTGCAATTAGGGTCTTGCGAATGATTTGCATGCGTTGCACACTCCCCCAAAGTATCACCGTCACACTTTACAAGTCAGAATTTAAAATGTTGACGTAAAAATGACGCAAATATTTGCAACTTCTGCCAAACGTGTAAAAAATCCATAATAAATTCAAGAATTTGACTCACCTCGTGGGTTGGTTTTCGTACTTCCCCATTGTACATGATGCTGGTTTGCATCGCATCCTAGGACAGTCTTGAAAAGATTTTTAGTCCTCTCACTTGGATTATCCGTACCATGCGCCATATAGATTGACGAGATGATGAGTGGATTGCCACTCCGTCGGTCGAATTTTACGGAGGTTAATATTTCTGTGTAGGAGAAAAAGAATAACCTGACTTTTATCTAGAATGTAAGTTTGAACTATACATTTATTGTTCTGCATGTGCTATACGTTACACAGGGCTTTTGTTCTCAGCCCTTGTATCTTACCTCGAACAACCCAAGGTTGTGGTAGGAGAGATTTATCAACATTGCCGCTTTCATAATTTGGACTATGTTGGCGCTAGCACCTTTGCTTTGCTGAAGATTAATTTGCATTACCTTCATACCGCCTAGAGGTTTCTCCACTTTTCTTGTCATATATTCCCACAAATAGTCTCATTTGCTATCGGGTAATTTTGACACGTATCTCACAAACACATTTGCAGAGTGAAGACATTGATCTTTGACCGTGATTTACTACAATATCCATGCCTATACCATTGTGCGCTCTAGTTCCTCCCTCTAATTTAAAAGTTCTGGATTGGGGTTTTGGATAATTGAGTAGCACTCTTTCTTTTTACATGTAAGGATCAGGTAGGAATAAGCGACCCTAGGGTTTGATAAATTTTAGTAGATATTTTTTATAGCTAACACGTAGGTCGGCTTTTGGCCATGGTGATTTCATGCTAGCAATGAACTTCTTTAACCACCAGAGGTTTTCCGCGTCCTGGATCCTTGAATCCTTTCAGAGATACCAACTGTCCAAAGTGCGGGACATGCCCAGGCGCATTGTATGAATAATTCAGTTTGTCCAGGATTTTTACTTTAACTAGCCTCTATTGTTCATTTGGCAACCTGAGCGAAGGAAAAAGTAAAGTCGCTATGCCTTCTTTTTTTGGAGCACCTCGCAACTGTCTTTAATTTGGTGTTTGTATCTACACCGGCGACACTTGTTGTTGTCAAAAGCGATTGTTGAGCTCAATTGCCTTTTTTCTCTCTTCAAGCTTCCTCGCGGGTACTTTACTAGAGGTCGACACATTTTCTAGGATTTCCCTTGGTTTTTTATAACGAAATTTTTTGTTATTGTGTTTGTGAACTGGCTTCCTAAAGGCTGGGCCATCCTAATCTATTGTGTACAAATGATCTGGAGTAGTGTAATAAAATGCATTCTGTGTCATTTGCCATTCAAAAAGCATAGTCACCAAAGCGATGTTGATCCACTATTTACAATTGTACAATGTGACTTCGTTTACATTAATTAATAAAGTGGTACTTAATATTTGCAATTAATATACCTATATGTATGTATATAGTGCCACTTTTGTTTATTTATGTTTTGATTTTGTTTATATTGCTGGTGGCTTTTAAGAATTAATGGATGTTATGTCACTATGAAATTATGTGATATATTAGGTATTCTATTTAGATTTTATATGATTGTAATAACTTTACACTGTAAAGTTTTGTTTCTTGCCCCATATAATAAAAAAAAGTTTAGTCTTTTTCATTGAATTGACTAATTTTCAATTGTCTGTAGGTTTGATATTTAAAAAAGAATTATGTCAAATAATTTCACGCAAGTGATTATTTTACCTTGGATTCAAATGCATTGCAATAACTCTTAATTTTTCTATTTTGTGATTGACTTTTAAGCATGGATGACATTGAAAATCGAATCGAATTTGATCTGCATCATCGTACACACATCCAGTTATTGTTAGTTCTGTACCAGCAGTCATTCTGTAGAACACAAAGGAAAATTATTATAATTTTCTAACAAAATATTAAACAGACTTACCCGTTGTACAGGGTGTTATAATAAGGTGTTTCAGTTGCAGAAACATCAAAATTCTGAATGTAAGCATTTTCCTCTTTTTTAAATTGAGCTGACTTTAAATTGCTGGGATCGAATACAAAAACATCGCCCATATTGGTTGTTGCCCAGATTGCGCTGTTGTCAGGTTTGCCCAAAACTTCGTTAATCTGACAACATACTGAAGACAGATGGGATAACCAGTCCTCCATTTCCGTTTCATCAGCAAAAATAAGTTTTATTGGAGAGCAATTAACTGGCAGTCGTGGAGCATGAATAGATATACGAGGTGATCCGGGCTCACTGCAACATTGAATACAAGTTATCTCCGACAGAGAAAATTGAATTTTTGTAGTTACTCCATCGGCATTAAGAACTGTGAAGGTACCTGAGCCTGACTCCTGACATGAACTGACCCATTCCAAATCTATGTGACAGTCTTCAAATACACCTCCAGGCTTTTGAACTCTAGCTTCTCCAGATTTTATCCAAGAAGACATTTCTACTGCTTTCTCGTAATTATTAAACTCCGACGATTTCCAGGCAGTTTCACAAATTGAAAGTCTTTTAATAATATCTAGACGCCATTCACGAGTCAACTCTTCGTTATTATCAAAGAAGAAATTATCATTGAACCAATTAGGCATAGTAGAAGGATCTACAGTTAACGCTCCAGATGTTACGCAACTCCACATAACCTCAAATTCCACCCAGTATTGAGAACTAGCGTGATCATCGTCTTCTGTGTATACACCAGATTCTCTAGTAAAATCTGCGTCAAATACTGCGGAATCGCTTTCGGGGTGCGCTTCTGTACCAACGATCGAACCCACACTTCGAACTGGGGACCATGCTCTAGGATTTTTCAGCTGAGTTTCAAAATGTTTTCCTGTTATTTCAGCAATATCAGCTGCTGGAGCGCTGCACGCCTGTAAATTTTCATGAAGAATTGACGGTCGTTTTCTGCGATGATCTTTTAAACTTCCTATATTTGGAGGCGAATTGGAGTAGTTCTTCCACAAATCTGGTTTATGACTTATTTGATCAAAGACTTTAGATTCAACTTGACCAACATTTTCAATTTGAGCACAAGTTTCAACTACAGCTTTCTCCTTATATATACTACAAATGCTGCGATGCCTCGAATCAGGTGTGGACCCACCACTTCTCCTTGATATTAAACTCATAGTACTTGATGTTCGACTGACTTGCATTGGACATTGCAGAAGGCGCCATTTTTTACCGGTAAGATCTAAAGTCGATACACCTGTTCTAAAATAAAGCTGACGATCTTCGGAACCGATAGCAAACACTTGGTCGTTGGCTGCAACTGCAACCATAGATATACTACCCACCATTTCAACCCAACCACTACCAATAGCGGAGTCTTCACTTATGCCAGCTGCTTCTCCTTTTACCCCTCTTCGAAACCATACATGATTGTCGTTGGTTACACACCACACTGCATTGGTACCTACTGATACTTGTAAGATTTTAATTCCGTTTCCAGGTGGCTTGACTTCTAACCATGATTCACCGCTTAAGCATTCCCTTCTTACACCAGAACGAACTATCGCTCGGCCATTATATAAAATTCCCCAAACTAATCCTATTGGGCCGACACTTATTTGAGCTATTTCACATCCAGAGGGAGTGCTGACTGCTGTCCATCGAAGACCTTCAGGTGAAGTACTACTTACTCCTGATCGCAGCATTACCTATAAATAAATGGAAAAAAAAAATAGAATTAAATAAAGGCAAATTTGGATCGCATAAACTTGATCTTTTATCTTAAGAAAACAATTTTAACCCGTGCTTAACTTATATAGTATACAAAAATATCAAGGGCTGCGTCAAAGAACAATCACAGTCCATTTTCTTTTCCAAAATGGGATTCCGATGTAATCTATTAGGCGTTTGGAAATCGAATCGATATATGAAAGGCTTCGGAAAGGAACCATATCGTGGAAGGTCGAAATACAGAAGAAGATCTTAAGTGCCGCGAAATAACGATCAATGCCTTGATGGCTAAAAATTATTTATTGCAAATTTCCACATTTTCTTTAGATACTTTTGAAAAACTCTTCCAGGTAGATTCAATCTTTAGAGACTACCAGTGTTGATACTCAACGAAAAATTATTATTACCAATCGCTGTTTCTTTGGGTTAAGAAGGCAATAGAAGAGCAAAGCCCTCTCTCGTGGGAAACTGGAGGTAGCTATCTAGAAGAATCCTCCTCGGACTACAGCGCCGCCTTAAGTAAGTAATTAGACTTCAGTTTTGCTTATTTAATTATAGTTTTAATTATTCTCGAAAACGTTAACTTTTAAATAAAATTAAATTATTGTACGAGAAATAGAAGATTTTTTATTTTCCATTAATTTAAACTTCAGTAAAGTTTTCGATGTTTCTCAAGTGAATTATATTGGACCTTTATTGTTTGTTTTATTTATAATGATATCCCTTCTATTTTACTACATTTTATATCAATAATTTGGGGGGTCTTTCCTTAATTCGATCACAGTAAGACGATCACGTTTCAACGATTTAGTGTGGTTTAACGTAGCATAATAAACGACTATCGTTTGGACGATCACGTAAATATTTGCATCACGTCAATTAATAACGATGGCGGTCAGCCATCAGACGAATAGGGGGAATAACATGTAGCATACGAAAACATGCACGTGCCGTAACTATTCGGGACTGATGGAAGTGTGATCATAGCCTCTTTGCGGCGGCCGCTAGTAACAAGCCTTTTAAAAAAAGGTTTGGCTAATATGATCAGGCTAGTTCCTCAGGTTGGCAACAGGTTAATTCCTCAAGCCTCGGAAACGGACTGATCTCACGACGACAACCTACGCAACGAAAACGGCAAAACGATTTACGAATTTTCTTATGGAACGTACGATCGTTCTATAGAGCTCGAGCTGCTCAGCAGCTAGCTGATGCCCTGTCAAAATATAAAGCTGACATAACAACACTTCAAGAAATCAGATGGACAGGGAATGGTGTTTTACAGAAGAAAGAATATGACGTATACTACAGCTGTCATACAAAACACCATGTGCTCGGGGTAGGCTTCCTAGTCAGCGAAAAAATGAAGTCTACCATCATCGGCTTTAACGCTATAAGCGAAAGGCTATGCACCCTTTGCGTGCGAGGCAAATTTACGAACATCAGCCTCATTAACGTTCACGGACCTACGGAGGAGTCCTCAGACGAAGAAAAAGAGACTTACTACGAACAAGTCGAGAGGACCCTCAATGCCTGTCCAAGGTATGACGTAAAAATCATCCTTGGGGATTTGATCGCAAAAATAGGTCGGGAGCCGGTATTCAGGCATTACGCAGGCACCCATAGTTTGCATGACAACACTAATGACAATGGACTTCGAGTCTTAGAATTGGCAGCATCGAAAAACATGGTCGTTGCGAGTACCAGGTTCCCGCGTAAAGATATCTACAAAGGTATCACCCGATGGAGTCACTCGTAACCAAATAGACCACGTGTTGATAGACCGTCGCCACTACTCGAACTTGATGACGGTACGAACGTACCGAGGCGCCATTTATCGACTCGGATCACTATCTTGTTGGTATGGTCTTCCGAGGGCGGATTGCCTTGCGAAGACGTATTGCATCCGCCGATCAGGTTGGAATCAACACGGCCGCCCTGCGCAATGAAAATGCCAGTAACACCTTTGGTAATGCGTTAGGACTCGCCCTAGAATCACTTGATTTAGGGAGAGTAAGTCCTGGAGCCAGTATGCTGGGCGTAGATGAGAAGTGGACACGCCTTAAGAATACTGTCATTAGTACTGCCAACTCCATCTTAGGCAGCAGTCGTAGAAATCGGAACGACTGGTTTGATGATGAATGCAAGCTAGCGACTGAACGTAAGAATGTTGCGTACCGAGCAATGCAACAATCTCATAGAACGCGGGCACGCGAAGAAGAATATAAAGAGCTCAGGAGAACAGAAAAACGGCTTCACAGACAGAAAAAATCAGCCTGGGAGAAGAACTTAATCTGTGAAACAGAAAAAAGCCGAGAGCGAGGTCCGCACCAGGCGCGGAAGTTCTACCAATCCGTCCGAAACATGACGCAGTACACACCACGCTGCACATACTGCAAGGACGGAGAGGGAAATCTGATCACCAATCCACAAAGCATACTGGAGCGATGGGAAGTGTACTTTAATGAATTGCTAAATGGGCAACTCACTGCAGAAGTGGAGGCTCTACTGCTTCAAGACGAATACCCTATGTTGCCGTCACCAAGCATAGAAGAGGTTGAGAAGGCTATAGACCGGCTAAAAAAAAACAAAGCCCCGGGAGCTGATGGTATACCAGCCGAATTATTTCAAAACGTTGGGCCAGCTCTACGTCAGGCAATTCATGGTATTATAGTGCACGTGTGGGAGCATGAAGAAATGCTAGAAGACTGGCGAAAAGGTATAATATGCCCCATACATAAGAAAGGAGATGTCACAACGTGCAGCAACTATAGAGGTATCACGTTGTTGAGTACCGCCTATAAGATACTCTCCTCTATCCTACAAGACCGGATAACCCCATACGCTAAAACCATTATCGGACAATATCAGTGTGGTTTCATTCCAGGCAAATCAACAACTGATCAGATCTTTACCTTTAGGCAGGCGATGGAAAAATGTCTAGAATTTAACATCCCAACATACCACCTGTTTATAGACTTTAAGGCCGCCTATGATAGCATAGCCAGGGTAGAACTTTACAAAGCCATGAGAGAATTCAGCATCCCAAATAAATTGACACGACTATGTAGGTTGACCATGACCAACGTAACAAGCCAAGTAAAAATAGCCGGATTGCTATCCAGACCAATCAACATCTTTAATGGACTCCGACAAGGGGATGGTTTGGCCTGCCTCCTCTTCAACCTGGCGTTGGAGAAAGCAATCCGTGACTCCGGCACGGCAACAAGAGGGACCATCGTCAACAGGTCCAGCCAGATACTGGCTTACGCAGACGACATCGACATCATCGGAAGAACCGAGCAAGCTGTACACGATTCCTTCATCCAGATCGAGCAGGCGGCACAAAATCTGGGGCTGCACATTAGTGAAGGTAAAACAAAGTACATGGTGGCGTCGAATGCGAGAGGAACAGTTGGTCAAACAATCAAGGTAGCGGAGCACGAATTTGAAGTGGTGCAATCCTTTAAATACCTTGGGTCAATAGTAGCAGCCGATAACAATATAGAAGAAATACGCGGGCGGCTTCAAAAATCCAACAAGCCTACTACAGTCTGTCAAAGCTCTTCAAATCCAGAAATCTCACCATAATTTCAAAACTACTGCTGTACAGGACGATGGTCCTGCTAGTACTCACATATAGATCCGAGACTTGGGTGCTTAGCAAAAGGCACTCTGACCTCTTAGCCGCGTTCGAGAGAAAAGTCTTAAGGAGAATTGTTGGCCCCATATGTGAGGAAGGACGATTCCGGAGACGGTACAATCATGAATTGTACGCAATCTACCTTGAAGCAGATATCGTGACAAAAATTAGGCTCGGTAGACTTCGGTGGGCAGGGCACCTAGCTCGCATGAGCGAAGAGGAACCTGCTCGGAAAGTTCTTTGTGGTACATTCTATGGCAGACGACAGCGTGGTAGACCATGCTTGCGCTGGAGAGATGGCGTAGACCAGGACGCCCGGAGCCTTGGGGTGCGCAACTGGATGGCGTCGGCTCGAGACCGGGATAGGTGGAGAGACTTGTTGAAGGAGGCCAGGACCGGACCCCGGTTGTCGAGCCGATGATGATGATGTCAATTAATAACTGTCCCATGCTATCGTCAAAACGATCAAGCTTAGACGATGTTTGCTAAATATGATAGTTTAAAAAAAATAAACAATAAAAAGACTAAAAATAGAGAAATTAAATAATATTAAGTGGAGTGTATATGAATGAAATTCAAAACCACAAAACCTTTAAAATTGCTAAATATGTATCGTTTTGCTTTGAGTATTTAGAATAAATGCATTTTGGTGCGTTTATCGTATTGTTGGTATAAGATTGAGTACCCAAATTTAATTCGATATGAGGTGTAAAAGAGTGCAGTCATTTTAGTATTACAGTCAACTGATTGAAAATGCTTATTTATTTTACTATTTTGACTTAACTTCAATACTTGACTTTGGTGTCTTAAAGTTGTTTAATTGCATTGAATATGGTGGGGTAATACAAAAAATCACTAAGAGCAGCTTTTTCATAGCACTTAGTGATTTTTTCCAATACCTCCACGACATATTAAAGTATTTTGATAATATTTTAATGTTCTTTTCATTTTCCTGCACCAAATGTATCAGTCGATTACCGATATAAACCAGGCGATGCTTGTTTTAAAGTTTGCAATAATGAACACTTGACAATTGAAGTGAATGCAAATTGCTTACATTTGTGAAAGTTTAACGATGTTGTTTAGGCATCATTGGTGCAGTGATGCGTTAATGAATTTACCTTATAATACATATATTGGTGCGATAAAATATGAACAGTTTAATTGAACGGGATCTGTTTTTATTTTTCTCGGCTTCTATTGTATATTTCTGTATTACAACTATAGTTTGTGCAAGAAAGATTGTCAGTACAGGCAAGATAAAACGTTTGCATCCCAGATTGGCTGCAGCGTATTGCATAAGTCTATCGCAAATGAACGCTATAGAATCGATGCAATAATATACATTTTTTTTAACACATGAACGATTTATTTTTTGAAAGCCAACTGTTCGACCAACAAAACCGCAACATAAAAAACACTTTGAAACCATGGTTACTACTTCACAAACTTTTTCTTTGTACTAAAAAAGTATTTATTCTGTAAGCTCTTGCACACAACCTACAGAAAAAGGAGTAGTTGGTGTTGGTCAGCTTAGAAATAATAACTCTTAAAAGATCAAAAAACAAAAGATCCTGATTGAATGATCATTCTGCACTTGCAAGTAGGTTATGGCATGGGGGATGAACGATTTCGTAAGGCTTGTACTAAAAATCTTTCTTGGGCGAACTATATACATGTAGAACAATGTATCAAAACTATCAAAGTCATACATTAAACGTGATTTATATTCATTGAAATACATATGTTTTTTGTAAAGATGATAAATGATTTATTTTACTTACTCTTCCATGGGCTGTAACAGCCCAAACAAGCATATTACCAACTGGAGTATTCGGAATATTTAAACCACCTATTGCTACATCGATAAAAGGTTCTTGTGTGGGATCTTTGTGCAGTGGTGCTACAGCACACCAGTTATTCAAAGCGCTATATCGACGAAAACGGACCTGCTCAATATTTAGAAATTTCAAAATACATACAGTTAAAAGTATATACAATTATAAATACCCATTTTCGCCTTCGAACATAACAATTCCATGCGTTTTTAACTTGATAAGTAGAAGGAAAGTCCAAGGCATATGACCATCCATCATGATCAAGTGGTTGACCATCTAAAGAGCAATCTAGATGCCAATCGCCTTCCCATTGCCATGCCATTGATGGAAGCCGGATTTTTTCAATATTTCGGTCAACTATCCCATCAATAGAAGAATAGTGGTATCTATCAGTTGGTAAAAGTTTCTTCGAGAATCCTTCTATAGGCAGCCATCTCTCATTTTCAAAAGATTCCTCCTTTACTCGGATTGGAACATCCAATCCGTGAACATGAACATACACCTGTCTGTCTCCACCTATTGCCCACATAAAATTTGTTACTGCTGAAATTTTTTTGAACTCCAATCCTAGGTAAGGAAATTCTCGCCATCTCGACGATGATGTAGACAATGTATAAACCCGACCCTCATTGTTTGTTGCAAACAATAAGCTACTTGGCATGTTTGTAAGGCAAAAAATTATAAATATAAAATGTTCAATATAAATTTGCAAAATCAATAACAAGACAGTAGCAAAAAACCTTCAACATATTCTGTAGATATACACAAAATGTTGTACTTCTTTCTGATTTCGACTTATCAAATCAAGTACCATTGTCAATTGTTTACATTTTTTGCATTTTGTGATTTTGTGTCTGTGAACAAAGAGTATTTAAATAGTGCGATCTTTCGTACACCTGTCCAACAAAATAAACGACGACACTAGCGCTGTGATGTGTTCAGAACTCATAACTTATGCCTTTGCATATAAAAACTATAGTAGCTCTGTCCTCGACGATTTATTGATACAAGAAATTTCGTAAAATGACGCTGTTCGCACAGAGAAGCTAGTGTAGAGTAGATTTTGTGCGAAAGAGTTGACTATAGTATTTTGACTCTGACAACAATGACGAGGATGAGCAGTGTGAAAAATTTCTGTTTTTTGACAGTTTAAAAACAACGGAAGAAGCATTTGTCATTGGCTGTTTGACAGCCCTGCTGCTGTTGTATACCTTGAAGACGAAATAAAAAAGTAAGAAGCTAAGTATGTAATTTATATTTTATTGACTGCTCTGCTGCCAACAGCTGCCAAGGACCTTGAAGACGAAATAAAAAAGTAAGTAGCTAAGTAGGTATGTAATTTATTTATTTATTGATTGACTGTTTTTCTGTTTTTCAAATATGTAATTTATATTTTATAACAGAAAAAAAAACGTAAATAGATAAGTACATATAGGTATATTATTGATATACCTATATGTACTTATATATATTTTATGCCAAATCTCGGGCACAGAAAAGTTTATTTCGGATAAATTTCCTCAAATAATTAATATTTTGTTTTTGTTGCAGATGAATGAAAATGAAAAAGTGATTTATCAAAAAATGGTTACCACATTGATAAATTTGTAGCAATTTTTTTTCTTAATAAAGTTTTGCATACTATAGTCGTGTTTTGTTGGTAATTTTTAGTTAGTCAGCACTGGAAAGAAACAATGAAACGCTATATTCACTTTTGTATCCACTTTTTTATTTTATTTCAAAGTTGGTATTCTTGACTTTATGCCAAGCCGAAGTTTCAAATAATTTTATGGATGTGTCTGCAAAGTATGGCTATTTGTATATGCCGAGTTGGTCAACTTGTACCCCACCTTCCATTACAAACAAATAAAAACCGGAGAAATAATTATTATTTAGCTTGAATATTACCAAATTAAACTCCAAATTATATAATTTTATTTAAAGATCCGCTTTGACCAATTTTTATTTGTTTTTAAGCGAAAAGTTCAAAATCATCACAACTTTTTTGCAACTTTCGTAGGTTGAAAGCTTCTTACTTCTTCCGCAAAACGCGGCCCTAAAGGAAAACACAATGAACACATCCATTAATATTCATTGTATATGGAGTCCATGGCTTAAGCTGTCATAGGTGCCACCAACCTTTAAGCAAAAAATGTATTGACATTATATTTCGCGCAAAAAATTTCCAGGCATTCCAAGATTTTATGTTCACTTTTATGTTCACTTTAATTACTGACCAATTTATCGCCACTTTTCGTATCCCATGCAAAATTTTGCTAAAGTGACTAAACACTTGCCAATAAAACACGCCTTAAGGGCCAACCATAATAGTCGTAAGCAAACGAAAGATAATGTCATAGTTCTACGTCAAGTTTCCTTAAGTGCCGCCATTACCTTCAGTCGACCATAATGGTCGAACGTACACGCAAGCCAATTTCACATGTATTTGGCTGGCTGTCAGATTTACGTACGTAAACTGCGCTCTGAAGCGCTCTGTACGTACGGAGGCAAAAGTGAACGAAAACTTGCCGAAACTGAGCAATCCGACATTATGTGTGCACTATACAAATTCCTTGTTCTCGCTAATTTTGTTCGGTGCCGTACGTACTAATTCTTCTATTATGGTTCTGCCTTTATGTTAAGAATTTGTGTTTTGTATTGAACAAGTAACAAAAGTTGTTTAATAAAGTTTAAAACTTAATCAAAACAAAAAAAAATTACTTTTAGTAAAATTTTAAGGTAGCCGTATATACAGGATAGAGGTATGAGACAAATTCATCATCGTGTACATAGGTACGTATGGTTTGAAGTGGCTTCGCAGGCTCGGTTGGTTTTTCGGAAAATTGAAAATCGAACCGAGTCGATGCCAAACAATTCTCGCATTATACCTACTTAAGTGAGGAAAATAAATATAGGTACGTTCATTTTTCCATATGGCAACCATGGTTACATAACTAAAATTTGTATACAAAATCATCTTATGTTTAGTTATTAAAAGATACAATTCAGTTATATGTTGCCACATTTCAGTATCTCTTTGTGGAAACAATGTAGATTTTAAATTTCCTGTTTAGTTTTGATGTAAGGTAGGTACCTATAAGAAATCAAGGTAAAAAATAAAAGTCTGTTTTTCAAATCATGTGATACAGCGTTTTTTAAGTCGCTAGGACGCTTAGTTTAGCCGCAAATCAAGTTTTAAGATGTCAACTATGATACCCGTATCCATGATTTTCTTCCAATAAAGCAAGTTTTGCATCACCAATTTATAACTTTCTTTCTATAAAATTTGTAAATTTTATTGAGTTCTTTACTTTAAAAAAATTTGCATCGCAGAATGTATGCATACAACAACAACACAAGATCTTGCGAAATTCGAATCCGTTCCGGACCAGATGTTAGTAAGAAGCATTTTCAATGGAATATGTAATTGTGACGTCACATTGTTTCGTCAGCAGCTACATTCTATTCTAATAGGAAGCTTGCCACATTTCATATAGTTCAGCATTAAAGCTAGCACCTACACATTCAGAAGCAGCCAAATATTTATTTTCCACCATGCATACAGCCATATTAAATAAATAAATAACTTCCAATTCCCTTTTCTTATGAACATTCATTATCAAAATAAAAACGAATAAGCTCAAAGAGAAAAAGTCAACAATTATAATTTTCATCTTCTTCCAACTCTTTGAAATTTTCTATATGCCTTCTCGTTATAATATTCCCCAGTTTGTATCCCTCAAAATCTCTCCCTACAACAAGCCACTCCTAAAAAAGTCTCCCAAAGAGCTAGAGCTCCCAACATTTCCAGATGGCGCTTCGAGCAATCGAGAAATTTGAAAACGACGCAGAGCGATGGACGTACTATAGAAATATATATACAATGCTTATGCCCAATTTCTTAATTAAATATACCTAGATCATTGACGTATTACGTATGGACAGCCAGTAGCCAACTTGACGCGTGTTCCAACATAACTAGGGGCGCCATCAACTACTAGCAGGGAATCTGCGTAGCAGTGATATGATTTTTTTAATTTATTATTTACTATTGAAATATTTTGGTGGAAATTATTATCAAACTACTTTTATTTTACAAAACACATCCACTCCTTATGCCATGAGTGTAACTTACAGATGAATATATTATCGTTTTCATTTAAATTCTAGTGGCGAAATTAGTAAACGTATTTAACACTAAAAGATGATGGCGTTTTTAGGCTGTTTTTAGCTGGAACCATTGACGTATTACATATGGACCGCCAGTAGCCAACTTCACGCGTGTTCCAACATCACAGTACACATAGATTTGTTTATAACGAAAGACGTATTAGAAACCTTGGGCTTTCTTCAAAACTTCTTTAGAACTAGCTGTTTTAGGTTCTGGGGATTTAGACTCTTCTTCTTCTACTTGTGAATTTTCAACAATGTCTTCCAAATTCTCGCCGAAAGTTCGACAGTCTTTGTCGACAGTTTTTCTTTGCCTAGCTTCATTTATGCTATTTTCTAACTCCAATTGATATATATCTATATATGTATGTATATGTATCCTCTTCGCTTATGTCGTTCAAAACTCGAGGGGTCTTTGGATTCATTGGAGAGAATACAAGTTTTTCTGCCAACATCTTCGAAGGAGTAAGATAATTGAAATCGATTCGACAACCAATAGTTGACTTAAATGGAATTCCAATTCAAAATGGTGCATTTACAACGTCGAAGCCTGGATTTTCAATTCCATTTGATGAAGTATCACATATCTGATTGATTCGTTGTATTTCGAAGGGATTTCTCGCAGCAGTTGTGTCCTGCGAACGTACATATGTTGAGTGCAGGACTTACAAAACACTGTGGTTCATTTGTTTTGACCAATTTAGTTGGAGATTCTCGTTTCACCTAAAAAGAGTATGTTGAAGTATTTAAAAGGCAGATCAATTCATTGAAATTAATTTAAAAAGGCTGTTTATCAATAATGGAATAAGGACCAAGAGAACATCGTATTAAAATCGCAATGAGGGCTGATGTGTTGAAAAAATAAAAAAAACTTACATACAAAAATGACATTTGGGTTATAGAGTTTTTATAAGTAGAGCCGAATCTAGGGTCACCAAATAATTTTTTTTCCATATGTCATTCGATTTTTGACAACCTGCGCAATATATTACCTTTAATATGTATACTGTGTTCCAACATAACTAGGGGCGGCATCAACTACTAGCGGGGAATCTGCGTAGCAGTGATGTGATTTTTTTAATTAATTATTTACTATTGAAATATTTTGGTGGAAATTGTTATCAAACTACTTTTATTTTACAAAACAAATCCACTCCCTATGGCATGAGTTACTTACAGATTTTCATTTAAATTTTAATGGCGAAATTAGTACACGTATTTAACACTAAAAGATGATGGCGTTCTTAGGCTGTTTTTAACTGGAACAACTTTTTTTGGCTGTTTGCATGAAAATTTCAACCGACTGGCGGCCCATATCTAGTACGTCAATGGCTGGAACAACTTTTCTTGGTTGTTTGTATGAAAATTTCAACCGACTGGCGGTCCATATCTAATACGTCAATGACCTAGATGGTCGACCGGAACCCCGCCCACCCCTCATTTCCCTGATTTTAAAAAAATTGAGAGACCGGAAACTAATTTTTTGCTCTCATTTTCCTATACGTGTGAAAAGCAGCTGATAGCAAAAAGGTGAGTTTCTCTTATTGTTGACATTTTAACAACATGTCTGAAATTTGTTTTTGCATGCATTAAGGCCCAACCATAATAGTCTAATGTCATAATTCTACGTAAAGTTTCCATAAGTGCCGTCAATTCCTTGAGTCGACCATAATGGTCGGATGCAAACGCAAGTAAATTTCACATGTATTTGGCTGTCAAATTTACGTACATAAACTGCGCTATGGATCGCTCTTTATGTACGGAGGCGAAAGTGAACGAAAATTGAACGAACCTGAGCAATTTGACATTATGGGCGCACTATATAATTTGCTTGTATTCGGATGTTTTCGTACGATCCCGTACGCACTGTTCCGACTATTATAGTTGAGCCTTTAATTTTGGCTCATGAATGAAGAAAAACATTAAAACAAGTATTTCTTCATTCAAGTTCATGTTTGGTATTTATTAATTTGCTCTCTAAAGTACTGGAGAGTTCAAGGTAACGCCACTTCGGTGGTCGTTAGCTCAATGAAAGGAAAATCCCTATGTGCACCTCCTCGCGGTAGAGAGCGGGAGAGCGGGTAACGCTAACGCACAAGGGGT
Organism: Baccha elongata; assembly: GCA_951217065.1. Taxonomy (NCBI): domain Eukaryota; kingdom Metazoa; phylum Arthropoda; class Insecta; order Diptera; family Syrphidae; genus Baccha; species Baccha elongata. The sequence goes on from CATNUY010000331.1 coordinate 672,108, forward strand.
CCGAAAGGCTGCCGGTATAAGCAAACAAACCAGCATTGCTGGTCAGGGCACGGACTTGTCCTTGGGTTGAAGAAAATCTCCCTAAAGGCGGATGAACTGCAGATTGTAGTCAACGGCATGGAAGTCTGTTGGCGAATGAGCCTATTTAAAAAGGCCAACGGTAGCAGCATGTAGCGACTGTAACCCAGAGTGGGCGGCTACAAAAGGCGTCTGTTTTCCTATAGTGGGCGGCCTCAATCGATTATGTGTTCGACCATACAAAGAGCGGGTGTGCCTGTCGAATCTGAGCTTATGTATGTTATTAATCATATCTCGGAAAACACCATGGTGGAAAGGTATATGCTATTACATGGAAAATGACAACAAATGGAATTGATTCCTCAAGAGGTAACCATTTTATGGAGAATCCTTCTACAGCTTCGGCTGCAGTAAACCGCACATCGGATTTGGCGGCATCTTTCATGCAACAGCGTCAATCAAGACGCCATAATAATAAATGAATCGTCAACAAATAGTGGAAGTCTTTCAAGAAATGCAATGGATACTTTTGGCTATGGCATACGTACAAAAATTGGAGCGTGGAACGTTCGATCTTTGTATGGCAAGGGAAGGTACGAGCAGTTAGTGCGCGAAATGCTTCGCTTTAAGATCAGTATCCTGGGCATAAGTGAAACTAAGTGGAGAGGAAGAACTGAATACAGATCTGACACTGGACAAACGAGAATGCTGTATTCCGGGGAAGATGAAAGAGAGGGTGGCCAAAGGCTGCATGGTGTTGGAATTATGTTGAACGAAGTAGCTAGGAGCAGTCTTATTTCTTGGGCGCACATATCAGAAAGAATAATGAGTGCAAGGTTCCGCTCAAAAATTCGCAACGTCACAATTATTCAGTGCTACGCCCCCACAAATGAAGCGACCGAGGAGGAAAAAACCGCGTTCTACACTCATCTTAACTCGGTCTACAGTAGTGTTCCGACAGCCGATATTATAATCGTCATGGGAGACCTCAACGCACAAGTCGGAGCAGACAATTACGGTCTGGAACGAGTGATGGGAAAAAATGGCTTGGGGTCACGAAATGAAAATGGCGACATGCTTGTCGACTTTTGCAACGCAAATCGTCTTCTACTTGGTGGGACTGTGTTTAAACATAAGACGTGCAACAAAGTCACCTGGGTGCACCCAGATGGTCAAACCCAAAATCAAATTGATCATATCATGATTCAGCAGCGATGGAGGAAGTCAATGTGTGATGTCCGTAATTTAAGAAATGCCGATATGGGAAGCGACCACCACTTGGTTGTCATGAGTCTCAAATTACGAACCGCGGCCATACTACGACAACAGCGGGATGCAGCAAGGAGCCCAAAATTCAACACGAATGCTCTAAGTGATCCCAACATATGTCGTAACTATATCAACACTCTTTACGACAGAGCTTCGTCATTTAATGGATTACAACATTCAGAAATTGACGAGATGTGGGGTGAAATAAAGAGTGTTTTTATGGAGACTGGATCCGAGACTGTGCCTAGGCGGTCGAGAGTTAGAGACTCTTGGATATCCCAAGACACCTGGGACAAAATCGAGCTTTGTAAATCGTTGAAGGTGCAATTAAACGCCGAGACAGACGCTCAACGAAAGGCTGAATTGCGGAGCGAATATCGGATATCACACAAGTTGGTCTATCGTTGTGTGAGACGTGGCAGGAGGGTGAGGATAGACGGGCTCGCTGAAAATGTTGAAAACGCTGCAAGAAAAGGAGATATCCGAGAATTGTACCAAATATCCAAAGAAGTTGTCGGGGAAAAAAGCAACACTAATCATCCTGTAATGGATGTGGATGGGACACTTTTGGTATCAATTGAAGACCAGCTACGCAGGTGGAAGGACCATTTTTGTGTCCTGCTAAATGAAGATTCCATTGAGCAGAGTGCTTAAGTTCCCCAACTAAACGAGATGCGTAGATCCTGTAGGGGTATTGACATCGAACCTCCTTCAGTTGTGGAAATCCAATCGTCGATAAATCTCCTCAAAAAAAAACAAAGCAGCCGGTCTTGATGGTGTACCAGCTGAATTCCTGAAAGCTGATCCCGTCATAGCAGCAAGTATTTTGCATCCGCTGATACAAACTGTTTGGGAAAACGAAACCTATCCCAGGGAGTGGAAGGATGGAGTGATTGTTAATTTGCCAAAGAAAGGTGATCTTAAGAACTGCAACAGTTGGCGTGGTATTACCGTTTTGTCCGTTTTTCCAAAGTTAATGGCAACTTTAATCCTCGAACGGATAAAGGCTAGAATAGAGTCTACACTCAAGAGGCATCAAGCTGGCTTCCGCAGCGGTCGTTCGTGCGTCGACCATATCAACACTCTGCGCATCGTCCTTGAGCAGCCTGCGGAATTTCAAACACCGCTTTACCTCATGTTCGTAGATTTTGAGAAGGCCTTTGACCGAGTTAGCCGCGAATGTATATTTAGATCACTTCTTGGTAGAGGAATTCCCCCAAAAATTGTCGCCATTATAAGGGAGTCCTACAACAATGCGAGGTGTTTTGTGTTGCATAATGGGCAGCTATCCGACTCTTTTGAAGTGCGTCAGGGTGTGAGACAAGGGGATGTTCTATCGCCAATTCTTTTTCTGCTGGCGATAGATGATGTTTTGACGGCCAGCGTTGGTACAACGGAGAGACAGGGCATTCAATGGAGACCGGTTGAAAGGCTTAGCCATTTAGACTATGCCGACGATATATGTCTCATGGCAAATAACATCAGTGGGCTGAACGTGATGTGTCAATCTCTGCTATTAGAAGGAGAATCGTGCGGTCTTAGAATAAATGGCAAAAAGACAAAAATAATGCTAACAGGACCCCCCCCCCACAACAACAACAACAACGTATTATTCTGCATGACACGCCTGTTGAAGAGGTCGAACAGTTTAATTACCTTGGAAGTACTGTATCAGCAAATGGTGGTACGGATCTGGACGTAAAAAGCAGAATAAATAAAGCTCGCGTTGCCTTTGGTTCTCTGTCTCAAATTTGGAGATCCAGTCAAATATCCCTACGCACTAAGTTGAGATTCTTCGAATCCAACGTTAAATCCGTGCTATTATATGCTTGTGAAACCTGGAAAGTCTCGGCCACCATCTCGAGAAAATCGCAGGCTTTTGTGAATCGCTATCTACGCCACATTCTAAAGATTCGCTGGCCACAAACTATTTCAAACCAGGAATTGTGGCGCAGGACAAGTCAGGAGCGGTTGGACGTCGACATAAGAAAGCGTAAATGGCAATGGATTGGTCACAGACTTAGGAAACCAAACAATGATATTGCAAAGCAGTCTTTGGAATGGAATCCTCAGGGTTCACGTCGGGTTGGAAGACCAAGAACAACATGGAAGTCAACAGTTGTAGCAGAAGCTAATTCCCAGAGAAAGACGTGGCCACAGTTAAGATATCTAGCTGCAGACCGTGAAGGATGGAGACGTTTTGTTGGCGCCCTATGCCCCGAGCGGGGTTACAGGACTTGATGATGATGATGATTTATTAATTATTGCTTATGAGTTTTCACACATCAATTTCAAAATAATCAAATTAATGGACCGCGACCACAGCCAGCCAAGACGTACATTGTAGGAAGGATATTTATTGTACAAAAGAGATGTTTTTGTAATTTTTCCAGTTACGTCTATGATCAAGGAATTTGTTGACCCCTCGGAGCCAGATTTCGATGCTATTGGTAAGACGCAGGCTTGGATTACAACTTTGTAGTGAATCAGCAGAGAGTGACACTGCGATTACCTTCCTTGAACCTTTGCGGTTTTTCAACAAATCTTAATTCCAGTGATCAGCCTCAGCTAATCACTATACTGCTATAAAATCAGTGATTCTATTCCATTTGTTCCACGTCTCGCTTAAGAGTACGCCGTTTGGATGGGCCTTCTGCTATGCACACTAAAGGAATTCAAATCTATGTATGAGACTGAAAGAGTCCTCTACATTGACAAATTGAATGAGTTCTTTGGCAAAGCCAAGCCAACCTATCGTTGATTCTTGCTCTGAGTGGAGTGAATTCTGACAGTGAACTCTCTGTAAGCTTGCATAATTCCCTGGAATAGAGAAATACTTTCAGAACTGGGATAAATTACATAGAATCGACAGCGAAAAAGATCGAAGTTCTTCGTAACTTTGCGAAGGTCTCCTCCAATGCCCATTATCAGGGCGAAAGTCATCATTCCTGTTTCGTAGTGGATGCACACACTTCGTACACTTGAATCTGTAGAACTGAACTGAATTTGGCAGTTTTCCATTATGGACACGCGGTAGCTCCCAATAATAGAACAATTCGTAATGGAGATATGTGATGCCTCTCTTCGACATAGGAACCCATTACTGTGAATGTGAGGTTGCTATAACTTGTAGCTTACCACAAAATAAAAAGTTTACGAAGGACTAAAAGTTATTCTACAACGCTGTTTTTGATACACGAAATGTCATCATAAATGAGGCTCGTGAGGGCGTTTCTTGGGTTAACACGCACTAACTGACGATTCGTGTGGTGCTACAACTACTTAAGGAAGGTTTTATCTTCAATGGTGATGTTGGCGAATACTAAGGGCCAGTACAATCGTGATTCAGCGTGGTTAAACATTTTAAACTATAAACTATAACTATAAACATAACTAATCTGCCAAAATCGGTGAGTTAAAAACTTGAATTTCAATTGTAGGTACAACTGGCCTAACAGTCAGTCTAATCAAAGTATTCGTTCATTAGAGAACAACATCAAAATTTCATCCAAAATGAAAAGGCTGATGTCATTTAAATGAGTTTAAAAGTAAAACGGCACTACGCGACAGTTTACTTCAGCTAAGGATCTGTCCAGGGAAGACCTTTTGTGATCAACTATGCCGCTTAGTGTCCCTGAAGTAAAATGTCGTGTAGTGCGGTCTTACTTTAGTTCAAAATATTCTTGTTTTATTTGTTATAGCTAAGGTTTTCTGATCAATATAAAGCTGCTATATGAGCCAGAGGAAACTTAGAAAAATTTCAAGTTATAATTCATAGATGGGCTTGAGATTCTGCAAGCAGCAGTTCATCAAAATCATCCTTTTTATTAAGAATTGTAAGGATTCATAGATTAATACAAACTTGGCAGCTGGAAAGGAATATTGCTGCAAAGATGGAGCTTCTTTCCAATGTCCCTTGGTTTAATAAGAATTATTATTGAAAATAATTGTTGATTTATGTTCTAAATATATATATTTAAAGTATAATATTTTTTGCTATAAAGTCCTGGCTAAGGGACAAAAGAAATGTATGATAGTTGAACAATAGTTGTTATGATCAAGTTGTGAAGATGGTAAACTATAACGCATAGCAATTAAAAAACTGTTTAGGAAACCAGATCACTTTTAATAAAACTAGATAAAATTGCATTACAAGAGACAGACATGAACTTGATCTTGAAAATAGATGTGCAGACCAAAATGTCAACGTTTAGAAGTAAGTACCTACTCCCAAAGAAGGGTCCTTTCGCCACTATCCTTCTCCTATGTTTATTTTTAATTCACATACGATATTAAATGTCTGACATACCGTCCACTCGCTAAGTTTACCAGAGGAAGTATTTATAGGCGAAAATCATAGTGGTATTTAAATTATTTTAATGAGCTTGATGGTAATCCGAAAAAAAAAAATACTTTCATTAATTTTTCTGTTTTTCATTTTTTCAACTCTAATAGAGCCTATAGAATCCTAAAGGTCTACTTTTCGTTTGCTTGTTGAATAGTGGTTTCTTTTGAAGATTCTTTCGTTTTAGATGATTAACATTGTTAGTTACTCTTAGGTTTGTTGAAACGTTTGCACAAACACAGGATTTCTGTTTTTTAATTTTGCCTTGAAATGACAAGAACTGGAAGCACATACTAAAATCGCCCATCGATCAACCGTTTATTTATCTCCTTCATGTTTTTGTGAGTGGAGTAAGATCACACTAAAAATCTGTTCAATTCCTATAGACTGCGAAATGGCTGAATCGTAATCGCCCGGGAATCGTACATTTTTGAAAAAGTAGCCTTTTCTTTATTCGTTAGATACACGAATAAAGAAAAGGCTACTTTTTCAAAAATGTACGATTCCCGGGGATAATTTTGTTTCGTTTTTCACAGAGCAAGACGATAATTAAGGCACTCAATGTGTTATTTGTTGTTTAAAAGTTTAAAAGAAAATTAATAGAATAATAAAGTTAGAAACATACTACTATTTGTTTTGCGTTCCGTAAAAAAATATCTGTCAGCTGTCATTACTCCATTTTGCGCCCAAATGAGGTAAGATGAGCTACAAATTGTGGTGGTATGGCACATAAAAACTATTGCTTCGGGTACGCGCACACTTGGTGTTTGATTTGGCTTTCATCTTTCGAATTTTTAAAAATATTTGAAGATCATATCAATGGAAAAGTACACGAAAAAGAAACATTAGTTATTTTGTTGCTTATGAAAGAAAGAAATGTTACTTTCAAAGGGAAATAAGTACCTTTAAAATGCTTAGGAAAACCCAAACATAAAGAAACGGCGGCTTTTCAGTAGAAATTCAGCTTGTAGGCCAAAAAAGAGCGAACATTTCCGGTCGAGCATCTAGGTATATTTAATATATGTCCAGGGCCCTATAACAGAACGTGACAAGTACTTGTAGGACAAGTAAAATCCGACAACTTGTAAGAAATCCAGTAACACAAAATGACAAGTCTGTGCACACATCGACAAGTGTAACGATGCAATATGACAAGTGGGAAATTGTTCAATTTCCTCATTTCTGTAACAGAACGTGACAAGTACCAAGTTGTACTTGTCCAAATATAGCTGAGTTTAGACAAGTTAATTGAATATTGTCCTACGCTTAAAAGTGCACTTTTTCTTACAAAAAGGACAGCATAATTATAGAATTCAAATAATATTTAACTAAAAATATATTTTTCATTCCGACTTCGACAAAAAAAAAAAAAAAATAAACAAAAAAAAAAAAAAAACCCTCCGAAAAAACATTTTTGTACTCTCTTGTTTTGTTAATAAGGCTATCTCCTTGTCCTTCGCAATTTGTCTCGTTCTCTCTTCTCTGAACACTTGTCAAACAGTGTGGAAAAGTTGAGTGAAATTTATTATTCTGACAAGTTTAACGATTTGCGTTGTATTACAGGATACAATGGTCCTTGTCGGACAGTGATTGATAAGCTTTACGTGGGTACCTGAGCAATTAAGCTTCTAAACCCCACGGTGGGCAAACCCACTGCGGGTTCAATTGAACGTAAACCAGCGTCCTGAAGTATAATTACCGAAGTAGATTACACCGCAGTAACAAATTTGAGAACATGTAGGTATGTGCAACACTCCTTGTTAAGAAGCGAGACCGATCTACATCTCTTGCACCGAAGTGCCAAATGTTTCCGCTTTGGATAACCACAGCCAGCACGAAGCTCCCCGAAAAAGCCAGCCCAACTGTTAGGTAGAGAATGATCATGATTAAATTCCATAAAGGACATTCCTCTCGAACAAACTCTAGGGCCCCTAACACCCGTGCTAAGTTTATTGTACGTCAAACCTAAAACGTCGTTTAGTTGATGAAATACTCCCAACTGTAAAACTTTGACATTCTGACTTTACATACAAAGCCACAGGGATTGCCTACCCTGAAGATGTGCCCAAGTATGTCTTGAACTGGAACCAAACTCAAGTTCCACATCTCAACTTCCGTCAATTCCACTCAACTTACTCAATTTTTGACGGTAGTAACGCTCGTTACCCAGTTTATTTATGTTCTGGGATAGAGTAGTTATCTACTGCCTTTTCGGGTGGCCTCCTTGAGTTACAAAGACCACCCTGCTTATTTGCTACTATCACAATGGCACTAGCCCAGTGAAAAACCAACAAAACACTCATGTTATGAAAGTTCCCTTTCAAACGTTTAAATGAGTAATCGTCAAGGACACTTTCGTGATTCCCCTGCCCTAACTACTTTTGCCTGATGTAGGGCCGTTACCCAGTAAATCCTGGGATAGGTTACCTATTGAACACGGACATTACACTGAAGATGTTTATATATAAACATTCAGGTATGCTCTGGTTCTTCATCAAACTTAAGGGTGAACGTCCTAGGACGAGGCGTTCTCCCGGATTGCAGTTAGTTCACTGATCAAGACATCTTTGATGCCGTGAAATAATGAACAGTTTAAGCCCTACCACCACGACAAGGTCGCAATCCATCGGTAGAGAATACGGTCCTTGTCGGACAAGGAAAGTTGGACTAGTGAATTTAGACTTATCAACTTGTCACGTTGTGTTACTTATAGGCCCACAGGTCATCAACTTGTATTCCGCCGTCTCCTCCCGTAGAAAAATTTTTTACACGCACTTTTCTATAATGTGAATAGCTGTGAACAGCTAAATGCAAAATTGAAGAAATGTATTGTTTAGCCAAATTTGGCAGTCCCATTTGAAATACACGGATTTGAAATTAGTCGTGTACAAGTCGGTAATTTGAAAGTAATAAAGTTTGTATTTAAAATAAAGAAAGTAAAAAGGAAATAAAGAGTGTTTGAAATATTAAGTGGTATTAAAAGTGAAAAGACGTTAAGTGAGTTGTTTTAAAACGGAAATAAGTTTTATTTAATAGAACGAACCTAGATAAAACCTAACATTGCTGTCAGAAGTGTAATTAAATAAAACTTTAGTGAAAAGTCTTGTCCAATATGTTGGCTCTTATTCCCGAACGTTTCGAAGATCAAAGAAACGAACAAACGAAACTTCTAGAACGTTTCGAAGATCCAAGAAAAGAACAAAAGAATGAACAAACGAAACTTCTCGAGCGTTTCGAAGATCAAAGAAACGAACAAACGAAGCTTCTAGAACGTTTCGAAGATCAAAGAGAAGAACAAAAGAATGAACAAAGGAAACTTCTCAAAAGTTTTGAAGATCAAAGAAACGAACAAACGAAACTTTTCGAAGATCAAAGAGAAGAACAAAAGAATGAACAAACGAAACTTCTCGAACGTTTTGATGATCAAAGAAACGAGCAAAAGAATGTTTTCGAAGAACTAAGAAACAGCATTCTTGAAGAACAAAAGAACCTTCTCGAAGATAAGCTCACTGCGTTGCAAAACAAGTTCGTTGCTGCTGACGACAGATTTGAAGCCGTCGAAAAACAACTCATAACAGTTGAGACTAAGATTGAAGGTAAATTCGAAAACTTTGAAGGAAAATTTGAAAAGGTCGAAGAGAAAATTGACAAACTTGAAAATAAATTCAAGAATTTGTCAATGGAATTTGACAAAATAAGAAAACTAAAAGTACGAGAAAGTTCTGGCGACTCTTTGAAGAGAAAAGAAATGCATCTGGCAACTTTTGATGACAAACTTCTTGGTCAATCTATAAGAGACAATTCGAAGCAGCAGCAATGACAAACGGCTGGGACGATGAAGACAAGTTTGTTGCACTTACTTTGGCTCTTAGAGGACCTGGTGCTGAGTTACTGAAAACAATACCAGCAGATATGCATGGCAACTTTAGTGCACTTTCACAAGCCATTGAAAAACGGTTTGGAGATGGATATGAAAGAAGTCTTTAGAGTTCAACTAAAATCCAGAAACGGGGTGAAACTCTTCAGTAGCTTCAAGCAGACAGCGAACGACTAGCTCACTTGGCATATCCAACTGCCGGCGAAGAAATCATAAATCAATTCGCCACGGAAGCCTTTGTTCGTGCCTTGTCTGACATTAATCTCCAGAGAGCAGTACGAATAGCTGGAAAACGAACATTTTCAGAAGCATTAGCTTTTGCCTTGACTATGGAAGCAGCTGAACAGGCTTCGCTAGGAGTTCATCGGGTAGATGAGTGCATTATTGGAATTGACTTTATGAAAAAGCATGAAATAATTCTCAACATTGGTAACCAAGTTCTTAAATACCGAAATATAGAGATTCCAATGGTTTATGGCAATCAAAACTCATCATCGATAAGAGCAATCAGCAAAGAAGATATGTGCCTACCTCCTTGGTCAGAAGTCTTTGTTTGTATAAACATCAAAGATGATTCTCGAAGCCATCTGAGCATTGCTCCCAAAATTACATTGTGGGAAAGACGCTGGTGGTACCTCAAAACAACATGGTGCACATACGAATACTAAACATCAAACCATATGAGATCAAGCTTAGAAAAGGAGAAGTTGTCGGTAAATGTGACCCTGTAGCGGCAATAACAAAGATAACCGAAGAATATCCCGAAAAATCAGTGAATCCAAATAAAGTCATTGCCTTGAAGAGAAAAATGTTTAACTGCTGTAATCTCGATCAACAACAGCTAAGAGTTGCTGGAAACCTTTTTACAAGAGTTCGCTGATGTTTGCGCTTCACTGGACGGGCAATATGGGCAAACAGAACTTGTAGAGCATCGAATCGATACTGGTGATGCAAGGCCGATCCGTCAACCAGCAAGGTGCCTGCCTTTAGCCAAACAAGACGAAGTTACTAAAATGATATCGACAATGCAGAAAGATAGTTTAATCGAGAATTCAAAAAGTCTTTGGGCATCACCAGTCGTACTAGTCAAAAAGAAGGACGGAAGTACTCGATTCTGTGTGGACTACCGAAGGCTGAACGATGTCACCAAGAAGGCCAGTATCCTCTGCCTAGGATAAGCGATACTCTGGATGCGATGGCTGGAGCTCAATGGTTTTCAACATTGGACCTGAAGAGTGGTTACTGGCAGGTTGAAATTCACCCAGAAGATCGGGATAAGACTGCATTATCGACAGGTAACGGTTTATGGCAGTTCAAAGTAATGCCTTTTGGCCTGTGTAACGCTCCTGCAACATTTGAGCGTTTAATGGAATGCGTACTACAAGGCCTTACTTAGAAAGCTATTTGGATGATGTCATCGTGTTTGGGAAACCATTTTACGAGCATTGTGAAAACTTAAAAGGAGTTTTCCAGAGATTGCGAATTGCTCATCTGAAGCTCAAACCAGAAAAATGTACGCTGTTCAAGTCTGAAGTGAAATATTTGGGGCATATCATCTCGTTTCAAGGGGTAAGAACTGATCCCGAGAAAGTGGAAGCTGTGAAAAACTGGCCAAATCCACAGGACAAGCATCAACTTAGAAGTTTTCTTGGGCTAGCTAGCTTGTCAATAATATGAATACCGACGATTTGTGAAGGATTTTGCCGGAATCGCCAAAAGCTTGCACCAACTCACAGAAAAAGGAAAACAATTCAAGTGGTCAAATGAGTGCGAGAAAAGCTTTAAGGAACTTAAAAGACGCTTGTGTGATGCTTCAGTGTTAACCTATCCAACTCCTGGAAAACAGTTTATAATCGATGCAGATGCAAGCAATGTCAGAATAGGAGCCGTTCTCTCCCAGGTTCATGACGGTCAAGAAAAAGTTGTAGCATACTTCAGCAAGGTGCTCTCAAAGACAGAGAGAAATTACTGCGTAACCAGAAGATAACTTCTTGCTTTGGTTTTGGCCACAAAACACTTTCATAAATACATATATGGACAGAGGTTCCTTTTACGGATGGACCATGGAGCGCTAAGATGGCTTTTGAATTTTAAAAATCCAGAAGGTCAAGTAGCCAGGTAGATCTAGAGACTTCAGACATCTTATATATAAGATTCTCCTGTCACGGTGTTTGTAATCTATCTCCTCCGAAACGGCTCGACCGATTTTCGTCATCCGAAGCATGCATATCGGCCAGGGTGGAGAATCGGACAACATCTATTTTTCATCCCCTAAATGTTAAGGGTGGTCCACCCCTAATTTTTTTTTTTATTTTTCATTAATTTCCAGTGCAATAATTATTTATCTACAATTTATTAATCTGACAAAAAATAGTTTTAACTCTCAGTTAATTAATTGATCTCATGTAAATAAACACTGAGTAAGAATTTTCTCTTCAGCGATGCATAGCTCGCAAACGGTTGAGACTTCAAAAAAAAATCAAATAACAAAATGTTGTAGTAAATTTTATGAGCTGTAATTTAATATAAGCTATAAGCGAAAGATAAAAAAGGGCCCTTAAATCAGTAGGTACTATGTTAGCTTACTATGAAAATAATGTAAAAAGAACTGCAAGTGTTTTAATTAAAATTAGGTATTCGCTCTTAATTTTTTGTGCGTTTATGAAAAAAGTTTGTCCTCTGTATGTGGCTTAGATTTGGGAACACCATGCTTTTCCCACGGACAACTATATGTGGCATGTTCTCGCGTGGGGAAACCATCCAGTTTGCTTGTGTTGGCTAAAGACGGACTAACCAAGAATATTGTACACTATTGTACTGAGAGATTAATTTTTTTTTCAACTGCCATAATTGATAGTAAAAATGTAAATAATTATTTTTGATGTTTAGATAGCTATCAGAAATTATAATTCAAAATATAGTCGTTATTTTAATAAATATTAATTCATTAACCTAAATAAAGCATACTTTTATTGCTTATAACGCTTTCGATTATAAGTACATCCTCACACACTTATAGTAGATAGTTATCTTTATTGCACTAAAAAAATGTTTCTTAGGAATAATATAAAAATGACGAAACAATGTTTGCCGAGTCAGCTTATTTTAATTTAAAATTTAAAAAAATAATGTTTTTTTTTAATTAAAAGCTTTGCGAAGTCAGAAGCACTAAAATTCACAAAATTGTATGCACTTAATGTCCAAAAATAGTGGGAAGTTGCAGGGATGGCCCATTAAGTCGACTGTTTTCCAATTTTTTTTTTGTTATGAATAAATTTGAGTAAATAACGAAACATCTTAAACGTACATAGTGCAACCAGTAATCACAAATTAAAAGTTGTAAGTAACGAACTAGGTGATACGAAGTTCACTGGGTCAGCTAGTATGACTATGAAATCCAACATCGAAAAGGAAAACTACACTCAAATGCAGATGCCCTATCTCGTCGGCCATGTAACCAAGACTGCAAGCATTGCACTCGCCAGGAAGAAAAGGAATCTATTGCCATACAGCGAACAAGATTTGAACCCATTGGCGGCTGGAGTAACATGGAAATCAGGAATGCTCAGCAAGAAGATTTGGACATCGAACCCATTCTTGCGTGGAAACATGAAGAGAAACCAGAATGGGGAGACATTTCTGATAGAAATCCGACCCTCAAAGCCTATTGGGCACAATGGAATTCCCTTCATGTGCAGGAAGGTTTGCTCAAACGAAGATGGGAATACTCAGATGGCAAAACCTATGTGATGCAGCTTGTTGTGCCCCGGACAAAGGTTAATGACATTCTACGTGAGATGCATGATGGATCTTCTGGAGGCCATTTGGGTATCAACAAAACTATAGAGAAAATTCGATAACTGGCTGCATGCAAAAGACGATGTGGAAAAATGGTGCAGAAAATGCGTCACTTGTGCAGCCACCAAGGGACCAGGCAGAAAACTACAGAGTAAGATGCAACAGTACAACGTTGGATCACCTTTTGAAAGAATTGCCATCGATATTGCAGGCCCATTTCCTGAGTCTAACAGTGGAAACCAATTAATTCTTGTTGTCATGGATTACTTCAGTAAGTGGCCTGAGGCGTTTGCCATTCCAAACCAAGAATCGAAGACAGTTGTGGATCAGATTGTGTACAATTGGGTCAGCAGGTTCGGTGTTCCTATGGAGCTCCATTCTGACCAAGGAAGAAACTTCGAATCCAAAATCTTTCAAGAGGTCTGTTGGCTCCTTGACATCAAGAAGACGAGAAGACCACTTCATCCGCAGTCTGACGGAATGGTTGAATGTTTCAACAGGACTCTCAAAGAACACCTTTCCAAAGTAGTAGGTGACTTCTAACGAGACTGGAACCAACACATTCCTCTATTTTTAATGGCATACCGAAATGCGGTGCACAGCACAACTGGTCACACTCCACAGCACAACTGGTCACACTCCATCAACTGGTCACACTCCAACGAAATGAAGAGGAATACGTGGATTACCTTAAGGAAAAACTCACTGACATCCATGACAGGACAAGGACTAAAATAAAGCTAGCTAGTGACCGAATGAAAACACGCTATGATGCAAACGCCACAACGAAACCTTTCCATGAGGGAGATCTAGTGTGGCTGTATAATCCTCATCGACAAAACGGACTGTCACCAAAACTTCAACAAAACTGGGAATGACTTTACCGTGTTGTTAGAAGGATCAATGATGTGGTTTACCGAATTCAGCGAGGTCTAAGAGGCAAGCCAAAAGTTGTTCACATTGACCGGCTATACCGCTACAGTGGAGAAGATGGTGAAGAAATTGTTCAGGGCGAACAATCTTAGGAGGAGGACAATGTAACGTGTTCAATAAGATGATCTCCGTTCTATTTTTTTGTTTTACGATGCGTAAACTCACCATTGTGATTCCAACTTAAAGTGACAGCCACATCGAAGTTAGCGAAAACCCATTTTTTTTATAACGATAGACCATAGACTAGAATGCTCCAGAAGGCTCTGACTGGCCCTGTACTAAAAGATTCTAAAGCGGAGTGCTGAATGGTGCAGCCACTATATGAAATTAGTCGTGTACAAGTCGGTAATTTGAAAGTAATAAAGTTTGAATTTAAAATAAAGAAAGTAAAAAGGAAATAGACGAACCTAGATAAAACCTAACAATATGTTTATTGAACAGAGAACTAAAGAAGACTAATGCCCAGTTTCACCAAAATACACTTAAAAGCATTTTAGTTAACGGAGTTATAAAATTTATTGGCATTTTAGCTTAAAATGGTTTGCACCAACATAAGGAGGTGAATTTTTAAAAATTAGGAAACTTGATGCCAACCCCGGATTTTTATTCACCACTCATGGCTCTCTTTCATTAGAGCAGCGAGAGGAGAGCAT